>SJYX01012415.1:95302-112143 GCA_006410675.1 Oreotragus oreotragus | reverse complement strand
GGGGTCAGGAAGATCCCCTGAAGTAAGAAATGGCAATCCACTCCAGTATTCTTGCCTGGAAAATCCCATGGACAGAGAAGCCTGGTGGGCAAAAGTCCACAGGGCTGCAGAGTATCAAACATGACTGAAGCACTAAGCAAGCAAGTGTAGTTAGATCATATACATAAAATGGAAATCTATGTATAACCACTTCCAATTAAATTTGTGTATTTAAGACTTTTTAGTGAGCGTTATCAAAAGTACTATTTAAGCATGGTTGCTTTTAAGAAAAGTGCTCTTTAGACAGACTGTAGATTGAGTTCCAGTTATTTATCAACAAAACCATAGCTGTTCTCAGTAAAATTTAAAGGGAGTTTTTCTAAGTTTATTGGCTTGAAATCTTATGGAGAAGGAAGAGCAAGTGCCTCCTTGAATTTCCTCCAGTCCAGTTAGTCATCACTGTTAGAATAGTTACAGGATTTTAGAATTGGAAAAAATGTTCATACATATTCCAAATCCTCTACTTTAGAAATGAGCCAGTGGACACCCAGAAATGTTATCCTATCTCATCTTATCCTTTCAAAAAGATGGCCTCATGATATAATTGTGATCTTTGAAACTGTCAACTCCACAAGGACAAGGGTTCTTTTAGTTTATTCAGGGTATAGTGAAGTTGCTCAGTCATGTCTGGCTCTTGGCGACCCCATAGACTGTAGCCTACCAGGCTCCTCTGTCCATGGAATTTTCCAGGCAATAGTACTGGAGTNGATATAATTGTGATCTTTGAAACTGTCAACTCCACAAGGACAAGGGTTCTTTTAGTTTATTCAGGGTATAGTGAAGTTGCTCAGTCATGTCTGGCTCTTGGCGACCCCATAGACTGTAGCCTACCAGGCTCCTCTGTCCATGGAATTTTCCAGGCAATAGTACTGGAGTGGGTTGCCATTTCCTTCTCCAAGGGATCTTCCCAACCCAGGGCTTGAAGCCGGGTCTCCTGCATTGTAGACAGACGCTTTACCATCTGAGCTGCCATACTGTTGCTAAAGTACTACCTGGTATGTACTCAATGAAGTAAGTGCATTAATTTATTTGGCACATGCTTTTAGAAAGCTCGCATGCCTGTTTAATGGCTCAGTCATGTCCGACTCTCCACCCCCATGGACTGTAACCTGCCAGGCCCCTCTGTCCATGGGGTTTTCCAGGCAAGGACACTGGAGTAGGTTGCCGTTTCCTTCTCCAAGAGATCTTCCCAAAGCAGGGAAAGAATCCACATCTTTGCATTGGCAGGCAGATTCTCTACCACTGAACCACCTGAGAAGCCCTGAGGGGAGGGTGGTAAGCGCCTGTGTCACCCATGGCACCTGCTTACTCCCAAAGTTCTCCTCCCACGTGGAAAAGAGGATCAAGGGTATCAAAACATTTCAACAACTTAATATTTTTTCCCTTCCCCAAGAGATGTTAAGCCCTTCAAGATATGCAGGACCTTTAGAGAATAGAAAATGAGACCTCAAAAAACAAATTTATGAGGGAAACTAATATTTCCAGAATGCAGCTCTGTATTATAATTCTCAAGGTTCACTAACACTATGCCTTGTCTGAGAGAAACACCCCTGCCTTATTTTTTTATACTCTCTCTCTCTCTCTCTTTTTCCCCTCAGGAGAATGTTCTCAGAGTTGTCAGACTAGAAAATACATTCAGAAAAAAAACTCTCATTGAGATAGAGATGTGCAATTATAAGATACTTTTGTTAGTATTTTTGTCTAAAGAATATGAAGAAAAAATTAGCAAAATAGTTTTAGGCAATGGACATTCATAACGGTAGATTTGGGGAGTTGAGTTACCTTGCTGATCTTTCTGTCACACATGGAATGCAGTTAGAAGTCTTTATGTCATGTATTTAGTTGAATTTGGTTATTCATAAATATAATATCAAACATTTTCTTTAAAATGCTTTGTTTTCCTTGATTTTTACCCAACATTATAACTAGGATATGTATTAGTTTTCTTAGCTATTTAGGTCAGCCTTAACAGAGCCTATGGAATAGGTTATCAGTTTTGAAGTATAAAACAATTTAATATCCCAGTTAAATTTTCTGTAAAAGTATGCTATTTTACATACACAATAAAATGAAATAAATGTTTTTTCACAAGTGCTAGAATCACAGATTTACTGACACTTTATTCATATATTAACTGACATTAATCAGTTACTCTAGAAAGTACTTTAAAGGTTATCTTAATTGACCTTTGCAGGCACCATGTGTTCTTGCAACTTTATATATGTTTCATAATATCTGACTTTAGAACTTAGAGTATGTAGAGACAAAGTCTTGAATCTGATGATCTGTAGCCATTTTATATGACATGTGTTTTGAATTGTGCACAATTAGGGTCAAGTCGTTTGCATGCTTTTTCTTCTTTCTTTCTTCCTCTCTGTACATGTGGACTAAAAAGTGCAAGGGTCTGGTATCCTAGATCCTATTGATTATGAAGATTATATCAGTTAATCTTTTAAACATTCATACTTTTTAACTGCCTCAGCATGAGGAAGATATGCCCGCTGCAGGCATTAATATTTTGTTATATCAGTCACAGGAGGAATTAATAGAAATAATTTGACTACATCTTTGTAACAGAGTGAATAAACGTAATTCATTTTTAAATGTGTCTTTAGATGCTAACATCTGCCCCCCTCCCCCCTAAGCAGAACATTTTCCCAGTGTTTGCATTATTTCTCCAAAATACCTCTTGAAATATTTTAATTCAATATAGCTCTGAAATTTTCTCTGAGAATATGTAATTTTCTGCATAAAACATTTAAATAAGAGGAATGTTATAACTGTAGCAAATTTAGTGCTGCAAGATGAATTTTAACAGACCCTTCATATATAAGTGCCTATAATTTTGCTAAACTGAGTTCAGGGCTGTAGTTTAAATGCACACATTCTTTGCTCAAATGTAAATTGTCTTTAAAAGTTAAAGAAAATATTCTTTCAGTTATTTTTGTGGGAGGCTATGATCTATTTTCATCATAAAAACAGTTCAAATTTTAGTGTATCTTGTTACTTCAGTGTAGATGTATTTAGAAACTGATGATGGATTCATATATTTTAAGTTAAAAAATGATTTACCCATTTTGTAATGACAATGATCAAACACATAATAAACTAAATGTAAAGTTCAGTATCTGAAGGTATATTTCCTTTGTATTCCTAGGGAAAAACATCACAGTTGAGAATACAATACTTTCACATCTCCTGTATAACTGAACTTACCGTTTTAGAATTACACATTGCAGTTTAAGATTTTTAACTTAAAATGAGAAGAAAATTTAAATTCTGAAAAGATAAAGTAAACAATAAAATATCTACACGTGTTAATGTAATTTAGTCATTTTAGAGAGCGTACTGAAATTTGGTATGCAATTTTCTACCCATAAACATGTAAACGTGAGTCCTTGAAATTTAGTGGGCATGAGAATGACAGAAATTCTTTAAAAATGTGAATTTATATGATATCTCCCTGACCCACCAGTCTATATTTTACAGAATATAACATAGAGGTCACTTCAAGGCACACTAACATGTGAATAATTTAATTTTTTCCTGTATGTGTGAGCTCTTTTTGATTTTTAAATCAAATATCTGTCTATGTATCAATATGCCATTTATTTTCAAAATTGACGTCTGTAACACTGAGGGAGGTTTCGTAGTTGTTATTGTTTTTGCTTTATGATGAGCCATCGTAAGTATTTGGAAATGATTAACAGCACATCAACACATATTTCCCGAATGAATGATACTTGTTTGCTACTCTGCTAACTTGTGGAAACCAAAAGCTTCAAATAAAATCTCTGACCTCTCAAGATGTTTAATTTGGTTAGGAAATTAAAGCACCTAGATGAAAATGTTAATGACACTATAAAAATATGAAATTAGCTATTCTAAGACTCTCAAGACCTTGTTGGTAAATACAGAGACATTAATAATCAGGAAATGTGAATGTGGTTACTCTCTTAACAGTCCTTTGATGTGTGTCTTTTAACATTTGCACTTACTACATTGTCACCATTAAAATTAGTATGAAAACATTTTCTTTTTTCAAATTGCTAGCTTATTGTGAGATACGTTTGTAATGATTGATGTGAAATCTTATGTTATAAATAATTCAATAAATATATGATTCCTAAGAATTTTAGGAATTAAATGTTAAAAGATACTAAAAGGCTAAAGTAATAATTAAGCATATGTGTGTAAATTATTGCCAGGGGAAGATTTTGACAAGTAGAAAGATGTAATGAACACAGATGGTCATACGGCAACACATGAAGGTGTAGCTCTAGAGAGCCACTTTTGGGAAACTCTCAAAAATATTCTTACTTTTAAAGGAGAGATAGAAAGCTCTCTTGTGTACTATAATTTTAGGCATTATTATAGTAGTATATGTTTTATTGTCAGGATTATGTATTACATATATACTTATAAAACTTAACTGTAAATTAATAGCAATGGGATATTATATATGCATAAGGAAATGGAATTATGGTTGCTAAGGGAAACATTAGTTTGAATTTTCTTGATTCATTATATGGAAATCTCAACAGAAGCACTTCATTTAAAGTTTTATTTTAAATCATACAGATTAATTATATTGAAATAATTTGTAGCAATCATAATCAGGTCTTTATTTCTGCTAATATTTTTACTTGTGAAGAATTCTTGTACATCTAAAATTCGGTGCATTAGTTAGGAAATGTTTATTGAATGGATCTGTATGGAAGACACCACATTTAAAACTGTGTGCAATGATGGAAAAGCATAATGTAAAGTCCTAACAATTAAGAAACTTGCACTCTAGTTGTAGGGTTCAGATATGCATTGCAATATCTGTAGGTCAGTAGAATCACTCTGTAATTAACATCAGCAAAGTTGACCAGATGGTAAAAGATAGAGTCATTCAAAAGTGAAAAACATCCTGATTCACTGGACCAGCTGGAGAATGGGGAGAGAGCCTGAGTCACAAGTTCAAAGTGACCTTTACATGGTCAAAGAGGCATTTCAATATAGGCAGTTGTTGTGAGCAAAAAAAGAGCAATATTTTAGTGAATAGTATGGGGGGTATTCTCTCAATTAGGCGTCAGAAATAGGCATCAGAGAACATTCTCCTCCTTAGGCTAACCATGAAGAGATGAACTCACTTTCTTGTGTTAGTCGTTCTTCAAATGGCAAAGCATCCACTTTCTCCCGTCTTCTGTGTCCTTCTGATCCTTGCATCGATTCTCTGGTGCGCTGCCTGTGTTCCTGTAATTAGCTGCTGACTCTTTTTGCTCTCCACCCACCTGCTGCAGTGCTCCCTATTACCTTCTGCACAGACCTCTATACCACCTACAGCTCTGTCTTCACTTTTCTTATCAGATAGAGTAGACAGAGTAGACAAGTATTGATGTCCCAAATCAAATTTCAGAAATCTCCCTCCTACCAGAGAAGAGTATAACGTTAACAGTTTGATGTGCTGTCTTCCAGCTTTTAAGACACAAAGATACAGAGTGTATATAGCATATACATGGGGCTTCCCAGGTGGCGCTAGTGATATAGAACCCCACCAGCAATGCAGGAGATGTGGGAGACTCAGGTTCGATCCCTGGGTGAGGAAGATCCTTTGGAGGAGGGCATGGCACCCCACTCCAGTATTCTTGCCTGGAGAATCCCCATGGGCAAAGGAGCCTGGCGGGCTCCAGTCTATGGGGTCACAAAGAATGGGACATGACTGAAGTGAATGAGCACACACGCACACACAGTATATACACAGTATTCTTAAAAATTATTACTTTATTACATCTCACTTAACAATTCTTGAGAATTTTACCCACATAATTAACCTTGTTTTAAAACGCTGTTTTACTGGCTGTATTGTATTCTGTGCTACGGTTTAGGCTTCCTGAATTTCATTTTCCTCATCTGCAAAATGAGACTAATAATAGCTTGCAAGGATATTTTGAGTTAAATGAGATGACATGTAATGAAAGATGATAGAACAGGTGAGAAAAAAAGATATTGGAAGTCAAATTCATGATTGGGAAGGTGGGGAGCAGGGAATGTGGGTAGTGAGAATATGAGGTTGGTTCAGATGTATTTTACTCAGTACTCTAGCAGGGCATCCAAGTGGAGATCTTGAGAAGACATTTGGAAGTGAACCTGGGGCTCAGAACATAGCATTGCAGGAGGCATGTGTATGGTTCAGGAATCCCCACATACCTCCCACAGTGTAGACCCTGAGAATGTGTGAGTACCAAAACTTGATGTAAAGAATAAGATATATCCTGGAATACTGTCATAGGCAGTTGTAAGCAGTCTCGGATTGGAATCCCAGATTTTACACTGGCTGATGATTTGGATATGGTAGTCACTTTCTCCGTCTAGGACTGAGGCAGACCTAAAGCCGTTCTCGTGTTTCAGTGGAACACCCTGTAGGGAGTCTGTGCCCAGCTAGGAGGCCTGGTTCATAGGGTGTTGATCAAATTCAATTGATTAAATTCAGTGAGTACTTACCATTGCCGCACATGCCTCTGACTCCTCAGGTATTTCCTCACTTAACCTTTGCCAAAGCTCCGAGAGTCAGGGGCCATCCTTAGCTTCATTTACTGCTGAACGAGGTCAAGCACAGGAAGGTTAATCACGGCAGGGAACAGTGTCTCTACAGGTGGCACCTGAGACCCCAGACAGCCTGGCTCTGAGTCTGAGCTCCAAACCGTCAGTGACACCAATGCGGTAAAATTGAGCTTAGCATGTCTGTGCTAGGAAAATGGAAAAGGAAACCAAAAACAAAGAAAAATTGGTGTCCTGGACAGTAGAATGCCTTGGAAGAAGCAAAGAACATCCTCTAATGATACGGTTCAGAGGGGGATGTGGCCTAGTTCCAGGCAAAAGAAAAAATTACCAGAACGACAGGACCAGCATATGAAACCTGGATGTACGTGAAGCTCCTAAGGAAGGACTGGGTTCTCCTAGAATACTGTAACAGTCCTCACTGGTTGCATCTTTATACTTTGAGTCAAGAAATAATAGCAACAATTTAATTATGTTTAATATCTATAATAAATATGACACATAACATTTAAAAGCTAAATAACTGACAACTTGGGTGATTACACATAAGATTTTTTTTTATATGTTATGTGTTACATACTTTAAGGATTACAAACGTGCCTTAGGCTTTTATTTTTGTAATATGAGACATTACTCATTCTAGAGTGGGTGCTGATTTACTGTTACTGATTTAACAGTTATATAACATAGCCTATTTTTTCCTTTATTATTTTCAAGACTTAATGGAGTATTATTTAATTTGGCTTATTTATAAGTATTTTACTCTAATATAGTTAATGTAAATGTTAAAAGCCTTTCCACAATTTATTCCTTTATTCACACATTCATTCTCCCATTCATTCCACAAGTATGCAGTTCTCTACATCATCATCACATTTTCTTCTCTCCTCTGTCATTCCTACAAGCTCTTATTTCTCCCATTTAAAACAAGTATTTTATTTATATCACTTTCTGCACCAGTTACTGCCCCCATTTCCTTATTCCTCTTTATAGCAAAACCCTTGAGTGAGTCATCGTTGGACAAGATTATCAGTTAATCTGCTCTGATTTTATATTTCTCCCACTCCAAACAGATATTGCCAGAAACTGCTCCTCGCAGAATCATCAGCAACCACCAGCCTGCTTAGCCCAGGGTTACTTCCCAGTCTCACGGTGCCCTTGCAGCCTTTGACTGGAGGCTTATGTCTCAGCACTCACTCCTGACTTGATCCATCTCTTCTCCTGACTCTGGAGGTGGGAGAAGGCCTGGGGCACTTTTCTTTATCCTGGAATACTGGAATGAATGAAGTATCTGAGCAATTCAAGAGAGATGATAGTAGTGGGTCCTGCTAGAATTGCAAACAGCTGGGGTCGCGCAGAGTCGGACACGACTGAAGTGACTTAGCAGCAGCAGCAGCAGCTCTTCTGAAGGAACAAAGGCTTGATCCCAAAGGAGACTTTTTGCCAAGAAAGAGAGGTTCAGACTAAGTTGGTCAGAAGCTGAGACATTTGGCTAGTGAATGATCTGGGGGGATTAATCTCATGCTTCAGCCTTGGTAACGGAATGAGCCTGTACTATAAATAAAGGGTAACCTTAACCCTCAGTAGAATCCGCTAAATTAACTGCTCCTCTTTTTCAGATTTAAAGTTTTTGAGTAAATCTTATGGTTTCAGGGCCTGTAAATCTGACAAAGTCAAATTCTCTGTTTATTTTATGCTTTTGTGTGTGAGAGAGTTGTAGTCTATTGCCATATGGATTAAAATAGATTAATTAAGACATAGTAAGCAATTTATTAAATATTTGAATAATGTGACCTGATGAATAGGCTTATTTGGTCCCCAAATTATTAACTCCAGTTGTTCTTATAAATTCTAACATGAGCTTTTCTAGAATAAGATTAAACTTAAAAAAATATTGGTTACTTCTGCTACAGCCAAAAGAAAGAGTTCTCTTATCCCTTTTATCTACTCTAAATTTTAAACTCTACCAAATATTCATTCACAGTTGAATTAGACCAGATAGACAGTTTTTAAAATTTGATAACTTTGAGCTTAATTTGATATGAGCGTAATTTAGTGGGTAACTTCTGGATAATGTAAAAAAAAAAATCAGTGAAAGAATCATTCAACTGAAAAAAGATTTTTTTTTTTTTTTTTTGTGGGGCGGAGGAGAGCAGCTATTACTCTTTGTTTCCCTCTCCTTCTTCAGGATACTTTGCCAAAGTGTTAAAATATAAAATAATTTAACTAGCTTATTTTTCAGTTACCATTATTAAGCCACAGATAAAGACTTAGCTCTACCAAAAAGTTCATGGATATGAAGATCCACCTGCTCAGAAAGCTGTGGGTGGGGACTTTGCATCACTGAATTAGCACCTCGTTGTGGGTATTTTTTTTTTTCAGTGATTGAATGAAGCCAAAACAGCAATTATATCATCATCATTCTCTCTCTTTTTCTCCCTCATGCCTGCTTCTCTTGTAACCTTGCATTGATTCCCTCATGAGGCCGAACTTCCATACTCAGAATTCCACCGAAAGAAAAGGAAGACTTTCTCACCAGCTTCAGTTGGAAAAATCCCAGGAAGAACTCTTATTGACCTGCTTAGGGAATAGGAAGACCCCACCCTAAACAGAATGATGAGGTACAGGTGTGTAGTTGACCCAGCCTGGCTGAGATGTCAACCCCAGTGGCCACAGGAGGTAAACATTATGTCTGTGAGCTTTCACCAGAGTCAGGGACCCAAGAGCTGAGTGGAGAAGGGAGATTTCTAGCAAACTCTACTAAACTCTCCAGTCCCTTCAGTGCTTTATTTTTTCTGTTCTTTCAGTCCCTATAAATCTCTTCATTCCCTGCTGAGCCTGAACCCCATATTCAGTAATCAGAACCGTTCCATTCTAATATCTGAAGTTCCACAATATTCTACATATTCCTGTCCAGTAACTTGGCATCAGTACCAGGGTTCACTGTTTACTGTTACACCCAGACAGTATTCCACTTGGAAAAAGTCACACAGTTGTGCATTTGGGATGCAGCATTCATTTCTGAGTTTCAGGAGACATCTTCTCAAGCCATTCATTGTCCTTTGTCAACCACATTCTCTTTCTGCTGCCAGTGATCTCAAACCTTCACCAGACTTCTCAAAATCTTATCTCCTCACTCCTGACATATGACAGTTCCTGCCATTTACTGAGAATATTTTAAACATCTGGAATGGTTCTTTATGTTTCACTTCACCCATTCTATCTTCTAAAATATTTACAAACCCGTGTCCATCTATACCTTTCTAACCTATTTCCTTTTAGGTTCAGGAGGTGAAAGCTGCTTCAGTGTCAAATCATTCACCTACTCTATTAACCCAAACCTCTGTTGCTTCATTCAAGGCTTTATCCAATCTGTCCCTTCTGTCTTGTGTTAACACTCACCTCCTCTCTAAGAACTATCTCTCTAGATGAGGTTAACTCTGCAATAATTAAAAATAGACACAGTCACCATACTCTGGCACACATGGGTGCCTGCATGCACACAGACCTTCCCTTGGACCCTTCTCCCCTCTTGGCTGCCTCTCTTCATCACTTTCATGAAATTTCTCTGAAGAGCATTTTCCATTCATTGCCTCTGACCTTCCAGCTCTGGTCCCTGCCCAACCTGCTGCCTTCTGGCTTCACATCCTTGGTCCACAGTAATGGTTTTAGTAGGATTCTAACAACCTGTTTGCCAAATTCACTGAGCATCGCCAGTGGTCGTGCTGGACTTTATTTTGACTTTTGTCTCTGCTAGTCACGCTCTCCTTCTCCAGACTCCCTGTTCCCATGTTGTCTGTGACTCTGTGCCACCCAAGTTAGACCAACACCCCGCCACCAAGTTCTGTTCTGACTCTCTAGGGCTTATCATTTTTCTTTTCTCTTAAATTTTATTTCTCCACGTTTCTGTGAGTCCATAACTGTCATATTGATTTTCTCGACCATCATGCTCTCCCTGGGATTCGATTGGTAATATCTTATTAGACTGTAATGTCTTGTTAGATGGCACTGCGGTGCCATGTGGGCATGTCTTCCTCCATCGCATCCGAAATTTCAAAAATTAAACTCACCATTGTTTTTTTTAACTCCCTGTTCCCATGTTGTCTGTGACTCTGTGCCACCCAAGTTAGACCAACACCCCGCCACCAAGTTCCGTTCTGACTCTCTAAGGCTTATCATTTTTCTTTTCTCTTAAATTTTATTTCTCCACGTTTTTGTGAGTCCATAACTGTCATGTTGATTTTCTTGACCATCATGCTCTCCCTGGGATTCGATTGGTAATATCTTATTAGACTGCAATGTCTTGTTAGATGGCACTGCACTGCCATGTGGGCATGTCTTCCTCCATCGCATCCGAAATTTCAAAAATTAAACTCACCATTGTTTTTTTTTTTTTCCTCCTGAGCTGACCATGCTTCTGTTTTCTTCATTTTTAGTCCTTGGTACTACTACTGTCTCTTATACACATCTAATGGAGTATTATTTAATTTGGCTTATTTATAAGTATTTTACTCTAATATAGTTAATGTAAATGTTAAAAGCCTTTCCACAATTTATTCCTTTATTCACACATTCATTCTCCCATTCATTCCACAAGTATGCAGTTCTCTACATCATCATCACATTTTCTTCTCTCAGTATGAAAAGGCTAATACCTAACTAGCATTTACTGAGTTCATAGTATGTGCCTGACCCTGCCAGCTACCTTATATGGATCATGTCAACTAATATTAACAGTTCGTGAAGCTGATGGCACTTTATTTCCATTTTTTAATTTTGGTATATGAATTGAAATGCGTTAAATAATTTGCCAAAAGTCACTCAGGAAGAATAGCATTGGGATGCTCATTGGGAATGCATGTTGAACCATATGGTCCTTCCTGGAAATGATTTTTGACTCTCCTTTAACCTTCTCTTCTGAACAGTCACTTTGTCTTGTCATTTTACTTCTCCAGTATTTCTTGAGCTTCCCAGGTGGCACCGTGGTAAAGAACCCACCTGCTAATGCAGGAACTACAGGAGATGCAGGTTTGAGCGCTGAGTCGAGCCCTGGTTTCTTGAACATGTTGACCTCCCCAAAGTCCCTCCATCCCATAAAAATACTCTTATATTTGTGCTTATTTTTACTATGTTGAAGTATATGCAATATTTACTTTCCTAAGAACTGTATACTTCTTAAATACATTAATCTAGCAATCTACAGTACTCTTGCCTGGAAAATCCATTGGACGGAGGAGCCTGGTAGGCTGCAGTCCATGGGATCGCTAAGAGTTGGGCACGACTGAGAGACTTCACTTTCACTCTTTCATGCATTGAAGGAGATGGCAACCCACTCCAGTGTTCTGGCCTGGAGAATCCCAGGGACAGGGGAGCCTAGTGGGCTGCCGTCTGTGGGGTCGCACAGAGTCGGACACGACTGAAGCGACTTAGCAGCAGCAGCAGCAGCCATCTACAGGTGTTAATCTAAAAGGATTTAATCTACAGGGACTTATATATATATACATATATTCATATATATATGGAAAAGCAAATCAAGATGAAAAACAGGCACACTTTCTGGGGTTATTCTTCCCTGTTCAAAGCGTTTGCATGGTTTCCGCTGCTTCTGAGATAAAGTCCAAACTCCCAAATGCAATTTGCAAGGCTCTGTTGACCACGCCTCCGTGCACACACATCCCCAGCTCCCTCACTGCTGGTTCCCCTTTCCATTAGAGATGCAGACTGCTGCGGCTCTTGCTCTGGCTGCAGTCTGTGCTGCCCCTCACTCCTTCCCCTTACTCTCACTGCCGCCTCCTCCTTGGAGCCCTCCCCCTGCTCTTTCGCCTTAACTGGGGTCACTCCCGCAGTCCCCAGCCAGTCAATCACCTGTCCATACCTGCTCCTTCTAACTGGTACGTCTCTGCTTTCAGAAAGTCTACCTTGAATTTCAGAACAAAAAAATGACCATTGTCTTTTTTCCATGTTAATTTTTGTGATGTCTTTTGATGAACTTGTCATTTAGTTTTATAATTATTTAGGGGGCTTCCCTGGTAGCTCAGCTGGTAAAGAATCCAGCTGCAATGCAGGAGACCCCAGTTCGATCCCTGGGTTGGGAAGATCCCTAGGAGAAGGGAACAGCTACCCACTCCAGCATTCTGGACTGGAGATTCCCCTGGACTGTATAGTCTGTGGACTGTATGTAGTCCATGGGGTCTCAAAGATTCAGACATGACTGAGCCACTTGGACTTTCATTTCTATCTAGGCTTCTTGGAGTCAAGGTCTATATTCTTTATATTCTATTGCCTCACCCTAGAATGCTCTATTTCCTTAGTGTGTTATTTCTTTTTCCACAAATAATAGTATTATTCCACAGAGTAAATGCATTTTGAGTTTGATCCTGAATAATAGGTTTAGAAATTGATGGAGTAAAGGAGAGGAGATATATTTGAACATATGCCTGACCATCTTTGAGATTAATTTGACTCTATCTAGCCTTTATATTTATAATAGTCCATGAGTTTTTTGGTACCATGTATTCCACACTGTATTTTTCATGAACTATGCATATATTTAGAAGGTGAATAATGAACTAGGTACGGAAACAAAACTGTTTCCTAAAATTGGTTAATTGTGTGATTAATTATAAAGTACATTAAAAACTGCACTGAGTGAGATGGCATCTGTGGTTGGCAATAGACATGCTGGGGATAATTTATTATTAAAGACCTTTAAAATTTAAAAAACCCAATTAAAAAAACTTATAATTGATGGATAGGAAAATTTCTCCTTAAAAAGCAGCAGTAAGATTAGCAACATCACACAACCTCCAGGCAAATGCTGATCTCAAATAATAATAAATTATCTGCCTAGTCTTTGTGTGAGTTAAATATCACTGAAAAACCTGCTCTGATAGCACCTCAGGCTATCATCATGTTAGATTTCTGTAAATGATAAGAAATGGAGACCAATGGGGCTAGGGAGAGGGGGGGAAATTTTAGAAAAGGAAAAAAAAATCTCCATCCTTATAGATAGCAGTCTTTATTTTCCTTTCTGATCCGTTACAGTTACTCTGACTCTGGATTAGTAGCGTAAGTTCTTACTTCTCAGCACCAATTGCCTTTCTTTTCTAAAGCTGCTCAGTTACACATCTCCATCAGATAGTGAACTTGAGCGAAAATTTTTGACAATAGAAAAAGATCATCACTATTTAAAATGCTCATATATGTTCTTACATAAAAATGAAATGAAAATTACATATGAAAATTTTATTGTCAAGTTTAATTGTGAAATATCTTACATTTTAGTATTTATTATGATTTTCTTATTTCTTTCTCAAACATTTAAAAATTAGCTTTGGTCTCTTAACTCCCTTGATTTGATTTCTTGGGAGATTTTTAAAAAATAATTTAAACACTTGTTAAAATAGCAGAAACCCAAGTTTGATAAAGTTGAATTGATTGAATTATTTTAAGATATTCATTTCATCACTGCAAGTCCCTTCAGTATTATTCATCAACCTTTTTACTGAATTTTATTTTTTCTGATGTAGCTTATGAGTAAAGGTACATATTTTAAACGACTTTGACTGATGTAATAGAAGATGCTGATGAATTGGAAAATCAAATGTTTCAGAGAACAGCTAGATCGGAAGAGAATATGTTGTTACTTCCAGAAAAATCCCATTTTCCTGGCAAAATAATAAACATAAAATCAGAAGAAAGTGCCCTTGGAGGCTTGGCAGCCGTTGTGCAAACGAAATCAGACCTGGTTATGTTGAAGCAGGTTCATTTGGAGACGGAAAATGTGACTCAGTCTTCATTTTCTGGTTAAACAGAGGCTAATAGAGTTTGTGGTCTTGTCACAATACCTGTTTTAAAGGTACATAGTCTTTAAAAGGAGACTAATTAAAAAAATTAAAGAGTGCCTGTCTCATCAAATGCCATAAACCTCTTCATTATTGATCTATTCCTTTGTTAACAGCAGGAGAGTTGTTTATGTTAGAAGTTGCTCAAGATTCATAGAGAAATAGTTTCTGCTTTTCTGTAGTTGTTAACATTTCCACATTTCTGTTTAAATACAAGTAGGGGATCATGGCAACCCACTCCAGTGTTCTTGCCTGGAGAATCCCAGGGATGGGTGAGCCTAGTGGGCTGCCATCTATGGGACTGCACAGAGTCGGACACGACTGAAGCAACTTAGCAGCAGCAGCAGCAGGGGACCATCAGAGTTTTGCTAAATTCTTTGATGCTGAAATAAGGCTTAAGAGAAAAAAATTATATATATATATACACACAACTCTTTGGCAAAATCTTTTTGGCAGCATATTCTTTGCCATCACTATAGTTTTAAAAAAAAGTCTTTTGTGCAATTTTATTCCTGTCTCTTATACACATCTAGATGTGTATAAGAGACAGGTGTTAATGTAATTTAGTCATTTTAGAGAGCGTACTGAAATTTGGTATGCAATTTTCTACCCATAAACATGTAAACGTGAGTCCTTGAAATTTAGTGGGCATGAGAATGACAGAAATTCTTTAAAAATGTGAATTTATATGATATCTCCCTGACCCACCAGTCTATATTTTACAGAATATAACATAGAGGTCACTTCAAGGCACACTAACATGTGAATAATTTAATTTTTTCCTGTATGTGTGAGCTCTTTTTGATTTTTAAATCAAATATCTGTCTATGTATCAATATGCCATTTATTTTCAAAATTGACGTCTGTAACACTGAGGGAGGTTTCGTAGTTGTTATTGTTTTTGCTTTATGATGAGCCATCGTAAGTATTTGGAAATGATTAACAGCACATCAACACATATTTCCCGAATGAATGATACTTGTTTGCTACTCTGCTAACTTGTGGAAACCAAAAGCTTCAAATAAAATCTCTGACCTCTCAAGATGTTTAATTTGGTTAGGAAATTAAAGCACCTAGATGAAAATGTTAATGACACTATAAAAATATGAAATTAGCTATTCTAAGACTCTCAAGACCTTGTTGGTAAATACAGAGACATTAATAATCAGGAAATGTGAATGTGGTTACTCTCTTAACAGTCCTTTGATGTGTGTCTTTTAACATTTGCACTTACTACATTGTCACCATTAAAATTAGTATGAAAACATTTTCTTTTTTCAAATTGCTAGCTTATTGTGAGATACGTTTGTAATGATTGATGTGAAATCTTATGTTATAAATAATTCAATAAATATATGATTCCTAAGAATTTTAGGAATTAAATGTTAAAAGATACTAAAAGGCTAAAGTAATAATTAAGCATATGTGTGTAAATTATTGCCAGGGGAAGATTTTGACAAGTAGAAAGATGTAATGAACACAGATGGTCATACGGCAACACATGAAGGTGTAGCTCTAGAGAGCCACTTTTGGGAAACTCTCAAAAATATTCTTACTTTTAAAGGAGAGATAGAAAGCTCTCTTGTGTACTATAATTTTAGGCATTATTATAGTAGTATATGTTTTATTGTCAGGATTATGTATTACATATATACTTATAAAACTTAACTGTAAATTAATAGCAATGGGATATTATATATGCATAAGGAAATGGAATTATGGTTGCTAAGGGAAACATTAGTTTGAATTTTCTTGATTCATTATATGGAAATCTCAACAGAAGCACTTCATTTAAAGTTTTATTTTAAATCATACAGATTAATTATATTGAAATAATTTGTAGCAATCATAATCAGGTCTTTATTTCTGCTAATATTTTTACTTGTGAAGAATTCTTGTACATCTAAAATTCGGTGCATTAGTTAGGAAATGTTTATTGAATGGATCTGTATGGAAGACACCACATTTAAAACTGTGTGCAATGATGGAAAAGCATAATGTAAAGTCCTAACAATTAAGAAACTTGCACTCTAGTTGTAGGGTTCAGATATGCATTGCAATATCTGTAGGTCAGTAGAATCACTCTGTAATTAACATCAGCAAAGTTGACCAGATGGTAAAAGATAGAGTCATTCAAAAGTGAAAAACATCCTGATTCACTGGACCAGCTGGAGAATGGGGAGAGAGCCTGAGTCACAAGTTCAAAGTGACCTTTACATGGTCGAAGAGGCATTTCAATATAGGCAGTTGTTGTGAGCAAAAAAAGAGCAATATTTTAGTGAATAGTATGGGGGGTATTCTCTCAATTAGGCGTCAGAAATAGGCATCAGAGAACATTCTCCTCCTTAGGCTAACCATGAAGAGATGAACTCACTTTCTTGTGTTAGTCGTTCTTCAAATGGCAAAGCATCC
>SJYX01012415.1:52181-85760 GCA_006410675.1 Oreotragus oreotragus | reverse complement strand
GCCTCTGCTCCACAAAGATTTAGAACGCAGCAAGCAATGGAGAGGAATCCAACGAGGCCCCTCGTAACTCGAAGAGACACTGGCCTTTCCTGAGGCCTCATGACTGTGTCCCTGAGGTCTCCATGCTAACTCGAGGGGAACCTGGCACAACTCGAGAAAAACCCAGAAGTTCTCACCTCTAGGCGCGATGAGGGCTTTTTCCCCTTTGGTGTCTTGACGGATATCACACCTTCCCTCTTGAAACTCGAAAGCGTCTCTCACATCCTTGCTGCAAGTCAAGAAGTGCATCCTTGGTGTATTGACTGATATCACGGTGGCACGTGTGACAGCCCTTTGAGAAAGCCTAAGGGAATGCCTCAGATCCCTGTATCAAATCGATGGGAAGCCTCACACTACTTCTGACGCTCGAAAGGAAACAAACTAGCATTTCTCCACACGAGAAAAGGCCTGACTCCCCTGTGGAGACTGCAGGGAACCTTAAGAACCATGTCAGCAGTTAAGAGGAAACTTCAGGTTCCAGCCTTTGCTCCTTACAAACACTTAGGCAGCAGCACCGAAAGGGGAGGAATCCCTGGAGTCCCCTCGCAACTCGGAATGACACTGGCCTTTCCTGAGAGCTCATGAGTGTGTTTCAGAGTTCTCCGTAGTAACTCGAGAAGACCCTGCCACAACTCAAGAAAACCCGGAGGTTCTGCCCTCCGGGCGAGATGAGGTCCTTTTTGGCTGCACGGTCTCAAGGGAAGTCACCTCTTCCCTCTTGAAGTTGGGAGGCGTCGTTCAAACACTTGAGGCTAGTCAAAATATTCCGTGACATATCTGTCTCCAATCGAGTAGAACAACGAAGGTGTCTTCACAAAGGAAGAGGATCCCCATTCTCCACCTCTTCAGTGAGAGACGAGGGTTCCTTTCCCTGAGTCGTCGAGAAATGTTTCATGCCTTCCCATTGCANCTTGGGAGGCGTCGTTCAAACACTTGAGGCTAGTCAAAAGATTCCCTTACATATCTGTCTCCAATCGAGTAGAACAATGAAGGTATCTTCACAAAGGAAGAGGATCCCCATTCTCCACCTCTTCAGTGAGAGACGAGGGTTCCTTTCCCTGAGTCGTCGAGAAATGTTTCATGCCTTCCCATTGCATCTCAAGAGGAGGCAATCTCCACAGGAAACTCGAGAGGAACTCCAGGGTTCGGGCCTGCAAGAAAAAAAAAAAGAGGAGCAAAAGTCTCAGTCAAATCGAGATGAACGTGTTTAAACTGCAGTTCCTCGAATGTCACCCAGTGTATCGACTCACACCACGGTGGCACGTGTGACAGCTCTGTGGCAAAGCCTCCTGGGAAAGCCTCAGATCTGTGTGTCAACACGATGCGAAGACTGACACTGCTACTACAGCTAGGGAGGAAACGGACTAGCATGTCTCTACACGAGACAAGGCCTGGTTACCCTGTGAAGTCTCCACAAGGGGAACCAGAAGAGCACTGGATAGGAAACCTCAGGTTGCAGTTTCTGCTCCTGAGAAAGACTTAGGATGCAGCAACGCATGAAGTATAATCCCTTGAATCCCCTCGCAAATCGGAGAGACACTGNAAACCTCAGGTTGCAGCTTCTGCTCCTGAGAAAGACTTAGGATGCAGCAACGCATGAAGTGTATTCCCTTGAATCCCCTCGCAAATCGGAGAGACACTGGCCTATCCGGAGGCCTCATGAGTGGGTCCTTGATGTCTCCATCGTAACTCGAGAGGCACCTGCCGCAACTCTAGTAAAGCCTGAGGTTTCTCCCCTCCAGGCGAGATGAGAACATTTCCCCTGCAGAGTCTAGATGAAAATCACACCTTCCATCTTGAAACTCGAAAGCGTTTTTAACACCCATGCTGCAAGTCAAGAAGTTCTCTGACATGTATTTCTAGACTCGGGTGAAACAACAGGGTCGCTCCACAACTCAATAGGAGCCCCGTTTCACTCCCCTCAATGCGAGATGTGTGTATTTCCATGCTTCGACGAGACATGAACCCTGGTGTTCCGTTCACATCTCAAGTGGAGGCCTTCTCTACGGGAACGTCGAGATGAACTCTAAGGGTCTTGCAACCGTTCCGAAACACCCCCATATGACTTATTCTACTTCAGCTAAAGCTGATTTCCTAGCACAGCCTCGGATGTTACCCTGAGTATCGACCCCCACCATGTTGGCCACTGTGACAGCCTTGTGGGAAAGCCTTGAGGAAAGACACAGATCCCTGTGACACCTCGACGGGAAGCTTGACTCTGCTGCTACAGCTGGGGAGGAGTTCAGACGTGCATATCTCCACTCGAGACGAGATCGGACTCCCATGTGGAGACTCCAGAGGAACCCCATGAACCCTGTCTGCAGTGGCGAGGAAATTACAGGTTGCTGCCTATGCTCCAGTCAAGGACTTAAGATGCGGCACCGATTGGAGAGGAATCTTGAAAAGCCCCTCACAACTCGCATGAACCCTGGCATTTCCTGAGGCCTCCTGAGCGGGTCCCTGAGGNCATTTATATCTACTACTCTGGGCAGAAATCCCTTAGAAGAAATGGAGTAGCCATCATGGTCAACAAGAGAGTCCGAAATGCAGTACTTAGATGCAATCTCAAAAATGACAGAATGATCTCTATTTGTCTCCAAGGTAAGCCATTCAATATCACAGTGATCCAAGCCTATGAAATGATTAGGTATATGTTATATTAGTAGTAGCATAGTCACTGAGTCATGCCCAACTCCTTGCAATCCCATTAATTGATATCAAATGTATTTATGTGAAGTAATTTTAGAAAAAATAAAAATTATACTAATAGTTTTATATCTTTGGAAATCTCTATATACATACAAAAGTGTGTTTTTTTAACTATTCAAGAGAATGAATTAAAATGTCTTAATCATTCAGTATATTTTTATATTACATTTCACTCAACAGTGTCAGAATATTTTAATCACTAATATTCTTAAGGATAGTGCTTAAGATATTTAGCATTTCAAAACAGGAGAAAATTTCAAATTTATATATTATTTGCAAAAGCGGTGTCCCTTCCTAAAAACCAAACAAATAAAAATCAACAAGAAAAACTACTTGTTCAATTTGAATATTCTTACCTTCCTGCAGTTCTTCTATATCAAACATAGTGTCCAAAGTTGTGTTCATAGAGTTAGCTATCTGTTTAACTTTTTTTTTCTTTTCATTATTAGCAATTAACTGATATCTATCCATAAAGAGAAAATATATTAAATATATGAATTCCAACATTCATAAATATTCAGTTCAATTCCTAATACATAATTCTCAAGTAAAAACCATGGATGTTAGCTAATAATGCCTTCCCAGTTACATCACACACTCAACTGCTGACCACAGCCTCCTCTCAAGTCAACTCCATCAATAGACACCATTTTTGTTTTAGGTAGTCCCATTGTCTGGCACTTCTTTTCTTCCCGTAACCACAAAAAACCACTCACAAGGTAGAAAAAGTGGCTTTAGGTTATACTTGGTATATAGATTGCTAGGGCTGCTGTAACAAAATACCACAGACTGGGGAGCTTAAACAACAGAAATTTGTTTTCTCACAATTCTGGAGACTGGAAGTCCAAGATTAAGGTGTCAGCAGGGTTGGTTTCCTGAGGGCCATACAGGAAGCCTCTAACTGTTACAGGCCTCTCTCCTTGGCTAGTAGATAACTATCCTCTTCGTGTCTCTGTGTGTCTCTGCATTCCTAATCTCCTTCTATAAGGACACAAGTCAGATAGGATTAGGGTCCACTCCAATGCACAGTCTGAGACTGAGCCATATCTAGCAAAGAAGAAAACTTTTCTCCATGCCTGAAAAGAGCCCATTCTAGCCACTCATTAATAGGCATATGATTTCAGAATTTCAGTGAAAGGAATGAGGCAATGTATGGGTTAAAGCTAACTATAAAACAAATGTCTAAATATAATTCCCTCATTGGAGACAGTTTCCTTTATTTTTCAAATGGCTATGTATATGAGAAATATATTCTAGGCTTCCACTCTTACCAAATAGTAGACCCTATGTACCAGGAAGGAGAGCTAACAAATGATAATAAAAAGCAGAGGCTGTAGATAGGCAATAGCTGTTATGCAACAGAAGTCACAATTACAAAAAGCTTAGCTCCCATCACAGAAGAAGGCACGAACAAAAAAGAGGGTGAGGCATTAGACTGAAGTTTAAAGTTGTTTGCATTTTTTTAAATTTAAATTTATTTATTTTAATTGGAGGCCAATGCTGATAGTTCTCATATCCTAAAGGTAATTGCCTAGTCATTAGGAAGTTCTCTCTCTTCCCTCTTACCTTTTTGGAAAAAGAACAATAATATAATGCTCTTATAATTTTCAACACTAAAAATATTAAAGTAATATTGAAATGATAAAAATTCCATAGTCATTTATTTACACTTAAATTACTGATGTACTTTTTCCTTTCATAATTTACATGTTTCTAGTTGTGGCATCTTCTTTTTCCTTTAGAGAAGCTCCTTTAACATTTCTTAAACTGTTTAGTGGTGCTGAACTCTTCTGCCTTTTGCTTGTTTATAAAACTTTTGATCTTTCCATCAAATCTGAATGAGAGTCTTACTGTGTAATCTTGGTTGTAGATTTTTCCCTTTCACCACTTTAAATATATTGTGCCACTCCCTTCTGGCCTGCAGAGTTTCTGCTGAATAGTCATTTGATAACCTTATGGGAGTTCCCTTATATATAACTTGTTGCTATTCCCTTGCTGGTTTTTTTGTTTTTTTGTTTGTTTTGTGTTTTTTTTAATATTCTTTATCTTTGGGCTTCCCTGGTGGCTCAGAGGCAGAGTCTGCCTGCAATGCAGGAGACGCAGGTTCAATCCTTGGGTCAGAAAGATCCCCTGGAGAAGGAAACGGCAAACCATTCCAGTAGTCTTGCCTGGAGAATCCCATGGACAAAGGAGCCTGGCAGGCTTCAGTCTATGGGTTCACAAGAGTCAGTCACGACTTAGCAACTAAACCACCACCACTATCCTTTATCTTTAGTTTTTGCCATTTTAATTAGTCTTTCTTGGGGCTTCCCTTGTGGCTTAGCTGGTAAAGAATCCGCCTGCAATGCAGGAGACCTGGATTTGATCCCTGGGTTGGGAAGATCCCCTGGAGAAGGGAAAGGCTACCCACTCCAGTATTCTGGCCTGGAGAATTCCATGGACTGTATAGGCCATGGGGTCACAAAGAGTCGGACACAACTAAGCGACTTTCACTAAGCCGTTTTGGTATGTTCCTATTTGTGTTAAACCTGTATGGGACACTCTGCCCTTCCTTGACTTGAATGCTGTTTCCTTTCCCAGGTTAGGTAAGTGTTAAGCTATTATGTCTTCAAATATGTTCTCAGCCTCTTAATCTCTCTCTCTTCTCTTTCTGGCACTCCTATAATGTGAATATTAGTGTGCTTAATGTTGTCCCAGAGATCTCTTAAAATTGTCATTTCTTTTCTCTCTTTTTTTTCCTGTTCAGAATCAGTGATTTCTTCAACTCTATCTTCCAGCTCACCGACCTGCAACATTTAGTCTACTATTATTTCTTTCTACTGGATTTTTAAATTTAGTCACTGTATTCTTCAGCTCTGTTTCGTTGTTCCGTATTTTCTAACTCTTTGTTAAAAACTTCTAACTGCTCAGTCCGTGAATCCTTCTCCTAGGTTCTTTGATCACTGTTACGATCACTACCCGGAACTCTTTCTCCGGTAGATTACCCATCTACTTCAAATAGTTCCTCTTCTGAGGTTTTATCTTGTTCCTTCACTTGGAACATGTTCCCTTTTACCTCATTTTGCATAACTTGCTGTTTTTATTTTTATGTATTTGGTAGTTTGGTTACATTTCCTTCAATAAGTGGCCTTTTGTAGGCTTGTGCACCCCAGCAGTGCACTCCCCTCTTAGCACCAGAGCTATATGCTCTAGGGGCACCCCCACATGTGGAGTGTATGGGTCCTTCTATTGTGGCAGACTGATTACTATGGGCAGTCTGGTGGGCTCAGTTGGCCCCTGGCCTAGTTAGTCACCAGAGCCTGTCTCATTGGTTGGCAGGGCCATGCTATGAGGTAGCTGACTAATGAACTCTGGGGGGCCCTGCGGGTAAAGTCAGGGTCAAAAGACCCCAGGGCTCTTGCCTGCCTGCTGGTGGGTGAAGCCAGATCCTGGGGCACGTGCCAGTCTGCTGGTGGGCAGAGTTGGATCCTGGGGCCTGGTTGCAGGCTCCAGGAGTCCCAGAGCTGGTATCAAATCACTCTGCTCATGGTGGGTGGTGGGTGAGGCCACTTCCTGACACAGTTGGCCACAGGGCCCAGGGTGTCCTCAGGCTTCTATTAACCTGCAGATGGAGGGGCTAGATTGGCAGGCTGCAGGGCTGCGTCTCTTATGGCTGCTGACTGCATGCTGGCGGGTGAGGTCTGTCCCACAGCTGGAGCATGCTTGTTAGTGGATGGACCTGGGCTGCAGGCTGCCGGGCTGCTGTTGTCTTGCAGCTGGTGTCTACCCACTGGCGGGCGGAGCTGGGTCCCAGGACCTCTGGCTGGAGGGCTCTGGGGAATCCCAGGTCTAGTACCTATGCACTGGAGTGTGGGTCTGGGTCTGTGCTTTCTGTGGGCATGGCCTTGTCTAGGGGCAGCTGTGGGCTCAGGGGTGTCTTTGGTTTTTTTTTCTTGTTCATTTTAAATATTTATTCTGTAAGGAATATATGAATAAGTTATTTTGTTAAAATCTCAAGAAAGAAGAGCTCACTTATACACTGTAATCGATATGGTATATCTGCATCTATATATCTGGAGGCCTTAAAGTAGCCTGTCTGGTGTGGGTGGGGCTGTGTCCCTGCCCAGTTAGTTGCTTGACCTGAGGCATCCAGCACTGGTGCCTGCAGACCACTGGGCCAGGGCTGCCCTGGTCCTGGGGCTAATAAGCCAGAGGGAGAATTCCAAAATGGTGCTTGCCATCACCAGTGTCCAGGTGATAGAATGAGCTCCCCAAAATGGTTGCCCCAGTGTCTGTATCCCCAAGATGACCTCTGATTGCCTCCTGCCTCTCCTGGAGGTTCTCCAAGAACAGCAGTTGGTCTGACTTAAGCTCCTTTCAAGTTACTGCTTCTGCCCTGGGTCCTGGAGAGTGTGAGATTTTGTGTGTGCCCTTTAAGAGAGAAGTCTCTATTCCCCTCAATAGAAAAACCTGTGGTTCTTATACAGATGGGGAAATCAGCATCCCTGGATGCTTATATCCAGAGTTCATCATGTGTTTACCCCTACTGTGGGCTTTGTACTTTGAAACTACTGTTTCCTTCCTTATGCTCAAATTCCACACAATTGTTAAAAGATACACAATATCACTTACATAGTAAAACCATTGAAAGATGCATGTTCCTCAGCTGTGAATCCATAAATATCTTGGCAAGATAGGTCCACTTCTTGCTGAAGAAGAAGACTGACTAAACTTGTTGGTTTATTACTGAGAGCAATCATAAGGGCTGTTCTGGAGCAAGAGATATAAATATATGTCCATTTATGAATCTTAACAATATCTTTTATTTTTTAAAAAGTTAGTCTTCTAAATTTGCTGTTCAAATGTATGATCAGGAAAAGAGGGCAAGAATGTAAAATGTGGGGCAAATCTTCTCAAAAAGGTGTGGTAATCACAGATCATATATATTATGGAGTCTGAAAATAAGAGTCCCTAAAAGCAGCTAGTTTAGTGGTTTTCAATCCCTGCTCCAGAGAACCATAATGTTTTCCAGGAAATGTGTCAAAAATTCTATGGAGAGGAGTGTCTGGGACTCTGAGTCCCCATTTCCATTTAACTACAGCATATGGGATTTATAGACTGGGTTTCTGTAGAAGATTCTAATGTTATTATTTTTTTAAAAAAGAGTAACAATAACCTAAAAATATGGCCCAACTGTTTGATTTTACAGATAGAAAGATAGATCCTGGAATCTAGATAATTTGTCCAAAATCCTATGGCCAAATCTTTTCAATATCAGATATATGTCATATATACATATTTAACATAAGCTTAATTCAAATTGTGGGCAAGAGCAACCTGGTATATTTAAGAAATGAACACCTAGCATTTAACACACACACACACGTGTGTGTGTGTGTATGTGTGTGTGTGTGTGTATTCCTATTAGATAACTATGGTTATATGATCTTATTTAGCANAGACCACTGGGCCAGGGCTGCCCTGGTCCTGGGGCTAATAAGCCAGAGGGAGAATTCCAAAATGGTGCTTGCCATCACCAGTGTCCAGGTGATAGAATGAGCTCCCCAAAATGGTTGCCCCAGTGTCTGTGTCCCCAAGATGACCTCTGATTGCCTCCTGCCTCTCCTGGAGGTTCTCCAAGAACAGCAGTTGGTCTGACTTAAGCTCCTTTCAAGTTACTGCTTCTGCCCTGGGTCCTGGAGAGTGTGAGATTTTGTGTGTGCCCTTTAAGAGAGAAGTCTCTATTCCCCTCAATAGAAAAACCTGTGGTTCTTATACAGATGGGGAAATCAGCATCCCTGGATGCTTATATCCAGAGTTCATCATGTGTTTACCCCTACTGTGGGCTTTGTACTTTGAAACTACTGTTTTCTTCCTTATGCTCAAATTCCACACAATTGTTAAAAGATACACAATATCACTTACATAGTAAAACCATTGAAAGATGCATGTTCCTCAGCTGTGAATCCATAAATATCTTGGCAAGATAGGTCCACTTCTTGCTGAAGAAGAAGACTGACTAAACTTGTTGGTTTATTACTGAGAGCAATCATAAGGGCTGTTCTGGAGCAAGAGATATAAATATATGTCCATTTATGAATCTTAACAATATCTTTTATTTTTTAAAAAGTTAGTCTTCTAAATTTGCTGTTCAAATGTATGATCAGGAAAAGAGGGCAAGAATGTAAAATGTGGGGCAAATCTTCTCAAAAAGGTGTGGTAATCACAGATCATATATATTATGGAGTCTGAAAATAAGAGTCCCTAAAAGCAGCTAGTTTAGTGGTTTTCAATCCCTGCTCCAGAGAACCATAATGTTTTCCAGGAAATGTGTCAAAAATTCTATGGAGAGGAGTGTCTGGGACTCTGAGTCCCCATTTCCATTTAACTACAGCATATGGGATTTATAGACTGGGTTTCTGTAGAAGATTCTAACGTTATTTTTTTTTAAAAAAAAGAGTAACAATAACCTAAAAATATGGCCCAACTGTTTGATTTTACAGATAGAAAGATAGATCCTGGAATCTAGATAATTTGTCCAAAATCCTATGGCCAAATCTTTTCAATATCAGATATATGTCATATATACATATTTAACATAAGCTTAATTCAAATTGTGGGCAAGAGCAACCTGGTATATTTAAGAAATGAACACCTAGCATTTAACACACACACACACGTGTGTGTGTGTGTGTGTGTGTGTGTGTGTATTCCTATTAGATAACTATGGTTATATGATCTTATTTAGCATTAATTATACCTTTGATTCTTATCTGAAGCATTCACATCTGTCCCACTCTTCAAAAGAAATTCTACCATTTCTGCATTATTTTCAGAATGGCAAGTAGAAGTGGAGTAAACCCATCCTGGAAAAAATATTTCAAAATGATTACTTTAAATACTATACCAACATTACATGCCTTTTAGATTTAAGTTCAATTTTAAAAATTAGTGTGCTTATGAGAAACCTCTGTCGTATCTTATAATGAAAAGCTTAAATGAAAAAGAATATAAAAAAGAATATATACATGGACAGAGGAGTCTGGTGGGCTACAGTATATGGGTTGCAAAGAGTCAGACACAACTGAGGGACTAACACACACATACATACATGTATATATTTATAAATACATATGCTGGGGCTTCTCAAGAAGCACTAGTACTAAAAAACCTGCCTGCCAGTGTAGGAGATGTAAAATATGTGGGTTTGATCCCTGCGTTGGAAAGATCCCCTGGAAGAGGGAATGGCAACCCACTCTAGTATTCTTGCCTGGAGAATTCCATGGACAGAGGAGCCTGGTGGGCTACAGTCCATGGGGTCACAAAGAGACACAACGGTGCTAATAACACATACACATACAAATAAATGAAATAATAAAAACATAAAATATTGCTAACCAGTTAAAAATAAAATTAAAGTTTCTACTTCAGGCTTAATTCAAATTGAGGGCAAGAGCAGTATGGAACATTTAATTAATGAGCACCAAGAATATATATAAATATTACAAAACATTAATTCACAATACACAGTTGGTTTCCTAGGGTTTCATTTAAACTTCCAAGGCTGGCACTTATTTTGGCCTGTCATGAGGATAAAGTATCAGTGAACTAAAGTGTTAGGAAGCTTAAAAAGGTATCCTCATCAATTGTCCATAATATCGTAATAGGGGACTTGGATTACTTTTAGTACAACAAGTGCTTTTCTGATTTTACTCTATTCTTATAATTATTCATGAGTATATAAATAAAATAGAAAAAGATATAGTCTTTATGATTTCTAATCAATGTTCATTTATAGTGAAATCAAGTATTTCTCATTTGATGTGGTCCTTTGAACAATTTTAATTGTTAAACATAATGTTGCTTTGGAGGTCAAGATTATAATCTAAAATGAAATAGAGAAAGTTTTTTATAAAAAGAAAACGTATCAGTATTTGATAATCTCCTTCTCCTCTCCTTCTCCCTAATTTCATTTTGTAAAATTCATGCTTTATATAACATATGTCTCAACCAATATAAATTATCTGCAATGAATATCTTCTTTCACTGCTTTCTAAAATATCAGGTATCATTTTTAATAGAAGGCTACCTTATTTTGAGCCTCAAGGTTAGCTTTGTGTTTCAGCAGTTTTGCAGCTAATGAGACACTTTGACAACAGGCAGCATAATGAAGAGCAGTGTTGCCATCTAAATCCACCAGATTGGGGTCTGTGCTGTGTTCTAGAAGAATAGTGGCACAACTCTCCTTGTCACATGGTACTGTCTGTCAACACAAAAACAACAGATGGCTAACCAATTTACTACTTAGGATCTGATATATTAAACTAATATTTAATACTATGTTTTAAAATATGAAATATAACAAAGGTTAACTAGGAGAAGAACTAAA
Organism: Oreotragus oreotragus; assembly: GCA_006410675.1. NCBI lineage: Eukaryota > Metazoa > Chordata > Mammalia > Artiodactyla > Bovidae > Oreotragus > Oreotragus oreotragus. The sequence continues at coordinate 74,644 of SJYX01012415.1, read as the reverse complement.
ATGCAATTCAATCAAAAAGGAAAAATCAACACACCTTAGTCAATGGAGATCTGTTTTCACCATCCCAGACATTTACTTTGCACTGTTTTTCAGTTAAAAGAGAGACAGTATTTGAATATCCATTAGCACAGGCCAGGTACAAAGGTGTTCTGTATCAACATAATGAAGCACAAGTTAGAGATAAGGCTTAGTTTGAGAAGTTACCTACTATGCCAAAGAACATGCCAGATCATATATTGTTAAGGTATATGCTTCATATACATTCAGATGACTTACTAGAAAAGACCCTGATGCTGGGAAAGACTGAAAGCAGGAGAAGAAGGGGACAACAGAGAATGAGATGGTTGAATGGCATCACCAACTTGATGGACATGAGCTTGGGCAAGCTCCAGGAGTTGGTGATTGACAAGAAGGCCTGGTGAGGGGTCCATGATGTCACAAAGAATCAGATATGACTTAGCAACTGAGCTGACTGATTTGCTTCATATGCTTATTTATATTTATACCAAATTCATATTAATTATAATTACTTTTTACAGAAGTAGAGATAAGTCTTAGTTTGATAAGTTACCTACTATGCCCAAGAACATGCTGGATCATATATTGTTAAGGTATTTGCTTCATATGCTTACTTATATTTACAAAAAATTCATATTAATTATAATTAATTTTTACTGAATTAAAAGGGCTATGTAAATGCCCTGAAGATACTTATTTAACTGGTTTCACTTCCAAGAAAATTTATTTATGTTAAAAAAAAAAATAGCTTTTTTCAAACACCAAAGTGAGTCTAAGCCTTGGAAAGAATGATAAAATTAGATATCCAAAAAAATCTAGAAAGGATCTCCAAAACCTAAGATACATGTTCCAGCTAATAAGAAGAAGGGACATTGCCTATGCTTGGAACCCCTGTTCCACAGCATGCTACACCTAAGTTGTGTGTATTTCTCTTTGCTCAGCTATTAAAGTTGATATTTGCTCTAAGAAGTGAACACAAAGGTGAAAAGCTTAAGGGCTCTCTTTAAGTTGTAGATCTCAGCCTAATTTTTAATTATTAAAAATTTTTTTTCTTCTCAAAAAGCCATATTCTATGTAGCCTCCAAGAAATCAAGCACATATTCATGAAGTATAACATAACAGGTACTAATGACTCCTTTTAAACTTTGTAGTTTTTAGCCTGAACTGGACCTCAATGAACGTTTATTTATTTGTGAAGGTGATATCATTATATCCTTACTTAAAGATAATTTTCAGAGAAGGCGATGGCACCCCACTCCAGTACTCTTACCTGGAAAATCCCATGGACGGAGGAGCCTGATAGGCTGTAGTCTATGGGGTCGTGAAGAGTCAGACATGACTGAGCGCCTTCACTTTCACTTTTCACTTTCATGCATTGGAGAAGGAAATGGCAGCCCACTCCAGTGTTCTTGCCTGGAGAATCCCAAGGACGGCGGAGCCTGGTGGGCTGCCGTCTATAGGGTCACAGAGTCGGACACGAATGAAACAACTTGGCAGCAGTAGCAGTAAAGATAATTTTATAATATAAAATCTATATATAGATAGCTCAGGTCCGAAACAAAAGATTTTAGATGCCATTTTCCATTTTATTTTAGATTCTCAAAAGTACTTTATGGGTACGTACCTAAACAGTACTGTTATTTTTACTAAGAGGAGAAAAAGGTAGCCCATAAGGACTTGAAAACAAGGTAACTTCCAAAGAGTTAGACATAAAATCTATAGATGATGATATAATTTACCATTTATGGGAGAAAATAAAATATAAAAATAATTTTGAACAATTTGAAAATACACAAACTCCAATCAAAGTTATCTGAATATAATCTCTGGAAGGCAAGACTAAGTATAATACAAAAGAACAGAAACCTAACCAATTATATTATCCTATCTGAAAAAGACTATAATCAGAAAGGGATGGTCAGCTAGGTGATAGACTGAAACCAGAAGTTATTTGTGATTAACATCCTCCATGGTAGAGAAAATGTGAATTTAAGGAACCCACATTACCCAGTCACTGGAAAGGATTACTTTGTTTTTGTGTAGAACAAAATAATTCCTCAGACATCATGATTAGATGAAAATATCCCTCAAAATGATCTACCTTGTTTGCTGTGATTCCATCCTTACCAAACAAACTTCTGATAACTAATTTGATTTCTCAGAAATTACAAAACAGGAAAAACACTGATCAGCCTTTTTGTTGACATCCATAATTTGGCTTAAACGTAAACTTTCTTATGTAATAGGAAATTTCTCCAGTCTTCAACCCAAATATATAGGGCCAAAAGGCTTTAAGCTGACCTAAAATAACTCCTTGTGATAGCATAGCAAATCTTAACAAATATATTGATCTGTCTCTTTCACCTACTGTTACATCTATCTCAAAAATTTAGTCTCAAGAAACTTAGGTGGTTTTTACTCAGTCTTTAGGTCTACCTCTCCAGCTCTGGTTTCCTTTTTTCATGAAAACAAGCAAAAACAACACCAATTTCTCTTTCTCTGAGAGGAAGTAAATGGCATTTGGGTTTTCCCAGTAGGTTTTCCAAAAGTAGCTGATGCATGCCTGCTTAATATTTCACTCTTCCAATTTAAGTTTAAATGCTACATGACAATGAAACTTTTATAAAGATCTCAGAGTGCATCTATATGCCCCAAGGAACACAGGAAATCAACCACAGAGTCAATAAAATAAAATAGCTCTGAAAGCTTCAGTTTCTTAAGGAATTATTCAGCTATATATAGTCCTGTGGTCTTTTACACAAAATCTGAAAACAAGACTAGTTTATCCTGAGTAGGCATGAAACCTTACAAAGGTTATATTTTAACCTTCAAAATAGTCTTTAAAAGATTTTTACCCAGAATATTTGACATCCTTTCAAATGAGTCATCCTGGCTTAAAAAGACAAAAAGTCTCAAGAATATACAGATTGCCTCCATTTCATTTTAAGTTTTAGATTAACTAGACTTAATTCCATAGATTAAGAATATGAAATATTGAAGTATGCAGCAAGTAATGCCTTTGTTATGATCATTTACCAAATGTGTACACATACAAGAACTTCTACAATATCAATGCTTTTTCACCTAATGTCAAAAACCATCCTATTTTTTGAAATAGCTGAATGCAAAACATATATTTACAAATATCTTAGCGACACATTTTAAAACCAAGTGTATTATTTCATTTCTCAAAAATACACAACTTTTATTAGTGTACCATATTGCAAAGTGAAGACTCTGATTTATATTGTTACCTTTTAGCTCATGGTACTTACAAAAAATTTAAATCCCTGCAAGGCCTAGTGCTGGTTTGTAGGGTTTTAGGCAAGCTGGTATCCTACTGTTTGATTCAAGTTTTGTTTCCTCCCAGTCTCTCACTCTCTCATATACCAGTGAAAGAATTGTCAGCAGAGATTGTGGCCAAATGAAGAATTATCAGATCCCAGAAATCTTTAACTGAACTTTAGCAAAAGGAGCATCTCAGATGGATATGAAGAGTCACTATTCTGGAAACTGAAGAGCAGTGCTACCTGCTACACAGGGTACAAGACCAGAACACAGCTGCTGTCTTAAATTAGGTCATCGTGAGAACACCCTCCTTATCAACTGACTTGGGCTCTTGATGATAACTTAGAATTCAGGGTGAGTGAAGAAGTAACCAAGGAAACTACCTCACACTGCATCACTACTTTCAACTGTAAACCAGCACTTTTAGATCTAATCTGGGTTTGAGTAGTATGGTAGAAAGTGTTTATTTGGAATTGAGCCTTCATTGACCAGGCTATCTACAGATCTGAGGGACTTTTTATTAAACACACACACACACACACACAGAAGGTAATTTAATTTTATTGCTGGGAGAGATATTAGACATCTTCTATTCATTTTTATACTTATTAGGTACATTACTTTTAAAATAAAAGCATAAATATAAGCCAAATAAAGGACATTAATAAGGAGCTCTTCTGGTTTAATGAGAAATAGTTTGCAACAGGGCTTGCTTGGTTTAAAAACAACTTATCTAGTAATAATTCTGATTTGACAAGATGAGATTTAGGGTCAAGGTCATACAAATGCAGGACAGGCTGCAAAACTCAGAATTTTATTCCCAAAACAATGTTCTTCCTACTGGGCTACTACGGCCTTCAGAACAACCTGCTCATTAACTGTCATGGAGTTTCTCTTGTTCTCTCCTAACCAGAAACTTCCACTTTTAGTATCACTACGTTTACTAGAAAACATATATAATATTATTTCCTAAGGCCATTATTTATATGTACATATACCTACATGAGGCATCAGAGACCTTTAGCATAATGCTTCTAAAATGAGTTTATGCAGCATTATATAACTATAAATCACATTTAAAAAATTAAACAGCACAAAGCGAGTCTCCCATAACCATTCTTACTCTCTCTACTTCCCCTGCCCAAATCTCACCTACTCTTCAGAAATAGTGATTTTAAGTTTAGTATGTATCCACTCATACTTTATCCCATTCTCAGTCTTTCTACACACACACACAAATATTCAAATAGAATATACAGTTTGAGACTTTTTTATTCAGCTTTATTCAGGTATAATATACAAATAGTTTAAATGTACAATTTTATGAGTTTTAACCAATATATAGTCATATATCTGCCACCATAAACATGATAAAGAACGTTTCTATCACTCATATCCCTTTATAATCAATCTCGTTCCTCCAGTCCCTGTATGAAGCACCTGGTAACTACTGATTTGCTTTCCTTGGCTATACTTTTGCCTTTCGAAAATTTCATAGAAAAGGAGTCACTTGATATATAGTTTTTATTATCTGATTTCTTTGACTTAGCATGACACTTTTGAGAATCATCCATGTTGCTGCATGTACAGTAATTTCATTTTTTATCTTAATGAGATATCATTTTATTGCTGAGTAAATATCTTTAAATTATATTTATCTGCATAGATATATATGTATGTATTCATTCATCAAAAATATTTATTAAATACTTACTATGGCTTAGGCAAGGTTGTAGGTGAGGAAGACACAGCAGCAAACAAAACAAAAATACCTGACCTTATGAATCATACCTGGCTAGCAGAAGAGGTCAACAAAATAAATACAAAGTACAACAGACAGTATTAAGTGCTAAAGGGAAAAATCAGGCAGGGAAGAGGAACAGAAAATGTCAGCATGGAGAAGGGGTTCAATGTAGGTAGTATAGCCAGGGAAGCCTTCACTGATACGGTGACAAACCCGAAGGAAATGAGACCAAGCCATGTGACTATCTGGGAGGGAAAAGTACCCCCAGGTAAAGGAACCTGCAAGTCCAAAGGCTCTAACTACATGTCTGGCATTTCTGTGGACCACTAAGAAGGCAAGGGGGAACTGGAGATGAATGAAAGGGAGAGTTGTAGGAGGCAAGATCAGAGAGATAACAAGAAGTGGGGGTGAATGTTGTGTAGGGCTTATGAGCCTTGGAAGGACTTTGGCTTTTACCCCTATTGAGAAGAAAAGTCAATGGATGTTGTTTAGGCTGGGAAAGACATCACTTCACTTACACTTTAGAGGATCATTCTGGCTAATGTGTGGAGAATAAACTGAAAGTATTATAAGACAGAAAACTACCTGGGAGGCCACTGCAGTAAGTGTCGTTAAAGTAAGATAGTGGCTTTGATTAGGGTGGTAACTGTAAAGGTGGCAAGAAACGGCTAGATGTTAGATCTATTTTGAAGGTAAAACCAAGATTTCCTGTTGAAAGAAATGGAGGATGTGAAACAATGAGATTAGTCAAGAATGACTCTAGGGGTTCTAGTCTACAACTGAAAGAAAGGATCCAGCATTTATAGGAAGAGAAGAGCAGATCTGAGAAGTAACAGGAGTGCAGTATGGGGATATGTGAGATCCCAAATCAGTGATGGAGTGGAGCTAGTGGTTCTCACAAGCTGATTGTTAAATTCTCAGGAATTATTCAAGCCAATTGATATCACATTTGTAGCTTGAAATCAGGGCTTCTCTTCCCTTCTCCTCACCCCCACCCCAACTCAAAAGCCTGTTATTAAACATTTACAAGCACACCACAGTCTATTAGAAGTCCAAGCGATAGTGTAGGCATTCGTATATTTGAGTCTAGAGTTCAGGGAGACACCCAGCTGGAGATAAAATGTTGGGAAGCATGGGAAATCAGATACAGACAATCTCTTGTCACCAGTCAAGGGAGGATTAAGAGAAAGAGAATCATTTCAAGGTCTGAGGCTTCAAATATTTACCAGTCAGGAAGATGAACAAAACCAGCAAAAGAGTCTAAAAAGAACTGTACACAAAAACTGAGAAGTAACAGGAGTGCAGTATGGGGATATGTGAGATCCCAAATCAGTGATGGAGTGGAGCTAGTGTTTCTCACAAGCTGATTGTTAAATTCTCAGGAATTATTCAAGCCAATTGATATCATATTTGCAGCTTGAAATCAGGGCTTCTCTTCCCTTCTCCTCACCCCCACCCCGACTCAAAAGCCTGTTATTAAACATTTACAAGCACACCACAGTCTAGTAGAAATCCAAGCGATAGTGTAGGCATTCATATATTTGAGTCTAGAGTTCAGGGAGACACCCAGCTGGAGTAAAACGTTGGGAAGCATGGGAAATCAGATACAGACAATCTCTTGTCACCAGTCAAGTGAGTATTAAGAGAAAGAGAATCATTTCAAGGTCTGAGTCTTCAAATATTTACCAGTCAGGAAGATGAACAAAACCAGCAAAAGAGTCTAAAAAGAACTGTACACAAAAGTAGGAAAATGCCAGGTGAATCAGTTGTCCTGCAAGACAATACAGTATTTCAAATACTACTGATAAGGAAGTAAGAGACTTGGCTGAGATGCCTCCCAGGTAAGACTCAGAATTGACCACTGAATAAAGTCATGCTGAGGTTATTCATGACCTTGTAAAGAAATTCAAAGCAGTAGCACAGGATAAAAGTCAGATAAATTAGATAACTCTGATTTTATTAAAAGAGGAGGTAAACCTATCCATAAGTTAACACAAATCCTCTAACCATAGTGATGAAACATGACATTTTACACACTCAATGACCTGAAAACTCCCCACAAGATTTAAGGGAGGCACATATAGAACACATCTTCCATTATTAATGCCAAATTCATAACTTCTTCATTTCTTTATAAAATTAATTTTGTTTTTGCAGTAAGTAGTTGCTGATGAGCTTTTTGAAGATCCTCTATAACTCAAAAAAAAAGTTTTTTTCATAGGAGATCTACATTAAAAAGTGTTGCTCTTTCAGAGTCTTAAAATCTTAACTACTCTTCTGAAAAGTTGCCTCTATTCTTTTTCTATCAGTACGTTAGGAACATGGAAAATCTTAGTGGCTAGGGACAAGATCTGCCACAGGGACAAACTGTAGGTCAGGGAGAGGGTGGAGTAAGCAGTGGAGATTAAGGCAAATGCCCTCAGATATCCAGAAGAGCCGTTCTAAAGGGAAGACGCTGAAAGTTGGGGGTGTGACCCTCTGCCAATGGTTACCAGACCTCTCTGCTGTAGGAAATATGGAGTGACAAGAAGTGGGGGAGCCCAGACAAGTCATGATTCTGGTTAGAGGACTCAGTGGCCCCCAGCTTCCCCACCATGTTGCCCTTCAGTCACTCTGGTCACCTGAGTTCTCTGCCCCACATGTTCACATCATGCTTCTTGGGCCGAAGACACTCCTTCACCTTCTCTAAATCCCCAACTGAGGCAGCTCTGTGAAGTTTCTTTAAATTCTTATCTCGAAGGGTGTAGCCTGACTGGACAAAGAGACCAATACTGGCCCATCTGCCTACAAGCAGGGGTGAGCAGGAACAGCGGGGCTTATCCTTCCTGCTTCGTAAGGTGAAAAGCTTCTTCATGGCGGTTCAGGAGGCAGCCCTTCAGTGGGACCAGGAAGTCCTGGAACTCCTAACTGCTCCATCTACCTGTGGGCCCTGAGCCTCTGGCTCGCAGAACCCTCTGGCCAGATGCTCCCCAACAAAGTGACCAGAGACCGGAAGTGGGTCGCAGACAGGAAGTGAGCCAAAGACCAGAACTAGGCTGCTCGGCTTTTCTCAGTTGCCTAGCAACACGCAGGGCCTTGGCACCCAGTGTTGCCGAAATCCAGATTCTTCCCCCAAGATCTTAGATTAACTGAAACACTCTCAGTCTTCCTATTAGATCGAGAGCCTTTGGGTAGAAATCTACCAACTTCCTTACAAATAATCCCTTTTCCTTCGAATATAAACCTAATGGCTTGAACTCTTACAAACCAAGATTTACTTTCTTCCAGGTGGAGATGAAACTCCTCCAGTGACCTTGCCTCCAGCCTACACTCTGCCTCTCACCAACATGATTCACATGATACAACTAGCCTTTAATAATAACTGAAATCCCTTCCTAATGTCAATTTCAAACATGCTTTTGAACACCACCTCTCATATTTCAACTCACTCATCACAAAACTCCAAAAATCCTAATTCTTTACAACTACAGTCCATTAATCCAGCCACTTTCAGTGGCCTTGACCACCCCACTCTGTGTTCTCACTTCCCTACATAACTAGATTAAATTCCATAGTTAATGATTATCACTCCCATGCATACACCTACAATAAGTTTGCCCCTATTCCTTTTCTTTCATCTGCCTAAACCATTAGTTACATTTAAAACTCCCATATAGGGACTTCTTTGGTGGTCCAGTGGCTAAGACTCTACATTTCCAATGAAAGGGGCTGAGGCTGGACACCTGGTCATGTAATTAAATCCTGCATGCTGCAACTAAAGATCCCACATGCTGCAACAATAAATAAATACATAAATACATAAATTTAATGTCAAGTAAATACATAAATACATGCATAAATAAATAATAAAATTCTTATTTAAATGTGTCTAGCCCTGAGTCACTGGATGTGACTAAAGGAAAATACACAGTTGTGATGTCTTTTCACATTTTCAGTTCATGAAAACCCTGAAATGGATTTCACTTGAAATGGATTATACTTCCCAGCAATTCTTAGGTATTTCCCTCATCCATTCATACTTAACACTTTCCTTGAATATCTCATATCTTCTCTGTCTTCAGACTTCTTGACTGATGACCTGGCTTCTTGATTCACTGAGAAAAGAATCAGAAAAGCAATTCTATAGGCTACCAGGATATCTCTCCACTGTGCTGTGTTGCTCAGTCGTGTCTGACTCTTTGAGATGCTGTGAACTGTGGTCCACCAGGCTCTGTTGTCCATGGAATTATCCTGGCAAGAATACTGGAGTGGGTTGCCATTTCCTACTCCAGGGGATCTTCCTGACTCAGGGATCAAACCTATGTCTCCTGGGGTTCCTGCATTGGCAGGCAGATTCTTTTCCCACTGAGTCACCTGGGAAGCCCATCCACTTATCTACACCTTGCCAAAAAAATATTATACCTTCTCTTCTATTCGTATGATAATATGTCCATGTTTCTAGCAAAGGCCAGCACTTCTCTTATTTTCTAGAACCCCATCCTCTGTATTGCTTCATCAACCTTTCCCCTGCTTTCTCATGTCTTTAGTTTCTCTCTCTGCTGACATTATTGACATAAATACATGCTAGTATCCATCCTAAAAACAAAAAACTGACTACACTTCCCCCTGTAATCATTGCCTCATTTCTCTCATTTACAGCAAAAGCCTTAGAATTATCTATAATCTTGTAATCTGTCTGTAATTTTTCTTCCTCTGTTCTCACTTAAAAGCAATTGCCATAGTTACTCTGTTTTCCAATTTTGTTCAATCCGTACTACTTTAAATATGATTGACTGTGATCTCCATCACATGAAACCCAAGGGTCATTTCTCACTTTTCATGTAAATCCAAGTCAATTAATTGCTTATTACTCAAAACACACTTCACTTGGTTTCCAAGACATTTTCTTTCTCTGGTTTCACCCCTTCCTTTCTAATCAACCCTACTGTAGTTTAGTTCCCTGATTCCTCTTTATCTCCAATAATGGAGAGTCTCAGGATCAGTCAATCCATAGATTCATTTTTTTTCCTCCAAATCCTTGGAGCCATTTTTGAATCTTATCTTTTACACCTACATTTAACAGCAAATTCTTTCAAGTCTAACTACACAGTATGTCCAGAATCCATTTGATTTCTTCCACCATCTATATCCCCTTCTGGGTTGATCTCATTCAGTTCCAAAACTTTAACATATCTATACGGTGTCAAAGCCCAGTTTGGGAGTTCTAGTCTGGTTGCCTCTGCTAAACTCCAGACTGGTATATCCAGTTGTCTATAGCTTCTATAGGCATCTCAAACTTAACATGTTTCAAGTGCTCTCCTGACATTCCAATCTGTCACTGTCTTTCTTATTTAAGGGCAGGTAATTCCATTCTTCATGTTGCTCAGGTCAAAAGTTTTACTGTCATCCTTGACTTCCTTCTTTTTCTAAGGCCACATATAATCAGTTAGCAAAAGCTGTATGAAGTGCTTCCAAATACATACAGAATTTGACCACGGTTATCACTGTAGTCCAGGCCAGCATCATCTCTCTCATTTGCATTACTTGACCAAGGAAAAAAGCTGTGTTAGAACTGGGACAAGAACTGATAAGCTTCAGGACACTTCTCATATCATGCTATCTCTGGTTAATTTAATGAGCTGCATCCCCTTCAATTCAGGATGACTTGAGAATAATTTTTCCCTTAAATGCTAAGATAAAGCTAATGGAGCTCAGAAATTTGAAGTGTATGGATAATTGTACGCTAATTTTATATAATCTTTATCAATAGGTTATGAGTTGCTGTCTCTTCTATTATCAGACACATGAGTATTATGTAACATGGTTGGTACCTATATCAGTATTAAAATAGCAATGTTATTTATCATTTTTTCTATATAACAACCCCATGTAATTTCTCAGGAAGAATAATAAAAGACATCCAAACATCTTTGATCTCAAATGTACCTATCAAGTTAAGACTTTTCATAGTGGATTTTCTGTTGGTGGTCCTGCCAAAAATACGAGAGTGGGCTTAGGAAAGTTTTGATAAAAAGAGCTATTTAAAGATCAGTATATAAATTTCGTCACTAGCATTCCTTTCTTGAAATTCTACAATTTGTGATTCTTTAAGAAGGTAACTGAAATTCTGAAATAATAATGTCTGAAGCGAGATTTATATTTAGTTTCAAAAGTTCACTAAGTTCATTAAACCCTATGGTACCTTTGTACAAATTAGGAAGTATGTTGTTTGTTTCTCTATAATTACAAATTGGATTTATTATAAAATGAGTTTATTATTTTTATAACATTATTTTAATAAATGATTATTGTGATAATAATTTATAATAGTTGACAGAGTGATTTATTTGAAAGAAAAACACCTGTTTGTTTAAACTGGGACTTTAAACGAAATTATATGAACTGCAAAAGAAATGTCAGGTTTAGATGGTGTATACTAATATTACATTTTAATTTACTTTTGTGAATCAGTATAGATATTATTAAAGCAATTCTTTATTGAGAATCACAGGTTATTTTATATGTGGTTGTGTTAACAATCTATTATCGATCTTTCTTTTATAATTTGGAGAATGTTTTGCTCCTCTTAGAAGAAAATACTTTTTTTCTGTTTGTTGGCTAATCATCATGATTTAATCAGTTTAGACTGTTGTAAAAAATTGCTATAGACTAGGTAGTTAAAACCAGAGAAGGCAATGGCACCCCACTCCAGTACTCTTGCCTGGAAAATCTCATGGACGGAGGAGCCTGGTGGGCTGCAGTCCATGGGGTCGCAAAGAGTCGGACACGACTGAGGGACTTCACTTTCACTTTTCACTTTCGTGCATTGGAGAAGGAAATGGCAACCCACTCCAGTGTTCTTGCCTGGAGAATTCCAGGGACGGGGGAGCCTGGTGGGCTGCCATCAGGGCGGTCGCACAGAGTCGGACACGACTGAAGTGACTTAGCAGCAGCAGCAGCAGCAGCAGCAGGTAGTTCAAACAACAAACACTTGTTAGAACAATTTCAGAGGCTGGAAGTCTAAAATCAGAGCACCTGCATGAGTGGGTTCTTGGTGAGAGTCCTTTCTGGTTTACTTGCTGTGTCCTTATGTGGCTGAAAGAGGAAGCTATCTCTGGCCTTTTCATATAAGAGCACTAAACCCATTAATGGGGGCTCCTATGATTTAATTACTTCCAAAAGTTCCCACCTCCAAATACCATCACATTGAAATTATTCAACACATGAACTTTGGAGGGACACAACCATCCAGTCCATGGTGGTGGTTTAGTCACTCAGTCGTGTCTGATCCAGTCTATAATGTTTACTAATTTTGTTAGAACAAGATACTTAATTGCCATCAGCCAGAGGAGTTATGTTGGTATAATAGTTTACAAATAGCCCATCTCTGGACCTAATTCAGAGTTTTTGATAGTAGAGAAATATGTCACAAAAGCAAAAATGCTGCAATGAAAATGGTTCCCCTTAAAGGTGATAACTTGTATAGTGCATGACCTGAACAACTGTTATGAGGCCACCATTAAATTAGTAGTTTAGTTAAAAATTTATAAATTTATAAAATGCCCTTGCATAAATGAGGCATTTTTATTATATGTCAAAAATAGAAGCATGGAATAGATGTAGTTTTAGTTATCAAGGTACTCACTACAGAGTTAATTTCTGTGGTTTTTCAAAAATCCTTTCCTAAGAAAAACATAGTTTTCATTCGCTAACTTATTCACTCAACAAATAATTCTTGTGCCTTTTAGGTGTACTGATATTGCTCTAATATTGGAGTATTTAAAAAGTCTCTTTCTTACCTCAATATACATTTAAAATTGTGTTCTGTATTTTCATATGCTTCTACTTTGGGATTAATGTCTATATTGTCTTACTTTAACCTCTATTTTAAATTTTCAAGGCTGTCAAGTCACGCTACAACATTCTATAATAAAAGATCAATGGATAGCTTTTCAAATAGTTTGAAAAACAAACTAATAAAAAATTCAATTAAATGGAAAAGGTTTTCTTTGCCCTTTGGCATAGGACTCCTCATAAAACATCAATCTTCCTGCATATTTGTTAAAATAATGTAATTTTATTATACATTATTTATTATGATTTAACCTGAAATCCTCATAATTTATATACTGAGAACTTTTATAGAGATATGATAGCCAGTGGGACTCTGAAAAACTAAGGTGATATGACCCATGTTTATCTTTTCCACATTGGTCTTTGGATACCTAGAATAGTTGTGTACTGTAATAGCTGGCAAATCATACCAAGTGTCTTAAATGCAGTTTAATTTCACTTGTCACAATCCTGGAGAACAGGTATTATCACAGTCTTCAAGGTAAGGTTCTGAGGTATAACTGGGGATTCATCTGGCATATAACAAGTACTAGGTCTTTTAATTCCACCAAAATTTCATGATTTAGCTTTTTAGTAAGTATTCCTTTTTGCCCTATTTCAGATCTACTGAACCAACAAGATTTAAGGGCAGCACATCTTCCATTATTAATGCCAAATACATAACTTCTTCATTTCTTTATAAAATTAATTTTGTTTTTACAGTAAGTGGTTGCTGATGAGCTTTTTGAAGATCCTCTATAACTCAAAAACAAAGTTTTTATTCATAGGAGATCTACATTAAAAAGTGTTGCTCTTTCAGTCTTAAAATCTTAACTACTCTTCTGAAAAGTTGCCTCTATTCTTTTTCTATCAGTACGTTAGGAACATGGAAAATCTTGGTGGCTAGGGACAAGATTTGCCACAGGGACAAACTGTAGGTCGGGGAGAGGGTGGAGTAAGCAGTGGAGATTAAGGCAAATGCCCTCAGATATCCAGAAGAGCCATTCTAAAGGGAAGAAGCTGAAAGTTGGTGGTGTGATCCTCTGCCAATGGTTACCAGACCTCTCTGCTGTGGGAAATATGGAGTGACAAGCAGTGGGGGAGCCCAGACAAGTCATGATTCTGGTTAGAGGACTCAGTGGCCCCCAGCTTCCCCACCATGTTGTACTTCAGTCACTCTGGTCACCTGAGTTCTCTGCCCCGCATGTTCACATCATGCTTCTTGAGCCGAAGACACTCCTTCACCTTCTCTAAATCCCCAACTGAGGCAGCTCTGTGAAGTTTCTTTAAATTCTTATCTCGAAGGGTGTAGCCTGATTGGGCAAAGAGACCAATACTGGCCCATCTGCCTACAAGAAGGGGTGAGCTTATCCTTCCTGCTCTGTAAGGTGAAAAGCTTCTTCGTGGCAGTTCAGGGGGCAGCCCTTCAGTGGGACCAGGAAGTCCTGGAACTCCTAACTGCCCCACCTACCTGTGGGCCCTGAGCCTCTGGCTCGCAGAACCCTCTGGCCAGATGCTCCCCGACAAAGCGACCAGAGACCGGAAGTGGATCGCAGACAGGAAGTGAGCCAAAGACCAGAACTAGGCTGGGCGGCTTTTCTCAGTTGCCTAGCAACACGCAGGACCTTGGCACCCAGTGTTGCCCAATCCAGATTCTTCCCCCAAGATCTTAGATTAACTGAAACACTCTCAGTCTTCCTATTAGATCGAGAGCCTTTGGGTAGAAATCTACCAACTTCCTTACAAATAATCCCTTTTCCTTCGAAGATAAACCTAATGGCTTGAACTCTTACAAACCAAGATTTACTTTCTTCCTGGTGGAGATGAAACTCCTCCAGTGACCTTGCCTCCAGCCTACACTCTGCCTCTCACCAACATGATTCACATGATACAACTAGCCTTTAATAATAACTGAAATACCTTCCTAATGTCAATTTCAAACATGCTTTTGAACACCACCTCTCATATTTCAACTCACTCATCACAAAACTCCAAAAATCCTAATTCTTTACACCTACAGTCCATTAATTCAGCCACCTTTCAATGGCTTTGACCACCACACTCTGTGTTCTCACTTCCCTAAATAACTAGATTAAATTCCACAGTTAATGATTATCACTCCCATGCATACACCTACAATAAGTTTGCCCCTATTCCTTTTCTTTCATCTGCCTAAACCATTAGTTACATTTGAAACTCCCATCTAGGGACTTCTTTGGTGGTCCAGTGGCTAAGACTCTACATTCCCAATGAAAGGAGCTGAGTCTGGACACCTGGTCATGTAATTAAATCCTGCATGCTGCAACTAAAGATCCCACATGCTGCAACAATAAATAAATACATAAATACATACAAAAATAAACACATAAATTTAATGTCAAATAAATACATAAATACATGCATAAATAAATAATAAAATTCTTATTTAAATGTGTCTAGCCCTGAGTCACTGGATGTGACTAAAGGAAAATACACAGTTGTGATGTCTTTTCACATTTTCAGTTCATGAAAACCCTGAAATGGATTTCACTTGAAATGGATTATACTTCCCAGCAATTCTTAGGTATTTCCCTCATCCATTCATACTTAACACTTTCTTTGAATATCTCATATCTTCTCTGTCTTCAGACTTCTTGATTGATAACCTGGCTTCTTGATTCACTGAGAAAAGAATCAGAAAAGCAATTCTATAGGCTACCAGGACATCTCTCCACTGTGCTGTGTTGCTCAGTCGTGTCTGACTCTTTGAGATGCTCTGAACTGTGGTCCACCAGGTTCTGTTGTCCATGGAATTATCCTGGCAAGAATACTGGAGTGGGTTGCCATTTCCTACTCCAGGGGATCTTCCTGACTCAGGGATCAAACCCATGTCTCCTGGGGTTCCTGCATTGGCAGCCAGATTCTTTTCCCACTGAGTCACCTGGGAAGCCCATCCACTTATCTACACCTTGCCAAAAAAATATTATACCTTCTCTTCTATTCATATGATAATATGTCCATGTTTCTAGTGAAGGCCAGCACTTCTCTTATTTTCTAGAACCCCATCCTCTGTATTGCTTCATCAACCTTTCCCCTGCTTTCTCATGTCTTTAGTTTCTCTCTCTGCTGACATTATCGACATAAATACATGCTAGTATCCATCCTAAAAACAAAAAAATGACTACACTTCTCCCTGTAATCATTGCCTCATTTCTCTCATTTACAGCAAAAGCCTTAGAATTATCTATAATCTTGTAATCTGTCTGTAATTTTTCTTCCTCTGTTCTCACTTAAAAGCAATTGCCATAGTTACTCTGTTTTCCAATTTTGTTCAATCCGTACTACTTTAAATATGATTGTGATCTCCATCACATGAAACCCAAGGGTCATTTCTCACTTTTCATGTAAATCCAAGTCAATTAATTGCTTATTACTCAAAACACACTTCACTTGGTTTCCAAGACATTTTCCTTCTCTGGTTTCACCCCTTCCTTTCTAATCAACCCTACTGTAGTTTAGTTCCCTGATTCCTCTTTATCTCCAATAATGGAGAGTCTCAGGATCAGTCAATCCATAGATTCATTTTTTTTCCTCCAAATCCTTGGAGCCATTTTTGAATCTTATCTTTTACACCTACATTTAACAGCAAATTCTTTCAAGTCTAACTACACAGTATGTCCAGAATCCATTTGATTTCTTCCACCATCTATATCCCCTTCTGGGTTGATCTCATTCAGTTCCAAAACTTTAACATATCTATACAGTGTCAAAGCCCAATTTGGGAGTTCTAGTCTGGTTGCCTCTGCTAAACTCCAGACTGGTATATCCAGTTGTCTATAGCTTCTATAGGCATCTCAAACTTAACATGTTTCAAGTGCTCTCCTGACATTCCAATCTGTCACTGTCTTTCTTATTTAAGGGCAGGTAATTCCATTCTTCATGTTGCTCAGGTCAAAAGTTTTACTGTCATCCTTGACTTCCTTCTTTTTCTAAGGCCACATATAATCAGTTAGCAAAACCTGTATGAAGTGCTTCCAAATACATACAGAATTTGACCACAGTTATCACTGTAGTCCAGGTCAACATCATCTCTCTCATTTGTATTACTTGACCAAGGAAAAAAGCTGTGTTAGAACTGGGACAAGAACTGATAAGCTTCAGGACACTTCTCATATCATGCTATCTCTGGTTAATTTAATGAGCTGCATCCCCTTCAATTCAGGATGACTTGAGAATAATTTTTCCCTTAAATGCTAAGATAAAGCTAATGGAGCTCAGAAATTTGAAGTGTATGGATAATTGTACGCTAATTTTATATAATCTTTATCAATAGGTTATGAGTTGCTGTCTCTTCTATTATCAGACACATGAGTATTATGTAACATGGTTGGTACCTATATCAGTATTAAAATAGCAATGTTATTTATCATTTTTTCTATATAACAACCCCATGTAATTTCTCAGGAAGAATAATAAAAGACATCCAAACATCTTTGATCTCAAATGTACCTATCAAGTTAAGACTTTTCATAGTGGATTTTCTGTTGGTGGTCCTGCCAAAAATACGAGAGTGGGCTTAGGAAAGTTTTGATAAAAAGAGCTATTTAAAGATCAGTATATAAATTTCGTCACTAGCATTCCTTTCTTGAAATTCTACAATTTGTGATTCTTTAAGAAGGTAACTGAAATTCTGAAATAATAATGTCTGAAGCGAGATTTATATTTAGTTTCAAAAGTTCACTAAGTTCATTAAACCCTATGGTACCTTTGTACAAATTAGGAAGTATGTTGTTTGTTTCTCTATAATTACAAATTGGATTTATTATAAAATGAGTTTATTATTTTTATAACATTATTTTAATAAATGATTATTGTGATAATAATTTATAATAGTTGACAGAGTGATTTATTTGAAAGAAAAACACCTGTTTGTTTAAACTGGGACTTTAAACGAAATTATATGAACTGCAAAAGAAATGTCAGGTTTAGATGGTATATACTAATATTACATTTTAATTTACTTTTGCAAATCAGTAAAGATATTATTAAAGCAATTCTTTATTGAGAATCACAAGTTATTCTATATGTGGTTGTGTTAACAATCTATTATCGATCTTTCTTTTATAATTTGGAGAATGTTTTGCTCCTCTTAGAAGAAAATACTTTTTTTCTGTTTGTTGGCTAATCATCATGATTTAATCAGTTTAGACTGCTGTAACAAATTGCTATAGACTAGGTAGCTCAAACCGGAGAAGGCAATGGCACCCCACTCCAGTACTCTTGCCTGGAAAATCTCATGGACGGAGGAGCCTGGTGGGCTGCAGTCCATGGGGTCGCAAAGAGTCGGACACGACCTGTCTCTTATACACATCTAGATGTGTATAAGAGACAGGTGATAGACTGAAACCAGAAGTTATTTGTGATTAACATCCTCCATGGTAAAGAAAATGTGAATTTAAGGAACCCACATTACCCAGTCACTGGAAAGGATTACTTTGTTTTTGTGTAGAACAAAATAATTCCTCAGACATCATGATTAGATGAAAATATCCCTCAAAATGATCTACCTTGTTTGCTGTGATTCCATCCTTACCAAACAAACTTCTGATAACTAATTTGATTTCTCAGAAATTACAAAACAGGAAAAACACTGATCAGCCTTTTTGTTGACATCCATAATTTGGCTTAAACGTAAACTTTCTTATGTAATAGGAAATTTCTCCAGTCTTCAACCCAAATATATAGGGCCAAAAGGCTTTAAGCTGACCTAAAATAACTCCTTGTGATAGCATAGCAAATCTTAACAAATATATTGATCTGTCTCTTTCACCTACTGTTACATCTATCTCAAAAATTTAGTCTCAAGAAACTTAGGTGGTTTTTACTCAGTCTTTAGGTCTACCTCTCCAGCTCTGGTTTCCTTTTTTCATGAAAACAAGCAAAAACATCACCAATTTCTCTTTCTCTGAGAGGAAGTAAATGGCATTTGGGTTTTCCCAGTAGGTTTTCCAAAAGTAGCTGATGCATGCCTGCTTAATATTTCACTCTTCCAATTTAAGTTTAAATGCTACATGACAATGAAACTTTTATAAAGATCTCAGAGTGCATCTATATGCCCCAAGGAACACAGGAAATCAACCACAGAGTCAATAAAATAAAATAGCTCTGAAAGCTTCAGTTTCTTAAGGAATTATTCAGCTATATATAGTCCTGTGGTCTTTTACACAAAATCTGAAAACAAGACTAGTTTATCCTGAGTAGGCATGAAACCTTACAAAGGTTATATTTTAACCTTCAAAATAGTCTTAAAAAGATTTTTACCCAGAATATTTGACATCCTTTCAAATGAGTCATCCTGGCTTAAAAAGACAAAAAGTCTCAAGAATATACAGATTGCCTCCATTTCATTTTAAGTTTTAGATTAACTAGACTTAATTCCATAGATTAAGAATATGAAATATTGAAGTATGCAGCAAGTAATGCCTTTGTTATGATCATTTACCAAATGTGTACACATACAAGAACTTCTACAATATCAATGCTTTACAAAAAGTCTCAAGAATATACAGATTGCCTCCATTTCATTTTAAGTTTTAGATTAACTAGACTTAATTCCATAGATTAAGAATATGAAATATTGAAGTATGCAGCAAGTAATGCCTTTGTTATGATCATTTACCAAATGTGTACACATACAAGAACTTCTACAATATCAATGCTTTTTCACCTAATGTCAAAAACCATCCTATTTTTTGAAATAGCTGAATGCAAAACATATATTTACAAATATCTTAGCGACACATTTTAAAACCAAGTGTATTATTTCATTTCTCAAAAATACACAACTTTTATTAGTGTACCATATTGCAAAGTGAAGACTCTGATTTATATTGTTACCTTTTAGCTCATGGTACTTACAAAAAATTTAAATCCCTGCAAGGCCTAGTGCTGGTTTGTAGGGTTTTAGGCAACCTGGTATCCTACTGTTTGATTCAAGTTTTGTTTCCTCCCAGTCTCTCACTCTCTCATATACCAGTGAAAGAATTGTCAGCAGAGATTGTGGCCAAATGAAGAATTATCAGATCCCAGAAATCTTTAACTGAACTTTAGCAAAAGGAGCATCTCAGATGGATATGAAGAGTCACTATTCTGGAAACTGAAGAGCAGTGCTACCTGCTACACAGGGTACAAGACCAGAACACAGCTGCTGTCTTAAATTAGGTCATCGTGAGAACACCCTCCTTATCAACTGACTTGGGCTCTTGATGATAACTTAGAATTCAGGGTGAGTGAAGAAGTAACCAAGGAAACTACCTCACACTGCATCACTACTTTCAACTGTAAACCAGCACTTTTAGATCTAATCTGGGTTTGAGTAGTATGGTAGAAAGTGTTTATTTGGAATTGAGCCTTCATTGACCAGGCTATCTACAGATCTGAGGGACTTTTTATTAAACACACACACACACACACACAGAAGGTAATTTAATTTTATTGCTGGGAGAGATATTAGACATCTTCTATTCATTTTTATACTTATTAGGTACATTACTTTTAAAATAAAAACATAAATATAAGCCAAATAAAGGACATTAATAAGGAGCTCTTCTGGTTTAATGAGAAATAGTTTGCAACAGGGCTTGCTTGGTTTAAAAACACTTATCTAGTAATAATTCTGATTTGACAAGATGAGATTTAGGGTCAAGGTCATACAAATGCAGGACAGGCTGCAAAACTCAGAATTTTATTCCCAAAACAATGTTCTTCCTACTGGGCTACTACGGCCTTCAGAACAACCTGCTCATTAACTGTCATGGAGTTTCTCTTGTTCTCTCCTAACCAGAAACTTCCACTTTTAGTATCACTACGTTTACTAGAAAACATATATAATATTATTTCCTAAGGCCATTATTTATATGTACATATACCTACATGAGGCATCAGAGACCTTTAGCATAATGCTTCTAAAATGAGTTTATGCAGCATTATATAACTATAAATCACATTTAAAAAATTAAACAGCACAAAGCGAGTCTCCCATAACCATTCTTACTCTCTCTACTTCCCCTGCCCAAATCTCACCTACTCTTCAGAAATAGTGATTTTAAGTTTAGTATGTATCCACTCATACTTTATCCCATTCTCAGTCTTTCTACACACACACACAAATATTCAAATAGAATATACAGTTTGAGACTTTTTTATTCAGCTTTATTCAGGTATAATATACAAATAGTTTAAATGTACAATTTTATGAGTTTTAACCAATATATAGTCATATATCTGCCACCATAAACATGATAAAGAACGTTTCTATCACTCATATCCCTTTATAATCAATCTCGTTCCTCCAGTCCCTGTATGAAGCACCTGGTAACTACTGATTTGCTTTCCTTGGCTATACTTTTGCCTTTCGAAAATTTCATAGAAAAGGAGTCACTTGATATATAGTTTTTATTATCTGATTTCTTTGACTTAGCATGACACTTTTGAGAATCATCCATGTTGCTGCATGTACAGTAATTTCATTTTTTATCTTAATGAGATATCATTTTATTGCTGAGTAAATATCTTTAAATTATATTTATCTGCATAGATATATATGTATGTATTCATTCATCAAAAATATTTATTAAATACTTACTATGGCTTAGGCAAGGTTGTAGGTGAGGAAGACACAGCAGCAAACAAAACAAAAATACCTGACCTTATGAATCATACCTGGCTAGCAGAAGAGGTCAACAAAATAAATACAAAGTACAACAGACAGTATTAAGTGCTAAAGGGAAAAATCAGGCAGGGAAGAGGAACAGAAAATGTCAGCATGGAGAAGGGGTTCAATGTAGGTAGTATAGCCAGGGAAGCCTTCACTGATACGGTGACAAACCCGAAGGAAATGAGACCAAGCCATGTGACTATCTGGGAGGGAAAAGTACCCCCAGGTAAAGGAACCTGCAAGTCCAAAGGCTCTAACTACATGTCTGGCATTTCTGTGGACCACTAAGAAGGCAAGGGGGAACTGGAGATGAATGAAAGGGAGAGTTGTAGGAGGCAAGATCAGAGAGATAACAAGAAGTGGGGGTGAATGTTGTGTAGGGCTTATGAGCCTTGGAAGGACTTTGGCTTTTACCCCTATTGAGAAGAAAAGTCAATGGATGTTGTTTAGGCTGGGAAAGACATCACTTCACTTACACTTTAGAGGATCATTCTGGCTAATGTGTGGAGAATAAACTGAAAGTATTATAAGACAGAAAACTACCTGGGAGGCCACTGCAGTAAGTGTCGTTAAAGTAAGATAGTGGCTTTGATTAGGGTGGTAACTGTAAAGGTGGCAAGAAACGGCTAGATGTTAGATCTATTTTGAAGGTAAAACCAAGATTTCCTGTTGAAAGAAATGGAGGATGTGAAACAATGAGATTAGTCAAGAACGACTCTAGGGGTTCTAGTCTAAACAACTGAAAGAAAGGATCCGACATTTATAGGAAGAGAAGAGCAGATCTGAGAAGTAACAGGAGTGCAGTATGGGGATATGTGAGATCCCAAATCAGTGATGGAGTGGAGCTAGTGTTTCTCACAAGCTGATTGTTAAATTCTCAGGAATTATTCAAGCCAATTGATATCA
>SJYX01012415.1:24850-49930 GCA_006410675.1 Oreotragus oreotragus | reverse complement strand
GGAACTAAAAAGCCCCTTGATGAACGTGAAAGTGGAGAGTGAAAACGCTGGCTTAAAGCTCAACATTTAGAAAATGAAGATCATGGCATCTGGTCCCATCACTTCATGGCAAATAGATGGGGAAACAGTGGAAACAGTGTCAGACTTTATTTTTTGGGCTCCAAAATCACTGGAGATGCTGACTGCAGCCATGAAATTAAAAGATGCTTACTCCTTGGAAGAAAAGTTATGACCAAACTAGATAGCATGTTGAAAAGCAGAGAGACATTACTTTGCCATCAAAGGTCCGTTTAGTCAAGGCTATGGTTTTTCCAGTGGTCATGTGTGGATGTGAGAGTTGGACTGTGAAGAAAGCTGAGCACTGAAGAACTGATGCTTTTGAATTGTGGTGTTGGAGAAGACTCTTGAGAGTCCCTTGGACTGCAAGGAGATCCAACCAGTCCATTCTGAAGGAGATCAGCCCTGGGTGTTTGGAAGGAATGATGCTGAAGCTGAAAGTTCAGTACTTTGGCCACCTCATGAGAAGAGTTGACTCACTGGAAAAGACTCACTGATGCTGGGAGGGATTGGGGGCAGGAGGAGAGGGGGACGACAGAGGATGAGATGGCTGGATGGTATCACTGAGTCGATGGACGTGAGTTTGAGTGAACTCTGGGAGTTGGTGATGGATAGGGAGGCCTGGCGTGCTGCGATTCATGGGGTCTCAAAGAGTCGGACACGACTGAGCGACTGAACTGATGGGGCCGGATGCCATGATGTTAATTTTTTGAAGTTTAATTTTAAACCAGCTTTTCTCCTGTCCCCTTTCACCTTTATCAAGATGCTCTTTAGTTCCTCTTTGCTTTTTGCCATTACAGTGATGTCATCTGGATATCTGAGGTTACTAATATTTCTCCCAGCAACATTGAATCCGTGTTGTGCTTCATCCAGCCCAGCATTTAGCATGATGTACTCTGCATACCAGTTAAATAAGCGAGGTGACTACATACAGCCTTGATGTGCTCCTTTCCCAATTTTGAACCAGTCAGTTGTTCCAAGTCCAGCTCTAACTGCTGCTGCTTGTTCTGCATACAGGTTTCTCAGGAGGCAGGTCGGATGGTCTGGTATTCCCATTTCTTGAAGAATTTTCTCCAGTTTGTTGTGATCCACACAGTCAAAGGCTATTGTGTAGTCAATGAAGCAGAAGTAGATGTTTTTCTGGAATTCCTTTGCTTTTTCTATGATTGAACAGATGTTGGCAATTTGATGTCTGGTTTCTCTGCCTTTCCCTAAATCCACCCTGTACACCTGGAAGTTCTCGGTTCAGGTACAGCTGAAGCCTAGACTGGAGGATTTTGAGCATTACCTTGCTAGCATGTGAAATGAAACCACTTGTACGGTAGTTTGAACATTCTTTGGTATTGCCCTGCATTGAGATTGGAATGAAAACTGACCTTTTTCAGTTATCAAAAGAATGAGAAGCTCACTGGGATCAGACTCCTTCCTACAAAAGGTGATGCCAGGAGATATTGGAGAAACACCTTCAGGGAATTCATTAGGAACAGTTTTATACTGAGTCAAAGAATTATTTCTAAGGGAGAAACGTGAAAGGGTCATTAGAGGGGAAGTCTCTGAATCCTGGGATATCGGCACCATTTCTGACCTGTGGGCAGAATCTCAGCCACTAAACCCACCAGATCAGGCTTCTGCTTCCTCAGAGAGAAGGGTGCTGTGGGAGGATGGGTCCCGTAACCTTCACCTGTGTTTTCCTCTCCTCATCCCTGAGTCACACACTTCGTTAAGAAAAATAAAATGTTTTCAAGTAGCTTGATAGAGAATGAGGGTGAAAGATGGCATGAGCAGAGGTGCCAGGGCTTAGACATTGACTGTCTTCACCCTGAAAGGAATACTGACTGATGTCACGGAGCAAGTGAAATGCAATGGTGAGGAACGCAGGGCCAAAACGGGAGCTTTGGAAGATGACACTGGCACACACAAACACGGCCACGGATGCCGAACATGTAGGTACACAGGTGTGCATGCCCGCACACCTACACGTGAGTGCTCACGGTTCAGGTGGAGTATAATTGGGACCTTGTTTTCTTCAGTGGAGGAGGAGAATGCACGTTTGTTCCGAAATAAAAGTGTCAGTTCATATATTAAACATGGGAGTAACTGGCTTCAGTTAGAAATGGAATCACTTACAACATGTTTGGTCTACTTAAATGAAAACAAAACTTTTCAGCTTTCTTGAGGTATAATTGACAAGACTTGTATACTTCAGATGCAGAGCCTGATGTTCTGATACACGCTTACACTGTGAAACAGCACAATCCTGCTAATTAGCGTGTCCATGAGCTCCCGCAGTTCACCTTTGTCTGCGGGTCTGGTGAGGACCCTTCCGGGCTACCCTCTGAGCGGGATTGAGTCTACAGTAGAGTATGGTCAGCGTTAGTCACGTCGCTGCACATCAGGTCTCCAGAACTTACTCGTCTGCATCCCTGAAACTCTGACCCCATGACCAGCCCCTCCCCATTTCCATCTCCACTTTCCCAGCCTCTGACAGCTACCAGTCTCTGTTTCAGAGTCTGACTATTAGATTCCACAGGTCAGTGAGCTCCTGCTCAATGTGTTTGCTCTCTGTCTTGCTTTACTGGGCATAATGTCCTCCAGGTTCACCGATGATGTCTCGAAAGGAAGGATTTCCAACTTTTTAAAGGCTGAAAAATACTCCGTTGTGTGTGTGTGTGTGTGTCTCATTTTTCTCTTATCCCTTTATTGACAGACCCAGAGATTGTTTCCATACCTTGGCCATTGTGAGCAATGCTTCAGTGAACGCACAGGGCAGACACGCCTGTGAGCTCCTGGCCTCCTCTTTGGATACATACCCCGGGTTGGAATTGCTGGGTCATGTGGTAGGCGGTTCTATTTTTAGTTTTTTGAGGAAACTCCATGCTGTTTTCCGCAGTGGCTGCACCGGCTGCCTTCCCAGCGACCTTGCACAAGGCCCTCTTCCCTGCACATTTTGGCAGCACGTGTCTTTTTCCTGGCAGACGAGTGTCTGCAGCACGCGCAGTGATGTCTCCCTGGCTCTGACACGTGCTCCCTCAGGTGGGTGCCGAGCACCTTTCCAGGTCTGTCTGGTCATTTGGACGTCGTCTTTTGAGAGCTACCTGTTCAGGCCCTTTGCCCATTTAAAAGCCGGGCCGGTGTTGCTTTGGGTTGAGTTGTGTGCGCTCCTTGTATATTTGAGAAGTAGCCCCTTATCAGACGTGTGGCTTGCACTCACCTCCCGTTGCCTCCACTGCCCTTCCTGTGACGGTTTCCTTTCCTGTGCAGCAGGTTTTATTACCGGGCTCCCCCTGGTCTAGTTCCCTCTTTGCTGCCTGTGCTTCTGGTGTCACATCCAAAGAAACCTTGTCCTCACGCCTGTCACGACGCTCCCCCTGTGTGTCTTCTTGCTCCTCCATGGTTTCAGGCCCTGTGTTTGCGTCCCTGCTGCGTTTTGAGCTGATTTCACAGTGTGAGCTGCGGGGCGCGCTTCACCCTCCTGCCTGCTGTCGTCTCGCTCTTCAGCACCCTTTATTGAAGGGACTGCCCTTTACGGTTCTGTGCTCTGGGCACCTTGTGGAAGATCAGTTCAGTGCACCTCTTTAAGACAACTGTTTTCACTGATTAGGAACTCCTAGTCTGCATCTCTGGACAGCTGTCTCTTGCCCTGGGTGGAGTCACAGTGCCCCGGTTCTCGAGCCCCACAACTACTTTGTAGAATCACAGCTGCTTGTTTGTTAAACAGAGGCCGGACCTGCCAGGGAAGGGAAATGCGACTTATCCACATTCAACATACCAGCCCGTGGTGCTCCTTCTGAAACCTCGTGGTTCAAACTCCCAGTCCAGGCCTTTCTGCTGAATTCGTCACCTTGTAGTCTGTGGCGCTACGATGTGGCAGAGATGTGGGAATTGGCAGGTTAGGTGGGAGGTGCATTTAACCAGTGAAGTGTGAGGACTCTTAACTGAGGGGTCCTTTAGAGCCTCGCTGGACCGGCTGGGCGCATGTCTCTCCTGGACTCAGCTGGCTCTTTCTGAGGGCAGAGGCGCCGGTTCAGCAGGAAGTCCGGGCGCCGCCTGAACAGGGTCTTACCGCGAGGACAGACTCTGCCGTGCCTCTCCTGTGCCCTCTAGTGGCCACGGCCAGGATGGCGCTGAGCCGGAAGAAAAGCGCCTTTCAAGGTGAAGCTAGTGGTAGAGAAGCCGCCTGCCAATGCAGGAAACCAGAGAGTCGCGCGTTCAGTCCCTGGGTGGGGAAGATGCCCTGGGTGGGGAAGATGCCCTGGGTGAGGGCATGACAGCCCACTCCAATATTCTTGCCTGGAGAATCTCATGGACAGAGGAGCCTGGTGGGCTACACTCCATGGGTTCGCAAACAGTTGGACACGACTGAAGCACACACATCCCAATGGTGTCGGAAGGGTCTCTTTTCTCCATCACCCTCTCCAGCATTTATTACCTGTGGATTTTGTTGATATCCATTCCAGCTGGTGTGTGATGGTAACTCATTGCAGGTTTGATCTGCAGTTTTGTAAATATTGACAGTGCTGACACGTGCCCATTGGCCATCTGTATGTCTTTGGGAAAATGTCTGTTCAGTTAGTTTGTCTGCCCATTTTTGATGGGTTGTTTGTTTCTTTGAGTCATATGAGCAGTTCATATATTTTGGTCGTATCATTTGCAAATGTTTCTACCATTCCATATGTGGTCTTTTCTAGTCGAAGGCTTCCTTTGCTGTGGTAAAGTTTATAGGTTTGGTGAGGCCCCATTTGTTAATTTTTGCTTTTATGTATTTTGCCTCGGGAGACTGATCTATGAAAATATTGATACAATATGTATATGTATGTATGTATATCAGAGAGTATCTATGTATATCAGAGAGTGCTTGGCTCATGTTCTCTTCCGGCAGTTTTATGATGTCATCCCTAACATTTAGGTCTTCAAACCATTTTGAGTTTATTTTTTTTTATATAGTGTGGGAGAATGTTCTAGTTTCATCGATTTACATGTAACTGTCCAGTGAACCCTCCCACCTCTTTGACCTGGAAATGAGAGGCCACCTTTACTCTGCCCTGCGTACTGTGGGGCTGATTCCCTTGCCGCCCTTGACGCTCACACTCCCGGGAATCAGAACCACGGACAGAGGCGGGGAGGCCACCCTCACTCTGCCCTGCACCTTGTGGGGCTGATTCCCTTGGTGCCCTTGACGCTCAGGCTCTCGGGAATCAGCACCACGGACAGAGGCCACGTTCACTTTTCCCTGCACACTGTGGGGCTGGTTTCCCTGGTGCCATCGGTCCTTTTTTGTTATCCATTTTATATATACTAGGGAGCATATGCGGAGAAGGCAACAGCACCCCACTCCAGTACTCTGGCCTGGAAAATCCCATGGATGGAGGAGCCTGGTGGGCTGCAGTCAATGGGGTCGCAAAGAGTCGGACACGACTGGGCGACTTCCCTTTCACTTTTCACTTTCACGCATTGGAGAAGGAAATGGCAACCCACTCCAGTGTTCTTGCCTGGAGAATCCCAGGGACGGGGGAGCCTGGTGGGCTGCCATCTGTGGGGTCGCACAGAGTTGGACACGACTGAAGCGACTTGGCAGCATTGAATATCAGGCTCCCGAAAATCAGCACCACGGACAGAGGCGAGGAGGCACCCCCCCCCCCCTCCCCCCACTCTGCCCTGTACACTGTAGGGCTGATTCCCTTGCCCTCTTGTCTCTCAGGCTCCGGGAATCAGCACCACGGACAGAGGCGGGGAGGCCGCCGCCTCGTCTCTCCCTGCCCAGCTGGGTGGCTTCCCCTTCACGCAATTCTTCTCACTCTGAGCAGCCAGTAGGGACCAGTGAGCTCAGTTATACTTGGGACCTGAAGCCCACTCCCTTCATCCCCACCCCACCCTAGACCCCGTGGGAAGCAACCTGTAAAGGTTTAGTGGGGAAGGCGAACAGCAGGTCGCCCAGGGCCGGGGAGACTTCATCCCCTCTGGGCTAGGAGGACATGGAGCTCGCGCACGTGGGTGGGGTCTGCAGGCCCCAGCTGCTCCCTGGAACAAGGACAGGAGGGTGTGGGTGTGTGTCTGGGTCTGCATGCTGCTTTTAGCTCCATGTCTTCCCTCAAAGCCCAGAGCTTTCCACTCTCCAGTCCCCTCTCTGCACACCTAGCACCGCCTGGACCCTGGCGGTTGGGGGTGGTATGTGGAATAGAGGGACAGAGACCCCCTTGTATTATCCATCTCTCCATGAGGTGGGGTCACCTGTGGCTGACATCCCCGTGTCTCCCTTCTTTACAAGCATCCCAGAGCTCCCCGGGGGCAGGGCTGAGCTGTGGGTCTGACTCCTCAGTGGGTATGGGCAGGGGTCTCCTCACCTGAGACCTGGAGCTCCAGGGGGTCGCTGGGGAGTGACAGCAGGTAGGGGGCGGTGCTGTGTGAGCTGTAGCACCTGTAGGTCCCACTGCGGGCCGAGGTCACAGCACGCAGGGTGAAGTTGGCCTGAACGGGTGGAGCCGGGTCCTGCAGACGAAGGTGCTAGGGAGCAGCGAGCCACCCCTCCTTGGACAGATGGAAGGTGTCTGACCGGACCTCAGAGCAACACTGCAGGGTCACGTTCTCTCCCCGGGGCACTGAGGTCCCCGGGCGGGTGGAGAGGGAGGGTTTCCTGTGCATTCCTGGGGGAGGACAGGGGCGATGAGTAGAGAGCCCCTCCCCACACCTCAGACCATGAGCAGGGGGCCTCCCTGTGAACCCTCCCAGTTCCTCTCAGCCTGTCTGTGTGGGTCTCCTTAATCTCCATGCCTCTCACTCCTGTTTTCATGTCCCCCCCACCCCCACCCCAGACCCCTGCCCCACCTGGGCCTCTGCTCCAGGACCCTCTCCCTGGACCCGTCACCACCAGGGCTGACCCTGGTCCAGCGCCCTGAGCAGACAGTCGGGACCTGGGCNTCCCAGCCCGTCTGTGTGTGTCTCCTTAATCACCGTGCCTCTCACGCCTGGTTTCACGTTGCCCCCCCCAGACCCCTGCCCCACCTGGGCCTCTGCTCCAGGACCCTCTCCCTGGACCCGTCACCACCAGGGCTGACCCTGGTCCAGCGCCCTGAGCAGACAGTCGGGACCTGGGCTAGGACAGGGGCGCCTCACCCACAATCAGGATGTCCAGGGGGGCGCTGGGGGCTGACCATGCGTAGGGGTTGTGTCTGCTGTAGCATCTGTACCAGCCCCTGTGGGCACGGCTCATCCAGCCCAGGGGGAGGATGGGGCTCTGCTGCCCTTCTAGATGGAGGGGCAGGCTGAGCCCCTCGTCCTTGGTCAGAGCAAATCTGCTAAGGCCGGCCTGAACGACACTGGAGGGTCAGGTTGTCTCCAAGGGAGCAGGAGCGAGCCGGGCTGGGTCGAGAGCGAGGGTTTTCTGTACATTCGTGGGGGCTAGGGGCTGTGTTAAAGAGAGACCATTCTGCTCTTCTGCCTGTGATGTGGAGCCCACAGTGGGAGGGACCTGCCTCTCCCTCTTACCTGTCACCACCAGGGGCAGGGGGTCACTTGGCTCTGACCAACCATTCCTGCTCTGATATGCACACTGATACTGCCCGCCATCACTTGAGCTCGAGGATGCAAAGGGGAACCTGGCCTTGTTCCTGGAGCCCTGTGGGGCCTTAACCTCCCAGTATACAGAGCCACTGTCTTTATACAGACGGTAGACATCTGCCAGCAGAGACCCCTAACACCAGATGGTCACCGGGCTCCCCTGGGTGACCATGGAGCTTGGGTCAGCCCGGATGGAGGGTTTGCGGAGAACCTCTGGAAAGGAATCAGACCTGAAGAGTCAGGGCGCCGTCTCCCCCAGGTTCCCCAGCTGTCACCCGGGCCCCTCCCTGACGGGCCACCCGCAGCCCCGACCCACTGTGCTCCCCAGTGACCAGGGCTGGTGGGTGGAAGCAGGAGGTCTGGGGGCTCACCTGGTTGTCCCTGGTCTCACGGGCCCCAGCACAGCCCTGGAAGAGAGTTCTCTGTGAGCGCCCAGCCCCACCACACGTCCTGGACACTGCAGGTCTGCCCTGCGCCCTGAGGGCTGGGGTCAGATCCGGGCTGAGGACAGTCCCCTCTCCCCCAAGAAAGTCTGTCCCCACCGAGCTTCCTGCGTCCCGGGGCCTCTGTGTCTGTGCTGTGGACAAAATGCCATTGGAAGACAGTGCGTGGTGTCTCCGCTTACCCACGCATCAGCGACAGCCGTCCGGATTGTTGCCCTGTTCTGTCTTGTCCCCTGTGCCTGCCTCGTGAACACACCCGCAGAAACACTTGAGTACCTGTGGGCAGCTTTTTGTTTTTTACCTGTGGTAAGAGCGCTTCACAGGGGGTCTGCTCTCTGTGCCGCCTGGCGCACAGCACGGTGTGGCCAGCCCCACGCCGGCACTCTGTGCTGCAGCAGGCCTCCGGAGCCTATTCATCTTGCAGAACTGAAACTGCATCACGAAGTGGGCCTTCTAGGTCGAATGCTAATTCCAGTTTGCTTTTCCAGGAACTGCGACTTGCTTTGCACAGTGGTGGAGCCATTTCCCATTCTCACCTGCAATGTCATGGCCTTGGGTTTCTCCATTGCCTCATCACCAGCTGTTAATTTCTCAAATCATGGTCTGTCTCATTGTGTTCAAACGGTATCTCACCGTGGTTTAGCTTTCATTTCCCTAATAACAGATGTTCTAAACACCCTTTCATGTGCTAGCCATCCACTTGTATTTTTTCTCTGTAGAAATATTTAAGCCTTTGACTGTTTTAAAAATATTGGGTCATTTCTTGTTATTGAGTTAAAGATATTCTTCATGTATCAGGATACTATACTCTGACTAGACGATGTACTAATATTTTTTTTCAAAATTTGTTGGCTATCTTTTATACTCTGGAGAGTGTTTTTGAGGTACCACCAGGTTAAATTTTGGTGAAATTCATCTTTTTTTTCTTTTCTTCTGGCCCTTTTCCTGTCGTAGCAAAGAATCTATTGTCAAGTCAACGGATGAAGATTTATTTTCTGTTTTCTCTGAGAGAATTCCAGCTTTCACATGGATCCATTCTGAGCTGATCTTTTTATCTGGCGTGTGTCACATCGATCTTTGTTCTGCGGGTGGATATCCAGATTTCCCAGCTCCGTTTGTCTCAGAGAATGTCCTCTCCCCCTTGAGTCGTCTTGACCCTGTCAGAAGCCCCCAGGTCATCTTTTTGTGTGTCAGCTTCCATTTTACCCCCGAGGACAGAAGCAGAGAGCGGGGGAGGGCTCCGGGCCCCGGCCCTGTCTGCACCACCTCCAGAGGCCCTTCCCGGTGCCCGAA
The DNA here is from genome assembly GCA_006410675.1 of Oreotragus oreotragus. Lineage (NCBI taxonomy): Eukaryota > Metazoa > Chordata > Mammalia > Artiodactyla > Bovidae > Oreotragus > Oreotragus oreotragus. The sequence goes on along the minus strand of SJYX01012415.1, from coordinate 40,583 downwards.
CTCGCTGCCCACCTGCAGGGACCGGGGCAGCTGTCCTGTCTGGGGGTCTCAGGGCGCCTGCTGCTGCCGGAGCTCAGAGCGTCCCTCCTTCCCCCGCCCCGAGTCGTCACCTGCTCAGTGCTCGGCACACGAGGCCGCACACCCGGGATGCGGCACAGAGATCCTCTGATCAAGAGGCCCCAGGCTTCCTCTTCTCCACACTCAAGTTCTCCCAGGGAAGGGAGACTCGTGTCGGGCCAGTTGTTTCAGGGCCTGTCAGCGGAGCTCTCCTGCTGGGGCCTTTCCATTCGCCCGATGACAGCACCAAGGCTCGGGGTCACTAGGTCTGGTTCTTCAGGCTCATATCTCCAGAAGTTTCCATCTGGGAATGGAAGCCCGGCAAACCTGACCCCAGAGCCTGACTCCCCTGCCCTTGGCTGCCGGCCTTGGTTAGAGAGCCAGGGGTTGAGGTGGACATCCGACCGTGCCGGTGGGCGGGAGGGTCCTGCCAGCTCCTCAGCACTGGGTAGGTGCCTCCTCTCGGCACTGGGTAGGTCTGGGCTGGGAGCTGCGCGGCGGAGCAGGCAGGTTCCTGGAGTCAGACACCTCAGTGGTTTAGACTGTTGCCCTAATCCCGTGTTTTAGGTAAATTCCTGCATGAGCCTGGGAGCACCCTCACAAAAGAGACGCCCCAACCTAGCAGTTTCGTGGTGGAGTGCGCGTGGAGCGCGTGGTGTGCATGGTGTGCGAGCGGCGCCCACGTGGGCGGGGCCCCAGGAGGCACCCCGGTAGTGCTGGTGGCACCACTGTGTGAGGGGTGAGGGCTGAGGACAGTCCCCTCTGCCCGGCTGCCCGGCTGCCCGCTGCTCCGTGCAGAGCCGCTCATGGGCGGGGCGCTGTGCGGTCAGACAGGCTTCCACCTGGCTTTAATGCTCTCCGGTTACCGTCTTGACATGTGAACGTGGAGCCCTGCATTCTCGATTTTCACTGTTCCCCTAAATTATGTAGCTGATCCCGCCTCTACCGCTGTGCTTTTGTATTTGATCGGCTCATTCTAGTTCGTCGCTGCGAGGACCTGGGCACAGGAACTCCAGAGGAGAGGGATGCCCTTCCTCCATGAGCGTTCTCCTCCACCCACTCCCCTCACTAGGGACCAGATAGAGTCCAGGCTTCCTGATACAGTTCAGTCTGGAACCAAACATTCTGTGACCCCACCCTACTGCCCATAGGGTTGAACCCTTCAGGTCTACAGTGGTGGCTTCCAGCAAGATTGAGATTCTTGATTTTTATGTTCAGAAACTGACATGGACCTCATTTAAATTCTGCGCCGTATGTCATCTGGTGGTAGAGTGTGTGTCTGAGGCCCCGTTTCCCCCTGGTCAGCGGCTCATCGTCTGGCTGGACTCAGTGATGCCGATTGGGCAGCTGAGCACATGGTCTGTGGAAACACACTGGGAGTGTGTGGAGTGTTTGCCGTGACTGATGGATGGCCACTTTGTTGTGAATCGGCCCCTACGCAGGGGTTGTCCTTCTCCAGCATGCTTCAGCCCCGCCTCACTTAGGGGTGAGAAGCTAGGGAGGGTGATGGAGCAAAGGGACGGCTTACCAGTAAGGACCCGCAGACAGGAGTCAGTACTCAAGGGTCAGCGGGGACAGGACCCCTTTCCAGCAGCCGCTGAGCTTCCCTCTGACAGCGCCCCCGCCCCCTCCGCGGTGTCTGAAGACCAAGAGGTCATGTGGGAGCTTTCCTTTCTCTAGTTGTCAGTTCAGTTCAGTCGCTCAGTTGTGTCCGACTTGTGACCTCATGGACTGCAGCACACCAGGCCTCCCTGCCCATCACCAACTCCCAGAGTTTACTCAAACTCATGTCCATTGGGTCGGTGATGCCACCTAACCATCTCATCCTCTGTCGTTCCCTTCTCCTCCCGCCTTCAATCTTTCCCAGCATTAGGGTCTTTTCCAATGAGTCAGCTCTTCGCATCAGGTGGCCAAAGTATTGGAGTTTCAGCTTCAGCATCAGTTCTTCCAATGAATATTCAGGACTGATGTCCTTTAGGATGGAATGGTTGGATCTCCTTGCGGTCCCAGGGACTCTCAAGAGTCTTCTCCAACAGCACCATTTAAAAGCATCATTCTTTGGCACTCAGCTTTCTTTATAGTCCAACTCTCACATTGATACACGACTACTGGAAGAACCATAACTTTGGCTAGAAGGACCTTTGTTGGCAAAGTAATGTCTCTGCTTTTTAATACGCTCTTTAGGTTGGTCATAACTTTTCTTCCAAGGAGCGTCTTTTAATTTCATGGCTGTAGTCACCATCTACGATGATTTTGGAGCCCCCAAAATAAAGTCTGTCACTGTTTCCACTGTTTCCCCATCTATTTGCCATGAAGTGATGGGACCAGATGCCGTGATCTTAGTTTTCTGAATGTTGAGTTTTAAGCCAACTTTTTCACCGTCCTCTTTCACTTTCAAGAGGCTCTTTAGTTCTTCACTTTCTGCCATAAGGATGGTGCCATCTGCATATCTGAGGTGATAGATAGTTCTCCCTCTGTCTTGATTCCAGCCTGTTCTTCATCCAGTACATCCTCCTCTAGTCCTAAGATTCCACAAAGTTCTTCCTCCCCAAGTCACACGTGCGTCTCCTTGTGACCTGAATGCAGTGGAAAGCATCACACACACGCGCAGTGTTTCTTCCCTGTTTCGCTATCATGCTTGAAAATCGGTCTGTATTACTGTAGCAGTTGAACTTGGTGACTATCTGTCATTTGAAACTCCACCGCAGGGCGGGTCGGAGCTCGTTGGTGGCTGTGCGGGTGAGCTGAGGGCGTTGCGGTCCGGGTGGGGCGGTGCTGGGCGGGGCGCGCGGCCGCCGGGAGGGGCTGAGCCTCGCAGCCTGAGCCATCGGCTCCTCAAGGGCGAGCGCGGGTGCCTGGTCAAGTGGCGCGACGGGGCCCCAGACCCAACGGCTGGGCCCCAAGGAAGACACCCCGACCCCAGCGTGCCTCGGCTTTCCAGAAGAGGACCCCGAGGGGCAGGCGAAGGGCCGGAAGGGTGGCCAGCGCCCTGGGGCAGGCCGGGGACGCGCACGGGGATATCCTCCTGCAGGCGGCGCCCCAGGCTCAGGAACCCGGTGCCCCCTCCAGTCCAAAGCCTCTCTTTCCTCCCCGTCCTCCCCGTCCTCCCCGTCCTCCTAGTCCTCCTAGTCCTCAGAAAGAGAGGATGAGCCGATTTAGACGCCCGAGGGCCCCGGCCTGGCGACTCACGCGGAGCCTCAGAGGCCGCCTGGATCCTGGCAGGCAAGCCGAAACTGAAGCATCCCATCCCGGAGAAGCGGGCTGCAAGCCCTTGGCCCCGGAGGTGAAGTCGGCCCGGAGGCTCACGAGCCGGCCAGGGTGCCGAAGACGTCCGCAGGGGCCTGGGGGCGCCGGGCGGCCAGCTGCCCCATCCCTGCAGGCAAGAGAGACCGTGTCCACGGCCGCACACCCCGGGCAGGAGGGCCGCCCGACCTCGGGAGAAGCTGAGAAGACGGTCGGGAGAAGAGCAGCTCGGCCTGGGGCCTGCCCGGCGCCCGCAGGGCCTCTCCGAGTCCGTCCAGACCAGCCGGGACTGGGGGCCCACCCGCGGCCTCACGGAGCGGTCTTGGTCACCGACGGCGCCGCCAGCCTGCTCACGGTCCCCGTGCGGGTCTCCCGCCGGCCGGGGCTTCTTCAGCCTGAGGTGTTTCTGACAGCGCCTGGGCGCGGGGCTCCCCGGCCCTTCTCTGGCCTGTGGCTCTGCTCTGATACGGGGGCTGGCATCCCAAACTCTCCGAGGGCCGGTGGCCTCCTTCACGGGCAGGCTTGGGGGGAGCCCGCCCCTGCCTGTGACTTCAGCAGGGGGCCACCCGACGCCCTGCTGCCTGGCCCCGCCCTGGTTCCTGCCCCCCAGCATTCACGCTGCTGCGCATTTGCCTCAGGCAGTCCTGGCCTGGGGCTCAGCGAAATGTTCCCCAGGAGCGTCCTGTGTTTCTCAAGCCCCGCCGTGTTCGCTATTGCCTCCGGGGTCTGTGAAGCCCGCGGCGGTCAGCTTGCCTCCCAGTCTCCCCTGGGCAGGGGCTGTCTCTTATACACATCTAGATGTGTATAAGAGACAGGGAGAGGGATGCCCTTCCTCCATGAGCGTTCTCCTCCACCCACTCCCCTCACTAGGGACCAGATAGAGTCCAGGCTTCCTGATACAGTTCAGTCTGGAACCAAACATTCTGTGACCCCACCCTACTGCCCATAGGGTTGAACCCTTCAGGTCTACAGTGGTGGCTTCCAGCAAGATTGAGATTCTTGATTTTTATGTTCAGAAACTGACATGGACCTCATTTAAATTCTGCGCCGTATGTCGTCTGGTGGTAGAGTGTGTGTCTGAGGCCCCGTTTCCCCCTGGTCAGCGGCCCATCGTCTGGCTGGACTCAGTGATGCCGATTGGGCAGCTGAGCACATGGTCTGTGGAAACACACTGGGAGTGTGTGGAGTGTTTGCCGTGACTGATGGATGGCCACTTTGTTGTGAATCGGCCCCTACGCAGGGGTTGTCCTTCTCCAGCATGCTTCAGCCCCGCCTCACTTAGGGGTGAGAAGCTAGGGAGGGTGATGGAGCAAAGGGACAGCTTACCAGTAAGGAGCTGCAGACAGGAGTCAGTACTCAAGGGTCAGCGGGGACAGGACCCCATTCCAGCAGCCGCTGAGCTTCCCTCTGACAGCGCCCCCGCCCCCTCCGCAGTGTGTGAAGACCAGGAGGTCATGTGGGAGCTTTCCTTTCTCTAGTTGTCAGTTCAGTTCAGTCGCTCAGTTGTGTCCGACTTGTGACCTCATGGACTGCAGCACACCAGGCCTCCCTGCCCATCACCAACTCCCAGAGTTTACTCAAACTCATGTCCATTGGGTCGGTGATGCCACCTAACCATCTCATCCTCTGTCGTTCCCTTCTCCTCCCGCCTTCAATCTTTCCCAGCATTAGGGTCTTTTCCAATGAGTCAGCTCTTCGCATCAGGTGGCCAAAGTATTGGAGTTTCAGCTTCAGCATCAGTTCTTCCAATGAATATTCAGGACTGATGTCCTTTAGGATGGAATGGTTGGATCTCCTTGCGGTCCCAGGGACTCTCAAGAGTCTTCTCCAACAGCACCATTTAAAAGCATCATTCTTTGGCACTCAGCTTTCTTTATAGTCCAACTCTCACATTGATACACGACTACTGGAAGAACCATAACTTTGGCTAGAAGGACCTTTGTTGGCAAAGTAATGTCTCTGCTTTTTAATACGCTCTTTAGGTTGGTCATAACTTTTCTTCCAAGGAGCGTCTTTTAATTTCATGGCTGTAGTCACCATCTACAATGATTTTGGAGCCCCCAAAATAAAGTCTGTCACTGTTTCCACTGTTTCCCCATCTATTTGCCATGAAGTGATGGGACCAGATGCCATGATCTTAGTTTTCTGAATGTTGAGTTTTAAGCCAACTTTTTCACCGTCCTCTTTCACTTTCAAGAGGCTCTTTAGTTCTTCACTTTCTGCCATAAGGATGGTGCCATCTGCATATCTGAGGTGATAGATAGTTCTCCCTCTGTCTTGATTCCAGCCTGTTCTTCATCCAGCACATCCTCCTCTAGTCCTAAGATTCCACAAAGTTCTTCCTCCCCAAGTCACACGTGCGTCTCCTTGTGACCTGAATGCAGTCTAAAGCATCACACACACGCGCATGTTTCTTCCCTGTTTCGCTATCATGCTTGAAAATCGGTCTGTATTACTGTAGCAGTTGAACTTGGTGACTATCTGTCATTTGAAACTCCACCGCAGGGCGGGTCGGAGCTCGTTGGTGGCTGTGCGGGTGAGCTGAGGGCGTTGCGGTCCGGGTGGGGCGGTGCTGGGCGGGGCGCGCGGCCGCCGGGAGGGGCTGAGCCTCGCAGCCTGAGCCATCGGCTCCTCAAGGGCGAGCGCGGGTGCCTGGTCAAGTGGCGCGACGGGGCCCCAGACCCAACGGCTGGGCCCCAAGGAAGACAAGCCGACCCCAGCGTGCCTCGGCTTTCCAGAAGAGGACCCCGAGGGGCAGGCGAAGGGCCGGAAGGGTGGCCAGCGCCCTGGGGCAGGCCGGGGACGCGCACGGGGATATCCTCCTGCAGGCGGCGCCCCAGGCTCAGGAACCCGGTGCCCCCTCCAGTCCAAAGCCTCTCTTTCCTCCCCGTCCTCCCCGTCCTCCCCGTCCTCCTAGTCCTCCTAGTCCTCAGAAAGAGAGGATGAGCCGATTTAGACGCCCGAGGGCCCCGGCCTGGCGACTCACGCGGAGCCTCAGAGGCCGCCTGGATCCTGGCAGGCAAGCCGAAACTGAAGCATCCCATCCCGGAGAAGCGGGCTGCAAGCCCTTGGCCCCGGAGGTGAAGTCGGCCCGGAGGCTCACGAGCCGGCCAGGGTGCCGAAGACGTCCGCAGGGGCCTGGGGGCGCCGGGCGGCCAGCTGCCCCATCCCTGCAGGCAAGAGAGACCGTGTCCACGGCCGCACACCCCGGGCAGGAGGGCCGCCCGACCTCGGGAGAAGCTGAGAAGACGGTCGGGAGAAGAGCAGCTCGGCCTGGGGCCTGCCCGGCGCCCGCAGGGCCTCTCCGAGTCCGTCCAGACCAGCCGGGACTGGGGGCCCACCCGCGGCCTCACGGAGCGGTCTTGGTCACCGACGGCGCCGCCAGCCTGCTCACGGTCCCCGTGCGGGTCTCCCGCCGGCCGGGGCTTCTTCAGCCTGAGGTGTTTCTGACAGCGCCTGGGCGCGGGGCTCCCCGGCCCTTCTCTGGCCTGTGGCTCTGCTCTGATACGGGGGCTGGCATCCCAAACTCTCCGAGGGCCGGTGGCCTCCTTCACGGGCAGGCTTGGGGGGAGCCCGCCCCTGCCTGTGACTTCAGCAGGGGGCCACCCGACGCCCTGCTGCCTGGCCCCGCCCTGGTTCCTGCCCCCCAGCATTCACGCTGCTGCGCATTTGCCTCAGGCAGTCCTGGCCTGGGGCTCAGCGAAATGTTCCCCAGGAGCGTCCTGTGTTTCTCAAGCCCCGCCGTGTTCGCTATTGCCTCCGGGGTCTGTGAAGCCCGCGGCGGTCAGCTTGCCTCCCAGTCTCCCCTGGGCAGGGGCTGTCTCTTATACACATCTAGATGTGTATAAGAGACAGGGAGAGGGATGCCCTTCCTCCATGAGCGTTCTCCTCCACCCACTCCCCTCACTAGGGACCAGATAGAGTCCAGGCTTCCTGATACAGTTCAGTCTGGAACCAAACATTCTGTGACCCCACCCTACTGCCCATAGGGTTGAACCCTTCAGGTCTACAGTGGTGGCTTCCAGCAAGATTGAGATTCTTGATTTTTATGTTCAGAAACTGACATGGACCTCATTTAAATTCTGCGCCGTATGTCGTCTGGTGGTAGAGTGTGTGTCTGAGGCCCCGTTTCCCCCTGGTCAGCGGCCCATCGTCTGGCTGGACTCAGTGATGCCGATTGGGCAGCTGAGCACATGGTCTGTGGAAACACACTGGGAGTGTGTGGAGTGTTTGCCGTGACTGATGGATGGCCACTTTGTTGTGAATCGGCCCCTACGCAGGGGTTGTCCTTCTCCAGCATGCTTCAGCCCCGCCTCACTTAGGGGTGAGAAGCTAGGGAGGGTGATGGAGCAAAGGGACAGCTTACCAGTAAGGAGCTGCAGACAGGAGTCAGTACTCAAGGGTCAGCGGGGACAGGACCCCATTCCAGCAGCCGCTGAGCTTCCCTCTGACAGCGCCCCCGCCCCCTCCGCAGTGTGTGAAGACCAGGAGGTCATGTGGGAGCTTTCCTTTCTCTAGTTGTCAGTTCAGTTCAGTCGCTCAGTTGTGTCCGACTTGTGACCTCATGGACTGCAGCACACCAGGCCTCCCTGCCCATCACCAACTCCCAGAGTTTACTCAAACTCATGTCCATTGGGTCGGTGATGCCACCTAACCATCTCATCCTCTGTCGTTCCCTTCTCCTCCCGCCTTCAATCTTTCCCAGCATTAGGGTCTTTTCCAATGAGTCAGCTCTTCGCATCAGGTGGCCAAAGTATTGGAGTTTCAGCTTCAGCATCAGTTCTTCCAATGAATATTCAGGACTGATGTCCTTTAGGATGGAATGGTTGGATCTCCTTGCGGTCCCAGGGACTCTCAAGAGTCTTCTCCAACAGCACCATTTAAAAGCATCATTCTTTGGCACTCAGCTTTCTTTATAGTCCAACTCTCACATTGATACACGACTACTGGAAGAACCATAACTTTGGCTAGAAGGACCTTTGTTGGCAAAGTAATGTCTCTGCTTTTTAATACGCTCTTTAGGTTGGTCATAACTTTTCTTCCAAGGAGCGTCTTTTAATTTCATGGCTGTAGTCACCATCTACAATGATTTTGGAGCCCCCAAAATAAAGTCTGTCACTGTTTCCACTGTTTCCCCATCTATTTGCCATGAAGTGATGGGACCAGATGCCATGATCTTAGTTTTCTGAATGTTGAGTTTTAAGCCAACTTTTTCACCGTCCTCTTTCACTTTCAAGAGGCTCTTTAGTTCTTCACTTTCTGCCATAAGGATGGTGCCATCTGCATATCTGAGGTGATAGATAGTTCTCCCTCTGTCTTGATTCCAGCCTGTTCTTCATCCAGCACATCCTCCTCTAGTCCTAAGATTCCACAAAGTTCTTCCTCCCCAAGTCACACGTGCGTCTCCTTGTGACCTGAATGCAGTCTAAAGCATCACACACACGCGCATGTTTCTTCCCTGTTTCGCTATCATGCTTGAAAATCGGTCTGTATTACTGTAGCAGTTGAACTTGGTGACTATCTGTCATTTGAAACTCCACCGCAGGGCGGGTCGGAGCTCGTTGGTGGCTGTGCGGGTGAGCTGAGGGCGTTGCGGTCCGGGTGGGGCGGTGCTGGGCGGGGCGCGCGGCCGCCGGGAGGGGCTGAGCCTCGCAGCCTGAGCCATCGGCTCCTCAAGGGCGAGCGCGGGTGCCTGGTCAAGTGGCGCGACGGGGCCCCAGACCCAACGGCTGGGCCCCAAGGAAGACACCGCGACCCCAGCGTGCCTCGGCTTTCCAGAAGAGGACCCCGAGGGGCAGGCGAAGGGCCGGAAGGGTGGCCAGCGCCCTGGGGCAGGCCGGGGACGCGCACGGGGATATCCTCCTGCAGGCGGCGCCCCAGGCTCAGGAACCCGGTGCCCCCTCCAGTCCAAAGCCTCTCTTTCCTCCCCGTCCTCCCCGTCCTCCCCGTCCTCCTAGTCCTCCTAGTCCTCAGAAAGAGAGGATGAGCCGATTTAGACGCCCGAGGGCCCCGGCCTGGCGACTCACGCGGAGCCTCAGAGGCCGCCTGGATCCTGGCAGGCAAGCCGAAACTGAAGCATCCCATCCCGGAGAAGCGGGCTGCAAGCCCTTGGCCCCGGAGGTGAAGTCGGCCCGGAGGCTCACGAGCCGGCCAGGGTGCCGAAGACGTCCGCAGGGGCCTGGGGGCGCCGGGCGGCCAGCTGCCCCATCCCTGCAGGCAAGAGAGACCGTGTCCACGGCCGCACACCCCGGGCAGGAGGGCCGCCCGACCTCGGGAGAAGCTGAGAAGACGGTCGGGAGAAGAGCAGCTCGGCCTGGGGCCTGCCCGGCGCCCGCAGGGCCTCTCCGAGTCCGTCCAGACCAGCCGGGACTGGGGGCCCACCCGCGGCCTCACGGAGCGGTCTTGGTCACCGACGGCGCCGCCAGCCTGCTCACGGTCCCCGTGCGGGTCTCCCGCCGGCTGGGGCTTCTTCAGCCTGAGGTGTTTCTGACAGCGCCTGGGCGCGGGGCTCCCCGGCCCTTCTCTGGCCTGTGGCTCTGCTCTGATACGGGGGCTGGCATCCCAAACTCTCCGAGGGCCGGTGGCCTCCTTCACGGGCAGGCTTGGGGGGAGCCCGCCCCTGCCTGTGACTTCAGCAGGGGGCCACCCGACGCCCTGCTGCCTGGCCCCGCCCTGGTTCCTGCCCCCCAGCATTCACGCTGCTGCGCATTTGCCTCAGGCAGTCCTGGCCTGGGGCTCAGCGAAATGTTCCCCAGGAGCGTCCTGTGTTTCTCAAGCCCCGCCGTGTTCGCTATTGCCTCCGGGGTCTGTGAAGCCCGCGGCGGTCAGCTTGCCTCCCAGTCTCCCCTGGGCAGGGGCGTTAGAGCAGGGGGCTTTCCGGGTCGGCTCGACCGCCCAGCGGCCAGAAGAGAGGGGCTGGGGGCCGGCAAGGCCTGGGGGCCGCTCCAGAGAGGGCTCTGCTCGGTGTGTGGGAGCGGGCAGGGGGGCGGGCAAGGGCCGTGCTGGCGAGAGCTCGCCCTCAGAGCATCGCCTGAGCCTGCAGGGGCGGCACTGCTCCCCTTCCTGGCCCGGCTCCCTCTCCCGACAGATGAGGGCTGCGGCCTTCACGCCGAGGACGGGGTGGCAGTCGGGCTCAGGAACCCTGGTGAGTGGGCGTGGGGCCGTCTCACCCTGATTTGGGTCAGCAGCTGCAGTCCCCAGGTGATGACCCCGAGTACACGGGGGGCGGGCAGGGGGCGTCCCGGAACTGTTCCACCTGAAGCTCCTGAGTCTGGGGCACAGGAGGGGAGGGTGTCCTTCCACTGCCGTCCTTTCTGCCCGCCTCTGCAAGGACTGCCTTAGTACTCCTAATGGTGGCCTCGCAAACTGCCCCAGACGCCCGGGGTGGTGGGTGGTTGCTGGAAGGAGGTCTCCCCTCCGGAACTCCGCCCGTGGTGCGGTGCTTCTGCAGTCCCCCTGCCCGCCCTGACACTCCCCCCACCTCTGGGCCCCAGCTGCTCTCTCCCAGCCGAGAGGCTGTATCCGTGTACCGCCTGGGTAGTGGGCCAGGTCTGAGTGGTCCAGCCGGGGGAGGGCCCTCAGAAAGGCCAGCACTGCCAGCCCAACCGCCTCCTGCCGACGGCTGTGTCCCGGGGCTGTGCCGGCCGTTCAGACCAGCCCCAGAATCCCTGCTGCTGACCTGGGGCTGAGAGGAGCCTGGAGAGGGGGCCACTGGTCTTCGATGCAGAGAAGTGGGAGTACAGGATCGTGGTGGGCTCTGGTTTCTGGGGGTGGGCCCACCGGAACTCCGGTCCCCTCCGTCTCTCAGCCTCCAGGCCAAACAGGAAGAGATGGTGTGCGTAGCCGAGGCGATTTCAGCAGGTGCCTTTGTGGACAGATGCACCCCCAGGACCTGGCTGAGGGGCATCCACCTGCAGCTCCGGCTCTTGCAGGTGGTGGCCGTGCTGGCTGCAGCAGGAGTGGGTCCCCCCACCCCGGCAGACCCAAGGGCCAGAAGGTGGGCAGTGAAGGGGAGAACGTGCCCTCCAGGGTCCCAGCAGGAGATGCAGAGAGGCCAGCACACCAGCCCCATCCTGTCCCCCGATGGCCCTGCGTGTGACCACAGGGGCTCCCCTGGGCTGCCTCGCCCCTGCAGTGGTGAGCCCCAAGTCATGCCGCCGTGGAGGCCGTGGAGCCCAGCCGGAGCCGCCTCCTCCCGGCCCTCAGGGCGCTCCTGCCTCGGGCTCACGACAGCCCTGCTGCCCGGGCTGCAGACCCAGCTCCGAGAGCCCTGGAGTCTGACTCTGCGCACACCTCACTCCAGCCACTCTGCCTTCTTGCGTTGTTGCATGTTTTTCTTGGTGCTTCTCACGCCAGGTGGTTTGTGTGTAAAAGCGTGTGTGTGTGCGCGTGCATGCACGTGTGCAGGTGTGACCAACTTCGGGAAGAGTTGGACGGATGTGCAGAGCTGGCCATCATGTCTCCCGAGAAGCAGAGGTAGCGCTTGCTTATTTGCTGTGGTGTGTGGCTAGGCGCTGCTCACGCATCTGACCCGTGTCCTTGTCTGGCAGCGTTTCCTTCATGAGCCGCACCACAGCGTGTATTGAGGCGGGATTTCAGCCCTGTTCTGTTTTTCGCTTTGCTTTTGTAATGGATGGGAAGAAGTGGCCAGTCTGTCTTTTTCTTTAGAAGATTTTATATATATATCCCAGATGGCACAAGGGGAAAGAATCTGCCTGTCAGGACCCATAGGAGACACAGGTTCAGTCCCTGAGTCAGGAAGATCCCCTGGAGGAGGAAACGGCAACCCACCCCAGTATTCTTGCCTGGGAAATCCCACGAACAGAGGAGCCTGGTGGGCTGCAGTCCATGGGGTTGCAAGAGTCGGACATCAGTGAGCACACAAGCTCACACGTGCATATATACATATACGTATATGTGTATATATGTGTGTGTGTATAATATATATGTATGTGTATGTGTGTGTATGTGTATATGCGTATGTGTATGTGTATATATGTATGGGTGTATGTATGTGTATGTGTATATATGAATGTGTGTATTTCTCTCTGTGTGTATATATGTATGTATGTGTATATGTATGTGTGTATAGATATGTGTGTATGTGTGTATGTGTGCGTGTTACATGTGTATATGTGTGTGTGCACGTATAGATATGTGTGTATATATGTGTGTGTGTTATATGTGTGTATGTGTGCGTATAGATATGTGTGTATATATATATGTGTGTGTATGTGTGTATATGTGTGGGTATGTGTGGGTATGTGTGGGTATATGTGTGTGTATAGATATGTGTGTATGTATATATGTGTATGTGTGTATATCTGTGTGTATATGTGTATCTGTGTATATATTTGTGTATGTGTATATATATGTGTGTTATGTGTGTGTATATAGATATGTGTGTATGTATATGTATGTGTGTATGTGTTATATGTATGTGTATATATATGTATGTGTATATGTGTGCTTATATGTATGCATATATGTGTGTATAGATATGTGTGTTATATGTATATGTATGTGTATGTGTATGTTATATGTGTGTTATGTGTGTATAGATATGTGTGTATGTATATGTGTGTATGTGTGTATATCTGTGTGTATATGTGTATCTGTGTATATATTTGTGTATGTGTATATATATGTGTGTTATGTGTGTGTATATAGATATGTGTGTATGTATATGTATGTGTGTATGTGTTATATGTATGTGTATATATATGTATGTGTATATGTGTGTTTATATGTATGCATATATGTGTGTATAGATATGTGTGTTATATGTTTTTGTATGTGTATGTGTATGTTATGTGTGTGTTATGTGTGTATAGATATGTGTGTATGTATGTATGTGTGTATGTGTGTCTATATGTGTGTTATATGTATGTGTGTGTATATGTGTATGTATATATGTGTGTGTGTATGTGTATGTGTGTCTTGTGTGTGTATAGATATGTGTGTATGTATATATGTGTGTGTATGTATATGTGTGTTATATGTATGTGTATATGTGTACTATATGTATGTGTATATATGTATATGTGTGTTATGTGTGTGTATATGTGTGTGTAGATATGCATGTATGTATATGTGTGTGTGTTATGTATGCGTGTATATGTGTGTGTGTGTGTGTGTGTGTGTGTACATGTATCTGTATGGCACTAAAGAGGGTCCTTGTTTCTGTTTGCGCTCAAATTCTGATCTGAGCAAGAGGGCGCTGGGCTTCGAGGTTTCACTAGGGGAGCCTTCGGGGAGGACCAGAGCTTCGGGCCGTGGCCAAGCCCTGGCTTGGTTTGTGTTCACACTAAAAAAGAAAAGCCAGATCACTCGTGTGTGCCTCTTCTAGCTCCTCTCAACTACGGCGGTCTGTCTGCTCCACTGAGAGAGAGAGAACACAGGTGGACATGCTGTCACCCTGGGAAGCCTGAGTTCCTTGCTGACCCAGCACAGCAACCCGGCGCCCGTCATCATTCAGACCAGCGGGTCGAGGAAGGGCCCCCCCACGACCCCGGGAAACTGCAGTGGTTTGGGGGAAGGTGAGGGAGGAAGGGAGAGGCATGCCTGGCAGACCAGAGGTTTCCAAGTGCATCAACTGATTCGCGGTTCCCCAGCAGTTTTGGAAAGCTAACACTAACAACAGGTTGCAGATCTTTCTAGACAGGTGTTAATTTATTTTGCAAGGGAGAATCACTAGCCAATGGTTTCCAAGGAGTTTTGTCTTAACTTTTTGTTAACTCTTAGTATGTCTGTACAGTCGTCTCTTAACTCAAAAAAACCTCCATCACATGTATACACGAAAGCATTCACGTTTGAGAGGTTTTCTGTGCTCTGTCTGACATGAGCGACCCTCTGTCTTGCTCTCCTGCGTGTGTACTGGTGGTTATGCACAATTTCCCCCTCGGTTACATAACTCTGGGCGGGGGCTGTGTGTCTCTCCCTTTCAGCTGACGGTTGTTATTTCCTCCCGCCCCCTTGGAGGCGATTTGCACTCCACGCTGTAAGGTGTTGGAGCCAAAGTGCTCCGTGTTTTCTCCCGCAGTTGGTACTGGCATTGTTTTCTCTTTCCCTCTCGTCTGAATGGACTAAGGTTTGGGCATCTGAATTCGTGGAAAGTGGGGCTTGAAACTGACATGGAAATGATCTAACCGTGCTGTGTAATGTAAAGGACACATCTGTGCGTGTGGGGCCATCGATGCGGGCTGGCTGGATCAGACTCGCTCCTGTGGGAAAGTCAGCCTGCTCCTTCGTTCCCACCCTGCCTTCAGTGCGTTCACCTGGGCTCCTTGAGGCTGGCCACGGAGAGTGTTTGCACCAAAGGAGACACACAGTTCTCAGACCTGGGCTCCTTATAAAATGTCGTATTCCTTAGCCGTTTACCAGCACGGCACCTGGCTGTCACTTCAAACGTCAGGGCGTCCCCTCGCAGCGATGGTGTCATCTGATGAGGAGAGCAGGGCGTGAGGGGTCTGGGGGCTTCAGGGAAGAGTTCTGGATCCGTCTGTTCCCAATGGGGCCCACTTTCACCCATTTATTCAGTTTCTTAGGTGACAATCTGTTTTACATAAAAAAGTCTTTATTTGAGCACCTGTTTTTGGCTGTGCTGGGTCGTCGCTGCCGCTGCCCCCGCTTTCCTCTGGTTGTGAAGAGTGGCGGTTACTCTCCAGCTGCAGCCCAGGACTTCCTCAGCTGCAGAGTGCGCGGGCACACGGGCTCAAGAGGTTGGGGGCACACAGGGTTAGCTGGGATCTTCCGGAACCAGGGCTGAGACCCGAGCTCCTGCACTGGCAGGCGGAGTTTTAACCTCTGGAAACCTGGAGAAGTCCACATCATTCTGTTTCTGAGCGAAGGGATGGAGGTCTGCGCACACCAGAGGCGGCTGGCATTAACAATGAAGCTCACGTCTTCCATGAGTGGGGTGGGGGAGGTGAGGGGGCGCGGAGACCAGAGTCGGCGCATCCTCCCCGGGAGGGAGGGGGGCCCCCGTGAGCCGAGCCCCCAGCGCCCCCCCCCCACCGGGGACTCCTGGGGCTCCTCCCGCCCAGCGGCACGTCTCCCCAGGGGTCAAAGGCTCTTGCAGAAGCTTCCAAGTGGGGAGCTCGCGTCCTAGGCTCCACGCTCTGGGCGGTGCGTGGTCCCGGCTCGTCCGCCGTCGTGGCGAGCCTGGCAGAGCAGGATCCCGAGGAGCAGCAGGACTGAGGCCGCGAGGCCCATCCGGATGAGATTCTGCACCGTGTAGTCTGGGATGAAGGCGCACAGGTCAGCCCGGCCCCGTCACCCGGAACCGGGGTGTGCGTCCAGGGCACCCGCCTCCCAGGACCCCTGAGCTACCGGAGCTCAGACAGCACAGGGTGGGCCCGCCCGCCCCGCCCGCCCCGCCCCACCCCTGAGCGGTGGTCTGCGGGGTCCTGGGTGGGGGCCGCCCGTGAGCGGT
>SJYX01012415.1:38-23641 GCA_006410675.1 Oreotragus oreotragus | reverse complement strand
CCCCCCCCACCCCCGCTTTAGTTGCTGAGACTCAGCGCTTCCGCCTCAGGGGGCAGCAGTGTCGCTGGAGTGAGGGGATTACAAAGCTGGGCAGCGCTGGAGGAGCTGCAGGGAGAGGTGGGAGGTCGCCAGAGGTGGGTAAGGCTTGGGGAGAAGTGACGTTTCTCTGGGGGCTCTCACCTTAGCTTCAGGGTCTGAGGCGAGCACCTACAGAACGTTAGAAATTGGCTTCCACGATATCCCAGACCCAGCGCTCAGCCTGCTCTAATATCTTAGCCCTGACAAGGTCATAGTCGCCCCCAGCTCTGCCCACATGGGCTCCAAGGGAAACAGGAGCAACCTGCAGCACAGTAACCTGCACAGAGGTTTTAAAAAATGTATTAGTGCCCCTCCGCAAGAACATTTTCAAATGTCTTACTCTCTTATTAAATCTCATTCAAAGTGATCTTTTAGTAATTTTATTGTTTTACAGGGAAACTTACAAGAATTGCCTTTTTTCCCCACATCATCTTGACCTACATTCCCAGTTGAGTAACATTTTAGCCAAGTGAGATAGAGAGAGACATAGAAACAGATGTAGAGCGAGAGCTGTCGGAAGAGAATGATGTGGTCAGGGAGGGACGCAGCGGGAGAGTGAGTCTGCTACATATGTGTGTACAGACACAGCAACGTAGACACACAAATGCTCTTCTGATATAAAGCATGTATGTGCTCAGTCGCTCAGCTGTGTCCAGCTCTTTTCGACCCCGTGGACAGTAGCCCACCAGGCTCTTCAGTCCGTGGGAATTCTCCAGGCAAGAATACTGGAGAGGGTTGCCATTTCCTAGGGGAGCTTCCCAACCCTCGGCTTCCCTCATTGCTCAGACGGTAGGGAATCTGCCGGCAGTGCAGGAGACCCGGCTCTGATTCCTGGGTCAGGAAGATCCCCTGGAGAAGGAAATTGCAACCCACTCCAGTATTCTTGCCTGGAGAATCCCACCCCCCCCCTCCCGTGGCCTGGGGGTGACCCTTGTCCCCAGGAGAGGAGGGAGCTGGACCCTGGGACAGACTCACCGGCCTGCACCTGGGTCCTCAGGCCCACACTCAGCCCTGGAAGAGAGCGCCTTGTGAGAGGCATGCCCTCAGCCCTGAGCAGCGCCTGTCCTCCCCGGGAGCACCCTGGGCCCTGGGGTCCCCTGATGGACACGCTGGCTGGAGGGGGTCCCTCCAGACCAGGGCTCCCCCCGCCCCTCCTCATCTCACCGAGGCAGAGCAGGGCAGGGAGGGTGGGGGCCATGGCGTCTCCTCCCTGCTGTCCAGGCTGTGAGGATGGAGGAGACCTGGGTGCCCTCTGGACAGACAGACCACAGGGTGTTGGCAGTCTGAGGTGGGTTTTTCTCATCAAGGGTGTCACATCAGTGTCCCCACAGAAAGGAGAACTGTCCCTCCCAGGAAGCCTGGCGTTGGTCTCCATGACAGAGCAGGAAGCCAGCCCCGTGACTTCCTGAGACGCCCCTTCCAGATGAGGAAGGCCAGGCTCCTTCCCTCTGCGAGCCTCCCTGGGGGTCGGCTTCCTCCTCTGCCTGCCCATCAGCAGGTCCCCGTGGGGTCCTCACCGTGGCTGGGGTCATGAGGCCCTGGAGATGCTTCGGGGCGGGCTCAGATCCTTAGAGACACATGCTATTTTTAAATTGGAGGATGGTTACTTTACAGTATGGTGCTGGTTTCTGCCACACATCAGCATGGGTCGGCCGTATGTGTCATGTGCCCCCCTGCCCCATCCCTCCCCTCTAGGTTGTACGGAGCCCTGTGTGAGCTCCCCGAGTCACACAGCACATTCCCCCGCAGTCTGTTTTACACGAGCTGCTGTGCGCGTTTCCATGGTACTCTCTCCGTTCGTCCTGNGTTTCTGCCACACATCAGCATGGGTCGGCCGTATGTGTCATGTGCCCCCCTGCCCCATCCCTCCCCTCTAGGTTGTACGGAGCCCTGTGTGAGCTCCCCGAGTCACACAGCACATTCCCCCGCAGTCTGTTTTACACGAGCTGCTGTGCGCGTTTCCATGGTACTCTCTCCGTTCGTCCTGCCCTCTCCTCCCCTCTGTGTCCACATTTTATGAGGGACACATGGTCAGCATCTCCCTGGGATCAGTGGCGTCCGTGTGGCCGAGAGCCCAGAGGAGACGCTCAGGGAATAAGGAGGGAAACTGACTTCTCCCCTGCCCCGAGTGTGGGTTTCCCCCGTGACAGCCTCCTTCAGGGCCGTCTCTCTTTATCGCATCACCATCCAGCCTGCCTTCCTGGGAACAAGCCCCTGGGTCCTTCCTGTCTCCTCAGGGCTCCACGATCCTTGGGCTGGGCTTTCTTCTTCATTCTGTGCTTTTTGTCTATGACTTCTATGGCAGTAAGCTGAGTTAGATCTCTTGAGCTATCTGGAAAAATTGATATTTACTTGTTGAGTTGCTAAGTTGTGTCTGACTCTTTGCGACCCCACGGACTGCAGCACTCCAGGCTTCCCTGTCCTTCACTATCTCCCAGAGTTTACTCAAACTCATGTCCATTGAGCTGGTGATGCCATCCAACCATCTCATCCTCTACCGTCCCCTTCTCCTCCCGCCTTCAATCTTTCCCAGTGTCAGGGTGTTTTCCAATGAGTCCTCTTCACATCAGGTGACCAAATATTGGAGCTTCACCTTCAGCATCAGTGCTTCCAATGAATATTCAGGGTTGATTTCCTTTAGGATGGACTGGTTGGATCTCCTTGCAGTCCAAGACTCTCAAGAGTCTTCTCCAACAGAACAGTTCAAAAAAAACCAGTTCTTTGATATTCAGCTTTCTTTATGGTCCAGCTCTCACATCCATACATGACTACTGGAAAAACCATAGCCTTGACTAGACAGACCTTTGTTGGCTGAGAGATGTCTCTGCTTTTTAATATGCTGCCTAGGTTTGTCATAGCTTTTCTTTCAGAGACCAACCATCATTTAATTTTGTGGCTGCAGTCACCGTCTGCAGTGATATTTATTTAGATATGTGTTAATCACCCACTGCTTGTGTGAATTGAGCAATCAGGTTACAATCGGGCTGCCCCCCAGCCATTTTTAAAAGTTCTTTTCCATCTGTGTTGATTTGGGAGCCTGAGATTCGAGTTTCCTTCTCTTGAAATAGCCTTGTCAGATATTCACTGTATTCACGGTAGCCTATGAAAATGTGTGGCAATGTGTTTAGGATAATGGCTGTAAGTCAAGAATATAGCCAATATTTTATAATAACTTTAGATATAGTCTATAACATTTTGAGTATAATCTGTAAGCATTTTGGATCACTAGACTGTCCACCTGAAATGACTATAATATTGCACATCAACGACACCTCAGTAGGAATAAAGAAGGACTTCCCTGGTGGTCCGGTGGTTAAGGATCCGCTTTGCGAGGCGGGGACACGGGTTCGATCCCTGGCTGGGGAGCTAAGACCCCACACGCCGTGGAGCACCTGGGCCCACATGCTGCGACTGCTGAGGCCACAGACCGCAGCTGGAGCGGTGGCCCCTTCAGTGCAAGATCCGCGTACTGCAGCGCGGGGCAGCGAGACAGTCACCCGTAAACACGTGCACGTGTAAGTCAACCCAGCGCACCAGCCAATCAGTGTCTCTGGACGCTGGCATGACACGGGGAAGGAAAGGTTGAGAATGACGTTTGGGTGTTTGGCGGTGATGAGCCCTGAAGAGTGGCAGGCCTTTGTGAGTTGTCCGTGTGCTGCCGAGCTGCCTGCTGGGTGGACTGGGCAGGCGGCTCGTGGGCCGCTGATTACATAAGGCCGGCTCTCAGGAAGGAGGCGGGGTAGGAAGTACTTGTGAATGATGAGCGTTCAGAGGGTGCAGCTGTACCCTGGGATCTGACAGCCTGAAATACAGACTGGTCTCGTGTTAACGCAATGGCTGGGGCGCGCTTCCTGTGAGAGGAGGTGCCCAAGGCCTATAGGTGCCCCCCAGGGCACACTGTTCTGCTGCATCTAAGTCCACAGGGCCGGAGGGGAGAGGAAATGGAGTGAAGGGGAGACAGAGGATCCTAGGCTAGGGTGAGGCTAGGCTACAGGGGTCTCTCTGTGAATAAGAATGGGCAAGCATCTCAGACCCCCGGGATTCCCTTCTGCAGTGCACACGCTATGCAGCCATCCCTGGCAGCAGTTCCGTCCGAGACATGGACACCCCACCAATTCAAAGGAACCACGGTAGGATTGCCAGGAAGGCGGGGCCCACTGGGCATCAGGAGGGCCCCCCCTGAGGAGTGGCATCGCAGCAGCCCGGGGGTGCCCTATGTCAAGAGGAAGGCTGAGGTCGGGTGCTGCTGGGAGTTGAGTGACAGGAGACAGGAGGGGACGTTCTCCCCCGCCCCTTGCCGGCTTTAGTTGCTCAGACTCAGGTTTGAGTGACAGGAGGGGAAGTCCCCCCCTCTGGCTTTAGTTGCTGAGACTCACGTTTGAGTGACAGGAGGGACGTCCCCCCTCCCCCGCTCCCTCCACCGGCTTTAGTTGCTCAGACTCAGGTTTGAGTGACAGGAGGGGAAGTCCCCCCTCCCCCCCACCGGCTTTAGTTGCTGAGACTCAGGTTTGAGTGACAGGAGGGGAAGTCTCTCCCTCTGGCTTTAGTTGCTGAGACTCACGTTTGAGTGACAGGAGGGACGTCCCCCCTCCCCCGCTCCCTCCACCGGCTTTAGTTGCTCAGACTCAGGTTTGAGTGACAGGAGGGGAAGTCCCCCCTCCCCCCCACCGGCTTTAGTTGCTGAGACTCAGGTTTGAGTGACAGGAGGGGAAGTCCCCCCCTCTGGCTTTAGTTGCTGAGACTCACGTTTGAGTGACAGGAGGGACGTCCCCCCTCCCCCGCTCCCTCCACCGGCTTTAGTTGCTCAGACTCAGGTTTGAGTGACAGGAGGGGAAGTCCCCCCTCCCCCCCACCGGCTTTAGTTGCTGAGACTCAGGTTTGAGTGACAGGAGGGGAAGTCCCCCCCTCTGGCTTTAGTTGCTGAGACTCACGTTTGAGTGACAGGAGGGACGTCCCCCCTCCCCCGCTCCCTCCACCGGCTTTAGTTGCTCAGACTCAGGTTTGAGTGACAGGAGGGGAAGTCCCCCCTCCCCCCCACCGGCTTTAGTTGCTGAGACTCAGGTTTGAGTGACAGGAGGGGAAGTCCCCCCCTCTGGCTTTAGTTGCTGAGACTCACGTTTGAGTGACAGGAGGGACGTCCCCCCTCCCCCGCTCCCTCCACCGGCTTTAGTTGCTCAGACTCAGGTTTGAGTGACAGGAGGGGAAGTCCCCCCTCCCCCCCACCGGCTTTAGTTGCTGAGACTCAGGTTTGAGTGACAGGAGGGGAAGTCCCCCCCTCTGGCTTTAGTTGCTGAGACTCACGTTTGAGTGACAGGAGGGACGTCCCCCCTCCCCCGCTCCCTCCACCGGCTTTAGTTGCTCAGACTCAGGTTTGAGTGACAGGAGGGGAAGTCCCCCCTTCTGGCTTTAGTTGCTGAGACTCACGTTTGAGTGACAGGAGGGACGTCCCCCCTCCCCCGCTCCCTCCACCGGCTTTAGTTGCTCAGACTCAGGTTTGAGTGACAGGAGGGGAAGTCCCCCCTCCCCCCCACCGGCTTTAGTTGCTGAGACTCAGGTTTGAGTGACAGGAGGGGAAGTCCCCCCCTCTGGCTTTAGTTGCTGAGACTCACGTTTGAGTGACAGGAGGGACGTCCCCCCTCCCCCGCTCCCTCCACCGGCTTTAGTTGCTCAGACTCAGGTTTGAGTGACAGGAGGGGAAGTCCCCCCTTCTGGCTTTAGTTGCTGAGACTCACGTTTGAGTGACAGGAGGGACGTCCCCCCTCCCCCGCTCCCTCCACCGGCTTTAGTTGCTCAGACTCAGGTTTGAGTGACAGGAGGGGAAGTCCCCCCTCCCCCCCACCGGCTTTAGTTGCTGAGACTCAGGTTTGAGTGACAGGAGGGGAAGTCTCNTGCCTTGGGCCCCAGACCGTCTTCAGGGGTACAGGATTCGTAGCTGACCCTCGATCTGTGCCAGGAGTGTGGACGGATGAGCTGGCCCAGGTCACGCGTTGTTGGACGGACGCCCGGAAGTGAAGCTGCCAGGAGCCCAGGTGGCCCCCTTCCCCACCCTGGCCATGCATACTCATTGCCTGGTCACGGCGAGCAGGCATCTGCCCGGCTTCTCATGGCGAAGTCCCTAGTCCTCCCTTGGAATTCGGTCGGCGTCGGGACAGATGCTGGGTTCTCGTCCACTACGGGGAGACGTACAACATACGTCTGGCAGACACACAGTTGCCATTGTTAGTAACTGCGGTTGAGTCTCCCCTGACACGAGGGAAACTAAATAATGGTGATCTCTTTCCACGCCTCCCTCTGTATTGATAAGTTGGCATTCTACTCTAAAGTTTTCTCTTTCTCCCATGTAGTGATTTATTTATTCATTCATTTGCATATATTACTATGAACAGGCTACAATCCACAGGGTCGAAAGCAGTCAGAGACAACTGAAGTGAGTTAGCAGGCACGCTCGTAGTCCGCCAGGCTCCTCTGTCCATGGGATTTCCCAGGCAAGAATACTGGAGTGGGTGACCTTCCCTTCTCCAGGAGATCTTCCCGACCTGGGGATCGAGCCTGGGTCTCTCCCATCGCAGACAGATTCTTGACTGTCTGAGCCAGCAGGGAAGCCCTAAGAAACACTTGAGCCTGTGACAGTTTCCATGTCAGTCAAGGCGTGTGTAATACATGTCTGTCTTATAGACATAAAACGTATACTAATTAAACAGAGTTGACTTAATTAACACACACAGTACTATATAGGGCTTCCCTGGTGGCACAGAGGTTAAGGCGTCTGCCTACAGTGCAGGAGACCTGGGTTCGATCCCTAATGTGACAGTTTCCATGTCAGTCAAGGCGTGTGTAATACATGTCTGTCTTATAGACATAAAACGTATACTAATTAAACAGAGTTGACTTAATTAACACACACAGTACTATATAGGGCTTCCCTGGTGGCACAGAGGTTAAGGCGTCTGCCTACAGTGCAGGAGACCTGGGTTCGATCCCTAGGTCGGGAAGATCCCCTGGAGAAGGAAGTGGCAACCCACTCCAGTACTCTTGCCTGGAGAATCCCATGGAGGCAGGAGCCTGGTAGGCTACGGTCCATGGGGTCACAAAGAGTCAGACACGACTGAGCGACTTCACAAGTGTTATATACAGTGTATGTATTATATACAGTGATTCAATTTTTGATATAGATTATACTCCACTCAGAGTTATAAAATATTGGCTATATTCCTCATGCTATATGAGATATCCTTGTGACTTATTAATTTATTTCTTGTTTTATCTCAAAAGGATCCTTTGTTGACAGAGCAGGACCATGGCGTTTATATATGTATATATATATATAATGTATAATGTTTGAAGATTTGGCAGACAGTATAACCCCATTGCCCACCCACCATGCCCAGATTTTTCTGCCCCCCACCGCCTGCCCTGCACATGGAAGGCAAGTGACTGCCCTACCCAGGCCACAAGTCCATACTCGCCTGCAGACAGTGGGAAATTGGGGATTTTTCCATGGCCACCCCTTGAACATCAGAAATCAGCAAGTATTCTCTCAAAGAAAACAAAAATACAGAAATCAGTTAAAGCATTTAAATATGGAAAACCAAAGGGAGCTGGGTGGAAAGAGGCTAGAGACCAAAGGAAGTGGAGCTGCTCGGGAAGGGTCTCGCACGTTCTGCTGCCCGTTAACGACAGGCCTGAGGCCTGGGCCCCGAGGCTGGCCCCGGGTCTGCGGATGCGGCTCCTCCTAGGTCGGCCGCCGAAGCTCGGGCGCGTCCTGCTGCGCAGAGCTGAGGGGCTGAGACAGGGCCAGTGCTGTGCGGCAGTCCTGCAGCACAGAGGCGCCGCAGTCGCTGACGTTGTTCTGCCGGCCACGTTCATGTTGAAGGAGCCTTTCAGCCCTGCTGGAGGTCCAGCCGGTGTGTGTTCCTGGCCTCTGCCTGCAGATACCTGGCCACAGGCTGAGGGCAGCGGCAGGGCAGGGCACGCTGCGAGTCAGAACAGGTGCGCCGCCTGACGTCAGCAGAGATGAGGGTCCACGGGGCTAGCGGCAGCTCCCTGCCGAAGGTGTACACGTTTTCGGCCCGCCCTTTCACCCCGTCATGACCCATGGTACGGAGTTCATCGAGAAATGCGCCTTGTCCGGGACTGTGTCCATCGCCAGGTCTCCACCCACGTCTGCCATGGGGCCCCTGAGCCAGTTCTGTCCATGGGCAGAGTCCCCGCGTCACCTGTGGTGGGCACATGCCGTTATGGGTGACAGGAAGCCCTTCAGCCCGGCATTGCCTGGCATCCACAGGTAAGGCTGGCTCCACCGCCGGCCCAGGCCCTTCCTGGAAGGTGCAGACAATTCTGGCAGGAAAATGTCCTCCGGTTCCTCCACGCCTTCACCCATGCTGAGGGGGACAGGCTGCCATCTGTCTGAAGAAATTCATCTGAGATGCTCTGCACGCGGGAGACAGGGTCCTCCCGCGGGGCGCTGTCCTGCCCAGCTTCCCCCAGGCCGCTCGGCCTCTCCTGCAGCGCCCACGTCCGAGCCTGGAAGAGCTCCCGGGCCATGGGGTTCCCAGCCCTTCATGCGCTGCTGATGAGGATGCTGGCCTCAGGGCATGCCAGACTTCACTCTCCTTGGGGCCCAGGTGATTCCTCCAAAGCCGCTGGGCAGAGTCCAGGAGACGAGACCCGGGTCAGGGCCCAGAGGAGACGTTGGGGTCCAGCTTAACCCACCTTCCTCCCCGGGGGCCCCAGAGGGCCCTGGTGGAGACCCTGTCACGCCCTCCTCAGCCATGAGAGCACCTAGTGGACCCGGCTGGGGAGGTGGTCCCCGTGCGGAAGTCAAACGACAGCAGGGGGAGGGCACCTGTGGCGTCGCAGCCCCTTCCAGGCGTGAAAGGTGGCCCTTGGGGTGTGCGAGGTTCCCCCGCTGGCCCTGGTGGCGCCCCAAAGCTTGCAGTGGAGTGTCAGCGAGGTGCTTCTCTGAGTACAGCAGCATCCGGAAGACTCTCACAGCTCTGCGAGGTCGGCGCTGTGAACAGGTTTTCCGATGAGTAGGGCAGGGAGGGCGAGGGCGAGGCCTCGGGACGCGCCCAGCTGAGCCCAGTGGGGGGCGGCCTCCAAACTGCCGCTTTCCCGCCTCACCTTCACCTTCGTCGTCCCCTTCTTCACTAGCCGAGGCATCCGAGGCGGCCCGGAGGGACAGGGAGGCGTCCGGGGTGCACTGTGGTCCCTAACCCAGTGTCCAGCCCAAACCCTCCACCTGATTTGAGTCCGGGTTTGGGAGATTCTCTTGTGGCTCTGGAGGCAAAGAGTTTGCCCACAATGCGGGAGACCTGAGTTCGACCCCCGGGTTGGGAAGATCCCCTGGAGGAGAAAGTGGCACCCTACGCCGGTGTTGTTGCCTGGGAACCCCATGGTCGGAGGAGCCCGGCAGGCTACAATCCATGGAGTTGCAAAGAGTCGGACATGACTGAGCGACTTCACTTTCCTTCTTTCTTTCTTTCTTTGGGGGGTTGGGGGCCAGCGAAGATGCTGCCGCCTGGGACTTGGATAAGCGGGGGTTGTGCCGGGTCCAGGAGGCCGGGCAGACAGGCCCGAGGGCGTGCGTCTGGCCTCAGGCTTCCTGGCTCGCCTCTCCTGCTGTCTCAGCTCAGGGTTCCCGGGCTTCCGGGTCACACTTAACTTTACGCACAGCGGATTATGCCTCTGAATCCTCCGCCCATAACCACTGGTCTGTTGCCTACGTCTGTCACTGTTTCCGTGTGTTATAGTCATTCATAGAAGTTATCTGTTAAAAATGAGGTTGTACTGACATTTCAAAATCCAGTAGGCCCCCTCCGAGCATTCTTTGCTAACTGCGTTAGCAAGTCTGAGGATTTCCTCACAGCCATTGCATAACTCGGCTCAAAGCTGCCAACCCCCCCATCCCGCCGCCGCTCCTCACCCCTGCGCCCGCTCCCGCTGCTCCGCTCCCGCTGAGCCGCGGCACCCTCCCGGGGCGCCCTTGCCGTCCCCGGGCGGCCCCTCGGGGGTGCCAGCCAGCCCCCTGCCACCTCCATGCGGGAGCGCCTTCCCCACTTTCCCTCTTCCGGGGAATCCCGGATCTCTGTCCAGGGGATCAGGGGATGAGTGGGGATGGAAGGAGCTCTCCAGGAGCTTTAGACTGTTTAATGGGTATGGCGCTCCGGACCGAATGCAGGCCCCTCTCCTCCCTGCGGGGCTCCGGAGGGCGCCCTCCTGGGTCTCTGGCACCAGGCCTGCCCACCCACCCCCGCTCCCCTGACTGGCTGCATTTGCTGTGGGGCACGCGTCAGAGGAGGGGGGCGGGGGAGCAGGGGACGAAGGGCACCGAACCACGGGTCAGAACGTTCTGGTGCTTTCCCGGGCCCTGGGCACAGCGACAACCTGCCGAACGCCCCCGTGAAGCCATGCAGCTGAGCACTCCCAGAGGCAGATTCAGGCTGGTCCCGGCGTCCACCTCCACCAACTCTCCCAGCAGACAGGCGACGGGAGACTGCCGCCCGGCTCCACCCACTGTGCAGAC
Organism: Oreotragus oreotragus; assembly: GCA_006410675.1. Classification (NCBI taxonomy): domain Eukaryota; kingdom Metazoa; phylum Chordata; class Mammalia; order Artiodactyla; family Bovidae; genus Oreotragus; species Oreotragus oreotragus. The sequence goes on along the minus strand of SJYX01012415.1, from coordinate 13,038 downwards.
CAGCACACTGAGGTTCAGAGAGGGACATCGTGGAAGTGGAGCCCAGGACTGTGGCCCAGGTGGGGCTTGGGGGCTCCTTGTTGACGGGCGTGGCCTGTCTCCTTGGCGCTGTGTGCCCAGCCTGTCCTGAGCAGAACTGAATGCACCGCGTCACTGCCACTCCCGTTTACCAACCATCAGAGGCTTTGGGGACCTCAACACGAATGACTGGGGGGCCTCTGCGTGGGGTGGAATCTGTATCCTCCACAGGTCAGCCAAGAGCTCTCTTCCCCCGGGAGACCAGCCTGTCCTCAGATATCTGAGGGGCCCTGGCTCCCCTGAGAGACTCTGAAACTGCCCCCGTGGCCTGGGATCTCCCTGAGCAAAGAGGATTGGACTCCCCACTTGTTGAATTGGAGCCTTGGGGGAGGGGGCCGGGCCCTGAGAGTGTCCTGGGGATGAGCCCAGGAGGGGTTGCGCTGGGCTGACCCAGGGTCCCCACCTCACTCCTCCAGAGACCCTCCCATTGGCTGTCTGCCCCCCCAGGACCCCAGGCGAGAGGAAAAGCAATGGCGGGGGCGGGAGGCCTCTGAAGCCAGAGTTGACTGTGTTGGCGGGTGGAGGAGGGGATGAGAGAAAGGGGAGGACAGGCGGGGGGCAGGGAGGGGAGAGGAGGGGAGGGAAAGGGAGGCCACTGAGGCCAGAGTGGACTGTGGTTTAGGGAGTGGCTTTCTGAGGAGGCGGAGACCTGGGGTGAGAGTGAGACCATTNATACACATCTAGATGTGTATAAGAGACAGGGCGGGGGGCAGGGAGGGGAGAGGAGGGGAGGGAAAGGGAGGCCACTGAGGCCAGAGTGGACTGTGGTTTAGGGAGTGGCTTTCTGAGGAGGCGGAGACCTGGGGTGAGAGTGAGACCATTCCAGAGAGGAAGGCGTTCCAGAGAGCCCTAGAGATGCAAGAATTGGGGGAGAGGGGAGGCGGGGGCGGTTATGCGCTGCTGCCCCAGGTGCAGGGGCCCTGGATTAAGGCAGAGACACGCTGGACCCTGAGGCTCCGATTGCTTCATGAGCATCACGCGGGCCACTGTATTGCAGATAGGCTAGAGAAAGCCAGTGTGTAAATTAGACACTCAGCAGCACCTGAACTCGAGCAACGCGTAAAACACCGGCAGAGAAATGCTCATGTGGATTTACTGTGCGTCTCTGGCGTACCCCCGTACCCCGTAGCAGTCACGAAGATTCAGAAAAGACAATGCAGTAATCGCGGTTTTACTCTTACCGTGGAGTTTCAGCTGGAGGCATGGGAATGGGTCTGCCAGGTCTAGATGACTCTAAAAAAGGCAGATATGGGAAGGCACACGTGTGTTAAATGGCTCCCCATTGTGTGACGTCGTCTGAGTGTGTGTGTGTGTGTTTGTGGTGTGACTGCAGCCTTCGGGTTTGGGGCGGAACAGAACTGAGAGCTGAGGCTGGGGGGCCTCCTCTGGGGCGTGACGAACAGCCTTGAGTTCACGTAGAAGAGTTTGGAGCTCGCCCTGAAACTGGTGAGGAGTTTGAGCGGGACACGGTTCTGAAGGGGCAGGTAGCAAGGTGCTGTGTGGAGGGTGGCCTCGGGTAGGGACCCCAGACCCGGGCTTGACTGGCTGCCTGGGCGGGCGGAGACCCGGTGAGCCACGGGGTGGGGGGAGCAGGCCTCGAGTCGGGGTGGCGCGATGCTCTTCCGCTCACCCGGGAAGACAGCTCTTCCTCCTGGGCCTGGGAGCCAGGTTTTGCCTCGCACAGTTCCTGCCCAGCAGGCTGGTCTCTCCATCTGCTTGGAGAAATCACTTGAGGTAGTTCTGTTTCTTTAGCGCCCCCTTCAAAGCTGGGTGTCACCCTTCACGCCAGACTGCGGAGACCTTTCAGGATTCAGGCCCAAATGACGCTCCTGTTGGAAGGCATTAAACTACACACACAGACACACGTGCGCGCGCACACACACACACGCACACAGAGTCACACGCTGTTAAAGCAAGGTGTGGTGCCACCGCTTCCGAGGTGGCGAAGGCCGGTTCCTGCCTTTCCTCACTCGGTTGCTCTGAAATGACAACCCCCGCCCGCACACGTAATTTGCCCGAAATGAAAAGGAGGCGGTCACCGCGCCCGGGAAACAGAAGGAGGAACCCCGACACGGATTGCAGCTGTGGTGTCACCGCAGCAAGAGCCTTGCAGGGAAGGGGAGGGCTGTGGTCTTTCCAAACCCATCTGGATAAGTCTGTGGGCAGATGCTGACTTGGACAGCTGCTTCCCACGTGAGCATCAGATGCAATCATCGATGACAGAGGAGTGGACGTCGGACAGTGTGCAGCAGAGGGACCCCCGCGTGGCGGGTGGAGGTGCGCCCTTTGCCTCTCCCTCTCCGTCTGTAACCAGGGAAGTACCCGCAGCTCAACCAAGGAGCGCACGCCGGGGTGCTGGGTGAGAAGGGAGGTGCACAGGACGCCTCGGGAGGGTTCCAGCTGGGCAGGCGCCCGCCATCCCCGCCCTCTGGCCCCAGCTGCAGGTCCTGCAGAGCCAGAGGACCCAGCGGCAGCAGGGAGGTGGCGCAGGAAACCTGGGCCGCCTGTCCTCGGGGGGCCCGCGATCCCAGGGAGCTAGCCACGTGCCTGGGGCCAGGTCGCAGCAGGCGCGGAGACTCCCGGGACTCCCCATCCGCAGCTGGGGAGCCCGCAAGCCCGATGGCTCTGGGCGNCACACACAGACACACGTGCGCGCGCACACACACACACGCACACAGAGTCACACGCTGTTAAAGCAAGGTGTGGTGCCACCGCTTCCGAGGTGGCGAAGGCCGGTTCCTGCCTTTCCTCACTCGGTTGCTCTGAAATGACAACCCCCGCCCGCACACGTAATTTGCCCGAAATGAAAAGGAGGCGGTCACCGCGCCCGGGAAACAGAAGGAGGAACCCCGACACGGATTGCAGCTGTGGTGTCACCGCAGCAAGAGCCTTGCAGGGAAGGGGAGGGCTGTGGTCTTTCCAAACCCATCTGGATAAGTCTGTGGGCAGATGCTGACTTGGACAGCTGCTTCCCACGTGAGCATCAGATGCAATCATCGATGACAGAGGAGTGGACGTCGGACAGTGTGCAGCAGAGGGACCCCCGCGTGGCGGGTGGAGGTGCGCCCTTTGCCTCTCCCTCTCCGTCTGTAACCAGGGAAGTACCCGCAGCTCAACCAAGGAGCGCACGCCGGGGTGCTGGGTGAGAAGGGAGGTGCACAGGACGCCTCGGGAGGGTTCCAGCTGGGCAGGCGCCCGCCATCCCCGCCCTCTGGCCCCAGCTGCAGGTCCTGCAGAGCCAGAGGACCCAGCGGCAGCAGGGAGGTGGCGCAGGAAACCTGGGCCGCCTGTCCTCGGGGGGCCCGCGATCCCAGGGAGCTAGCCACGTGCCTGGGGCCAGGTCGCAGCAGGCGCGGAGACTCCCGGGACTCCCCATCCGCAGCTGGGGAGCCCGCAAGCCCGATGGCGCTGGGCGCGGCGCACATCTCTCTGCTTCACTCCACGGTGACAGACCCTGCGGCTCAGAGGCCCCAAGCTGGGGGAGGAGCCCGCCGTCCTGGGGACCCAGGCGCCGACGACCCTGGGGCCACCAGCTTAGTGCCAGAGGTGGGACTTCCACAGAGGCGGCGGAGCGTGGGAGGCACCCGTTCTCGACTTGGGCGACAGAAACCCCAGACCTGTGCTGCGTCTCTGCCACCTACTGGAAAACAGAAGCAAGTGCCCCGGTTTCCACGGTGTCACGTCCTTCAGTCAAGCAGAAACGGGCCCCAGGGCAGGAGTCACTCGAGGCGGCAGTGGGAAGAAGCACCGTGACATTGTGCCACAAACAGAAAAATGACAGTCCTCAAGAAAGGAGCCGAAGGTCGCGGGGCGTTCCGATCTGGTGGAGACTCCAGAGGCGCTGCCGTGAAGGTCAGATGCACGGTAAGGAAGCTCAGCAAGGCCGCTCAGCGAGCTCAGGGCAGTGAGGAATGCACTGAAATAACGCATTGCCAAGGAGACTGAGATTCCAAACAAAAAGGAAACAGAGATGGCGGAGCTGAAGACCTCAGTGAACAAGATGAAGGATGCCTGGGGAGCTCTGGCAGCTGGCAGTCAGGTTGCCAGCAGTGGCTGGATGACAGAGACAGCAAGGGAGTTCCAGGAAAACATCTGCTTCGTTGACTACGCAAGAGCCGTTGACTGTGTGGATCACCACACACTGGAAAATTCTTAAAGAGGTGGGAACACCAGACTGCCTTGTTTCCTGAAAAACGTGTATTCAGGTCAAGAAGCAACAGTTAGAACGGGACGGGGAACGACGGACAGGTTCCAAGTTGGGAAAGGAGTACGTCAAGGTTGTATGTATATCGTCACCCTGCTTCTTAACTTATATGCAGAGTACATGCAAAATGCTGGGCTGGATGAAGCTCAAGCTGGAATCAGAATTGCCAGGGGAAATATCAACAACCTGAGATACGCAGACAACACCACCCTAATGGTAGAAAGTGAAGAGGAACTAAAGAGCCTCTTGATGAAGGTGAAAGAGGAGAGTGAAAAAGCTGGCTTACAAATCACCATTCAAAAAACGAAGATCATGGCATCCGGTCCCATCACTTCATGGTATCCGGTCCCATCACTTCATGGTGAGTGGATGGGGAAACAATGAAAACAGTGACAGCCTTTATTTTCTTGGGCTCTAAAATCACTGTGGACAGCGACCGCAGCCATACTCCTTGGAGGTAAAGCTAGGACGAACCTAGACAGCGTATTAAAAGGACCACCTCGTTAAAGCTATGGTTTTTCCAGTAGTGACATCCAGATGCGAGAGCTGGACCATAAAGAAGACTGAGCGCCAAAGAACTGATGCTTTTGAACTGTGGTGTTGGAGACGGCTCTCGAGAGTCCCTTGGACTGCAAGGAGATCCAACCAGTCCATCCTAAAGGAGATCAACCTTGAATATCCATCGTAAGGACTGATGCTAGAGCTGAAACTCCAATACTTTGGCCACCTGGTGTAAAGAGCTGACTCACTGGAAGAACCCTGTAGCTGGGAAGGATTGAAGGCAAGAGGAGAAGGGGACGGCAGATGATGAGATGGTTGGATGGCATCGCCGATTCGGTGGACACGAGTCTGGGCAAGCTCCAGGAGAGAGTGAAGGGCAGGGAAGCCTGGCGTGCTGCAGTCCATGAGGCTGCAAAGAGTGAGGCACGGCTGAGCCGCGGAACCAACAGCTGGGAATGTAGAGGAGAGCTGCCTAGAGGAGGGGGCGGTGGACCCAGGAGGCGCCTCCTGCGTCTCTGTCTCCCTCCAGCAGACAGGCGGGCTGCAGACCCCTGGGAGGGGACGGACACTTTGGTGAACCCCCGAGATCGAAGCTAAGGTGGGGGAGTGCTCCTCTTCCTTCCTCCCTGTGGGGGGATTGCTGGACACAAAGGACAGACGGGAAGAGGACAGACAGACGGTCAGTCACACCATCAGTAAGTGGGTCCCTCCTCTCCGGGCCCCCAGGTGCCCCATCTCACACACCTTCCCTCCCCCCGCAGGCTGCCACTTCCTAAACCCCCCAGGACGTGACCTACGCCCAGCTGAACCACTTGACCCTCAGAAGGGGGACAGCCGCACCCGCCAGCCCCCCCGGTGGGGAGCCCCCAGCAGATCCCAGTGAGCACTCAGCTCTTGCCGTTCGCTAGCACAGGAAGGACCCAGACCCCGGGCTCCAGGGACCAGATCTCAGGCACCCCAGAAGGCACGGGAGCTGCCAGCAGTGGACACCACCTAACGACCAGCAGTTACCAGGAGCCCCTGGGACCCTTTGACAATCACCTAATTCTACCCTCAAGGATACCTAGTATCCTCATATTTGGGAAATAATGCAACAGGCATCTCAAAATCAATGTGTTATTTGAAAACCAAAACCAAAAATCCAAACAAAACAAACAAATGACAAGGTGATAGAAACTGTTTCTGATGATAAAGGACATAATGCATATCAGACCTATGAACTGAGAAAATCGAGGACCATGAAGGAACATATCAGAGAAGCCTAAAAGAAACCCGATGACCTGGTTTATCATACCAAGAATTTAGGGGAAAGTAGAAAAAAATTTCAAACAAGGGTGCGATTCGGGAGTAACAGTGACAAAGGTAGCTAAAAATGAAGGCAACCACAGAGTAGAAAAAATCAGTCAAGGCAAAAGAAACTCGTTCTTGACAACGTTCATAAACCCTGGCCACCAGGCCCAAGGTAAAAAGAGAGAAACCACACATTTCTAATATTATGAAAGAAATTGCCAGGACTACCACGGATTCTATAGACTTTGTAAAGACAGTGACAGGACATTATGAAACATTTCGAAGCGTGCCGACAGAGAAGATACAGATGAGACGGTCACCTGCACGCGTACAATTTCGGATGGTAAGCTGCGAATACGTTCTGTCCCCTCATGCGCTGACTCCGTAGTCAAACGCCCACGACTGCGGTAGGCAGCGTCGACAGAAGTCAGGCTGAGCGAATGGGGCAGAATGCCGGTTACCGGGCTGGAGTGCGGGAGAAAGAGGGGCTCGTTCTGGTCCAGGGTCGCAGTCCGCCAGTTACAAGGTGAGCAAGTAAAGCTACGTGGTAACCGTTTTCCAATGCGTGTGTCAGTTCAGGAAGCTTCCCTGGTGAGTTCTTCCAAACACTTAAGTGCTGATTAAAAAGAAACCTGAAATGTTTCCCTGTGTGATTTAGCTGGCTGTGCTGGGCCCTCATGGCGGCCCGCGACGTCTTCGCTCTCCAGCGGCAACTGGGGTCTTCAGCTGCGGTTTGCGGATCCTTAGTGTGACAAGTGGCATCCAGCTCCCTGACCAGGGGTGGAACCTGGGCCCCTGCACTGGGGGCATCGAGCCTTAGTCACTGGACCACCAGGAAAGTCCCAAACAATTATGTACTTATTAAGCACACACACACTCCGCAACTGCATCAAGTTTTCTCTCAAACAGAAAAAGAAGGCATATACCTCAACACTTCAGCACAGTTATCGGGCCAGAAGGATATATTCACCAAAATCTGACGAGGGAATTTTACACAGGAAAGGGAAAGGATGATCTCTCCCATGGGCTTGGATGTAAATCCATGAACAGTGTACACAAGTCAGATTTAGTGACATGTTCAAGGGACATTACTCGTGACCGTACTGTGGGTTTGTTTGTTTTTGGATGGACAGAGTAACTTAAATTTTTAAGAAGCTATCACATCATGCAATATATCGATACAACAAGTGAAAGAATAATCACCTCAACACCTGTAGGCAAAGCCTTGGATACAATATGCTAACGGTTTCTGCCGGAAATAAAAACACGTCAGAAGTAAAAGGGGATTTCCTTTCATCGGTGAAGGCGTGTTTAACAACCAGCCCTAGACGCCACTTGTAAAGGTGAGGACCGGGGTCCTCTCCTCTGTGCCTGGCCAGGATCCACATATGTGCCCACGACCACGGCTCTCACCCGCGCACTGGCGGCACCTACCAAGGACGTGAGACCAGCCTGAGCGCGCGACTCTGAAGAGGGCGAGAACCAGACTGCGTTACCAAGACTGCGCTCCTGTGTGCTCAGAAAACAGAGTGACACAGAGATGTTCTGCTCTGGTCAGGGAGGAGTTCTCTGGGAGTTCCCTGCTGGTGCAGTGGCTGACCCACACTCCCAGGGCAAGGGGGCCTGGGTTCGATCCCTGGTTGGGGGACTAGATCCCACAGGCCACACCAAAGACCTGGTACAGTGAAAGAAAGAAAGAAAAAAGGTTTTAAAGTGGTTTTCCAACATTGCTGGACACATGATCAATATTTAGAATTCAGCTGCCTTCCAGAATTCCGGTCCTGGGCTGAGATGAACTAAATGAGACTCCTTGTTTCTTGACTTCACGCCAGTGAGCCCGATTCCATACTCCTGACCTCTGGAGCTGCAAGGTCATGCAAGCCTTTCAGTTCACCAAGTCTGTGGCCATTTGTGGCAAACGGCAGCCCATACAACCACTTAAGTTTGCTTCTGGTTAGGGTTTGCATAGTACATTTTTAATCCTTCTCCTTTTTTTTTAGTGGTATAAAACCTACACATTGATACTTCCCACTGTTGAAACATGATTAAAGCGTGAAGTTCAGCGGCCTTAAGCACATTTACCATGCTGGCATTCACGGCCACTGTCCATCTTCCGGAGCATCTTCGTAATCCCAAACAGAAGCTCTGTACCCGTTAAGCGAGAATCCCTTAGGTTCTTAGAACCAGCCCCTGGTCAGCTCCGTTCCAGTTCCTGCCTTTAGGGATTTGCCTGTTCCCAGAAGCTCGTGTCAGGGAAATCATACAACAGGAGACCTTTTGTGTCAGGCCGGCGTCACATGGAGCAGTGTTTCCCAGACCCCTTCTTATCTTTCACGTTTGCATGTTGTGTCTGAAGTGAGCTTTCTCTAAACTTCATAATGTAGGGTCTTGGTGGCGGTGGTCTTTTCTTAAACCGTCTGACAGTCTCTGTCCTTGAATTGCTGTCTGGCCCATGCTCATATAGTGTTGCTGCTGAGAAGACTGTTGTGTGGGTTTACCATCTCGTCTTCTTTCTTGTTCTTCTGTTTACCCTTTCCTGCGTTTCCTCGGATTTAAAAATATTTTCAGCATTCCGTTTTAGTTTTCCCACTGGTGCTGTAACTGTACCTCTGCTGTTTAAGTGGCTGTCCTGGAGATTATCAGGTCCATACCCAACTTTACACGGAAAGAGAATTTTACCTCTTCACGGGAAATGTTATAAATCTGTAGGTCACACTGTTCTTACCCCCTTTATTTTATAGTTGTTTTGTGTATTATCCTTACACTTGATTCCAGGGCCCTGTCGGGGCCTATGGGACCAGGTCAGGGTGGGTGAGTTCTCCCCCGCGCCTCTGCTTCAGCCCCACGACAGGCTGCAGCCCTGCCATCGGGGGGAGCACAGTGTGTGTGCTCGGTGGTAACCGGTCTGGGGACAGCCTTGCAGTGACATCTGGGGGAACCGAGGGCAGAAGGGCGCCCGACCCTTCAGCTCTGCATCTTTTCCAGGAATCCCCCGACACCCTCTGTCTGGGCTGACCCAGGGCCACGGTCACCAAGGGGAGCTCGGTGACCCTGTGTGTCAGGGGTGTCTACAGGCTGAAGCCTTCTGTCCGTAAAGAGAGGGTCTCCGGACCCTTGGAAATGGGCCCCACAGGACTCCAGTAACGGAGCCAATTTCCCCTTGAAATCAAGGAGCTCACACTGCAGGGCTGTGTCAGTGGGCACACCACAGTGTTCAGAGAAGAGGGACCCCCTGTCCCTGGTGGGGACGGCGGAGAGGGAGGGGCTGGTCCTCAGGGAGGGGGCGCCTCCTCAGAGGCAGAGGGGCCCAACTGCATGTCCTGCTTGCTGCGAGAAGATCAAAGATCCCACGCACCCCACCTCAGACCCAGCACAGTTGGATGAAGGCTGTCAGTGATTTGTTAAGAAAGTGAATACATAGTCTCCAGCAAAGCAACCCGAACTGATACACATGTGGGATTAGTTACCACCGCAGCTTCACTTAACCACCCCATATCATCACAGCTACTAGTTCCCTTTTTGTGGTTAGAGCACTTAATATCTCCTCTCTTCACAAGACTCGGAATGTGATCCAGTGTTACTAGCTGTCTTCACCCTGCTGTATGCTGAGTGCCCAGAACTTACTCAGCTTATAACCGCAAATTTGTGCCCTTTGACCAAAGTATCTCCCCCTCCACTCACACCAGCTCTAGTAACTACCAGTCTACATTCCTTGTCTCTCATTTTGACTTTTCTAGATTCTACGTAGTTCAGTCGTGGGCATTTGGTTACCGAGTCAATGAATAAAGTGATCAATTTCCATTTAAACTTAAATCCATTTAGTAAACTGTACACTTGAATATTTCCATTTCTTCATCATTTTCTGGATGCTGGTATCAAGTGCTTCATGTTCTGTCACCAAATAAATTCTGTAGGGTTTGTGCTGCTGCCTGCGACTTTGTTCATGATGTTAAAAAATATGGTTTCTCTCTTTTTACCTGGGTTGTGGTGGTTAGGATTTATGACTATTGTCAAGAATTAGTGTGGTTTTTTCACCTTAATTGATTTTCTCTACTTCTTGATTGTCTTCATTATTAGCTACCCTTGTCCTTACTATTTCCACCTTCTACCTTCAAGTGAAATAATTTACTATCTCTTCCTAAATTCTTGGTGTGAGTAGTGAGGTCACTGATTTTTTTTTTTTTTAGGCTTTTGTAATATATTCACTCATGGTTCTAAGTTTTCTAAATTCACCGTCTTTTTCCTGCACATATCGGTGTTTTAAATTCATACATTTGATGTGTATTGTTTACATTATCATTTATTGAAAACAGTTTCCAACTTCTGTGTTGTCTTGTTGTTTGTTATGGATTGGTTTTGGTTTTGGTTCTCAATACACACATTTATCTTTGTACATGCACAGACATAGGTGGAACATTTTTTGCAAGCTTATTCATCAAAGTCAACAATTGGATGCAATTCAAATGTTTATTAATTGGTAAATCAATGAACAAAACGCAGTACATACAATCCATGGAATATAGTCAACAGTAAGAAAAGAAACTATAGGTCAATGCTAAACATGGAAAAAAATTAAAAAGAAATTATGCTAAATTTAGGAAAACAGCCTGAATATTTTTAATCTTATTCATATGAAATATCCTAAAAAGCAAATTTGTAAACACGAAAAGCAGAGACAGCTAGGGCAGAGATGAGAGCGCACCTGCAGACAGGCAAGCAAAGTCTGAGGGGTGGTGAAATGTGTTCTGCGACTGGCTTGTGTGGTGGCTGCACAACTGTATATGTTTACTAGTAACCATTGAATGCGCATACTTACAATGTGTGATGGGCAGAATAAAGACCCCCCCAAAAAGATACCTGCTTTCCTATCCCCCAAGGCTGTGGCCTGTTACCTCACATGGCAAGAAGGATCGTGTGGCTGCAGCTGAGAGGAGAACTAGGAATGATGCTAAATTAGGAGGGGGGGTCCGAAGAGTTACCCGCGTCCTCAGCAGCCGGAGAAGAAAGCCGCAGACGCGGTCAGAGAGAGGCAGCAAGTCTCGTCTTCCGTTTGGGCTTCAAAGACGAAGCAGGACCCACAAGGCAAGGACAGGGACAGCTGCTGGGAGCTGGGCAGGACCCTCAGCCGACAGGGAGCCTGATTCCCGCCAGCATGAGAAGTTCCATTATTCCAAGAAACTCAGCGAGACTGTCCCCTTCAGCCTCCAGGAGGGAGTAGAGCTTGCAGCCAGTTTACTTTTCATCCACACACTGATTTTAGGCCAGTCTGTGGCATTATTTCACGAATGTCAGGATACTGGTTACCTTTGAGGGTACAACCAGTTGACCTGAAAGGGTCCCAGGGCTCCTGGTGGTCTGTTAGGAGCCCAGGGACTGGCAGCTGGTGGTTAGGTGGTGTCCGCTGCTGGCAGCTCCTGTGCCTCCTGAGGTCCCTGAGATCTGGCCCCTGGAGCCCGGGGTCTGGGTCCTTCCTGGGCTAGCGAACAGCGAGAGCCGCGTGCTCACTGGGGTCTGCTAGGGGCTCCCCCACCGGGGGGCCACGGGGTGTGGCCGTCCCCCTTCTGAGGGTCGAGTGGTTCAGCTGGGCGTAGGTCACGTCCCGGGGGACCTCAGATGTGGCAGCCTGCGGGGGGGAAGGTGTGTGAGATGGGACGCCTGGGGGCCTGGAGAGGAGGAACCCATCTGCTGTGCGTCTGTCCATCCTTCCCGGAATCCCCCTGACCGGGAGGACAGGGGGGCACCTCCTGCCTTTGTCTCAATCTCAGGGGCTCACAGGGCTCCCAGCCCCTCCTGGGGGTCTGCCTCCCACCTGTTCTGCTGGAGGCGGACAGTGAGGCAGGACTGGCGCCTCCTGGGTCGGCCGCCCTCCTCCAGCCAGCTCCCCGCTGTGCCCAGATAAGGCTTGGAACTTCGGTCAGGTCAGCTCTCTTGGTGGAAACTCCAGGGGCCTCCTGACGCCCGGGAGCCTCTGGATGGCAGCTGGTGGTTAGGTGGTGTCCGCTGCTGGCAGCTCCTGTGCCTCCTGAGGTCCCTGAGATCTGGTCCCTGGAGCCCGGGGTCTGGGTCCTTCCTGGGCTAGTGAACAGTGAGAGCCGCGTGCTCACTGGGGTCTGCTAGGGGCTCCCCCACCGGGGGGCCGCGGGGTGTGGCCGTCCCCTTTCTGAGGGTCGAGTGGTTCAGCTGGACGTAGGTCACGTCCCGGGGGGCTTCAGATGTGGCAGCCTGTGGGGGGGACGTGGCAGCCTGCGGGGGGGAAGGTGTGTGAGATGGGACGCCTGGGGGCCTGGAGAGGAGGAACCCATCTGCTGTGCGTCTGTCCATCCTTCCCGGAATCCCCCTGACCGGGAGGACAGGGGGGCACCTCCTGCCTTTGTCTCAATCTCAGGGGCTCACAGGGCTCCCAGCCCCTCCTGGGGGTCTGCCTCCCACCTGTTCTGCTGGAGGCGGACAGTGAGGCAGGACTGGCGCCTCCTGGGTCGGCCGCCCTCCTCCAGCCAGCTCCCCGCTGTGCCCAGATAAGGCTTGGAACTTCGGTCAGGTCAGCTCTCTTGGTGGAAACTCCAGGGGCCTCCTGACGCCCGGGAGCCTCTGGGTGCTTTGTGCGGCCCTGGTTCCTGTCTGAGCCCTGACATCTTGCTCATCTGGCCTGGCACATGGCCGTCTTCCTGCTAAAGCTCATCCCTCCCGCCTCAGGACCTTCCTACCCCATGCGCCCAGTCCTGTCTCTTGATGTACTTTCCTCGTCAGCACCTTGCATTCTGGGACTCCGCCTGCTTGTTGGCATGGGGCCCCTCTCACCGTGAGGTGAGCGCCTACTGTACCTGCAGGACTTGGGGGGTGGCGCCCGCTTTCCTGCGCCCTTTGCTGGGGGGTGAAGGAGGGGGGCCTGGGGCATGTGGGCCATCCACTGATGCACGCGTCCTCTTG
>SJYX01012412.1:338804-393079 GCA_006410675.1 Oreotragus oreotragus | reverse complement strand
TTTCTCATGATGTACTCTGCATATAAGTTAAATAAGCAAGGTGACAATATACAGCCTTGACGTACCCCTTTTCTTATTTGCAACCAGTCTGTTGTTCTGTGTCTCTTAGATAGCATTTATTAAAAAGCAGAGACATTACTTTTCTGGCAAAGGTCCATCTAATCAAAGCTATAGTTTTTCCAATGTGAGAATGGATATATATAGATGTGAGAGTTGAAGTATAAAGAAAGCTGAGTGCTGAACATTTGATGTTTTTGAACTGTGGTGTTAGAGAAGACTCTTGAGCATCCCTTGGGCAGCAAGGAAATCAAACCAGTGAATCCTCAAAGAAATGAGACCTGGATATTCATTGGAAAGTCTGATGCTGAAGCTGAAACTCCAGTACTTTGGCCATGTGATGTGGAGAACTGATTCACTGGAAAAGACCCTGATGCTGAGAAAGATTTAAGGCAGGAGGAGAAGGGCTGACAGAGGATGAGGTGTTTGGATGGTATCACCAAGTCGATGGACATGAATTTGAGTGAGCTCTNACATTTGATGTTTTTGAACTGTGGTGTTAGAGAAGACTCTTGAGCATCCCTTGGGCAGCAAGGAAATCAAACCAGTGAATCCTCAAAGAAATGAGACCTGGATATTCATTGGAAAGTCTGATGCTGAAGCTGAAACTCCAGTACTTTGGCCATGTGATGTGGAGAACTGATTCACTGGAAAAGACCCTGATGCTGAGAAAGATTTAAGGCAGGAGGAGAAGGGCTGACAGAGGATGAGGTGTTTGGATGGTATCACCAAGTCGATGGACATGAATTTGAGTGAGCTCTAGAAGCTGGTGATAGACAGAGAAGCCTGGCGTGCTGTAGTCCAGGAGGTCGCAAAGAGTCAGACATGACTGAGTAACTGACCTGACCTGAACTAAAAACCCTGACATCACCATGGCAAAATGTGTTCACTTGCACATCATTTCCTGGGTAGGAACGGAGCCTGTGCTGTGCTTTGGCCCCTCTGGATGGGATGCAACCTCTGCACAGGCTGCTGTCTGGGGCTCATGTGCACAGTTTTATGTGTGCAGACGTGCTCACTCCTGCAGAAATCTCTGAGGGCAGATTTTAAACATCAGTTTGCATATACGTAGGAAACTGCTAGATGTCAGCACAAAATCTGATCAAACTGGCAACATGGCTTAAGCTGGCAGCCTCAAATGTGTTAAAAATTTGGACTCCAACACTTTTGAGTATGTAAGTTATTAAAGTACAGCTTTAAAGTATTTTCAAGCTAGAAGTTGAATCAAACACATGCTGGGTCCCTCCAGAATATTCTGAATGCAGTTTGACAACCTTTGCTTTCACACAACTGAGCTCCCTTTAGTTAAATTCAATATTGAATGTATGAATGGCCCAAGATCCACTAATTTTCTTACTTACAAAAGGCTACTTGCTAACGCAAATAAAACTCAAAATGGCAGTGTTGCAGGCAATCTAAGTCTAAGAAAAGTTATGCAGTGAGCTGGCTGAAAATGCTGAATCCTGGGCCCCATGTTTATTGATTCAGATTCAGCAAATCTGGGGTTGATCGCAATATTCTGTAGTTTCAAAAGCATCATTGGAGGATTCTGATACAAGTTGTACATGCATCACATTTTGCAAAACACTGGTCCTGAAGCTCCAGTTTTCTGAAAGAAGGCCAGTGATGGCTGCTTTCCCTAGAAAGCTGCCTGAGCTGTTTGAGTATTGTTCTTCCAGTGCCATATGCTCACTTCAGACTTTGCTGTGAAATAGGAAGATTCAGCTGGTAAAGAATCTGCCTGCAATATGGGAGACATGGGTTCGATCCCTGGGTTGGGAAGATTCCCTGAAAAAGGGAAAGGCTACCCACTCCAGTATTCTGGCCTGGAGAATTCCATGGACTATGCATTCCATGGGGTTGCAAAGAGTCGGACATGACTGACTTTCACTTCACTTCAGGAAGACTGAGTGACTGTTGCAGAGCTCTTTGTTTCATTGTGCCAAGATACCTGGCCTTTAAATAGCCTTTAAATAAAAGACAGGTATTGTAAAATCCAGAGAAACCAGGTAAAGTTAATTAACTTTATCACCACAGTTTTTCCCAGCTGTCAGTTAACTGTGTTTCCATAAAGAGAAATTCTTCCTGCACAGTAGTAATTCTTTTAATCAGAGTAACAACAATGTAAGTGTGATATGTCATTATGTTTTATTAAGCAAATCTAACCAGAGTCCATGAGGTCGTGAAGAGTAAGACACAACTGAGCAACTTCACTTTCACTTTTTACTTTCATGCATTTGAGAAGGAAATGGCAACCCACTCCAGCATTCTTGCCTGGAGAATCCCAGGGATGGCAGAGCCTGGTGGGCNGTATAAGAGACAGACAGTATACAGCCTTGACGTACTCCTTTCCCTATTTGGAACCAGTCTGTTGTTCCATGTCCAGTTCTAACTGTTGCTTCCTGACCTGCATACAGATTTCTCAAGAAGCAGGTCAAGTGGTCTGGTTTTCCCATCTCTTTCAGAATTTTTCACAGTTTCTTGTGATCCACACAGTCAAAGGCTTTGGCATAGTCAATAAAGCAGAAATAGATGTTTTTCTGGAACTCTCTTGCTTTTTCCATGATCCAGAGGATGTTGGCAATTTGATCTCTGGTTCTTCTGCCTTTTCTAAAACCAGCTTGAACATCAGGGAGTTCACAGATTCAAGTACTGCGTTTCAGATTCTTTTATTGACTATGAGAGCTACTCCATTTATTCTAAGGGATTCTTGCCCATAGTAGTAGATATACTGGTTATCTGAATTAAATTTGGTCATTCCAGTCTATTTTAGTTCACTGATTCTTAAACTGTTGATGTCCAGTCTTGCCATCTCCTGTTTGACCACTTCCAATTTACCTTGATTCGTACACCTAATATTCCAGGTGCCTATGGAATATTGCCCTTTGCAGCACCAGACTTTACTTCCATTCCCAGTCCCATCCACAACTGGACGTTGCTTTCACTTTGGCTCTTTCTCTTCATTCCTTCTGGAGCTATTTCTCCACTGATCTCCAGTAGCATATTGGGCGCCTACCAACATAAGGAGTTCATCTTTCAGTGTCATATCTTTTTGACTTTTCATACTGTTCATGGGGTTCTCAAGGCAAGAATACTGAGGTGGTTTGCCATTCCCTTCTCAGGGGACCATGTTTTGTCACAGTTATCTACAGTGACCCATCTGTCTTGGGTGGCACTACACAAATTGGCTCATAGTTTCACTGAGTTAGACAAGGCTGTGGTCCATGTGATCAGTTTGACTAGTTTTCTGAAATTGTTTTTTTCATTCTGTCTTCCCTCTGAGGGATAAGTAAAGAAGGTTCCTGATGGGAGAGACTCACTGTGAAGGGTGGAAACTGGGTCTTGCTCTGAGGGCAGAAGCATGCTCCATTCAGTTCAGTTGCTCAGTCATGTCCGACCCTTTGCAACCCCATGGACTGCAGCACACCAGACCTCTCTGTCCATCACCAACTCCCAGAGCTTACTCAAACTCATGTTCTTTGATGGTGATGCAGCCCAACTATTTCATCCTCTCTCATCCCCTTCTCCTCCTGCCTTCAGTCTTTTTCCTGGCATCAGGGTCTTTTCCAATGAGTCAGTTCTTTGCATCATGTGGTCAAAGTATTAGAGCTTTAGCTTCAGCATCAGAGCTTCCAATGAACATTCAGGACTGATTTGCTTAAGGATTGCCTGTTTGATTTCCTTGCGGTCCAAGGGACTCTCAAGAGTCTTCTCCAACACCACAGTTCAAAAGCATCAATTCTTTGGCGCTCAGCTTTCTTCACGGTCCAACTCTCACATCCATACATGACCACTGGAAAAACCATAGCTTTGACTAGACAGATCTTAGTTGGCAAAGTAATGTCTCTGCTTTTTAATATGCTGTCTAGGTTGGTCATCACTTTTCTTCCAAGGAGAAAGTGTTTTTTAATTTCATGAGTGCAATCACCACCTGCAGTGATTTTGGAGACGAAAAAAGTAAAGTCTCTCACTGTTTCCATTGTTTCCCCATCTATTTACCATGAAGTGATGGGACCAAATGAGGCTCTTTAGTTCTCTTATGCTTTCTGCCATAAGAGTGGCGTCATCTGCATATCTGAGGTTATTGATATTTCTCCTGGCAATCTTATTCCAGCTTGTGCTTCATCCAGCCTGGCATTTCTCATGATGTCCTCTGCCTATAAGTTAAATAAGCATGGTAACGATATACAGCCTTGATGTACTCCTTTCCTGATTTGGAACCAGATTTTTGTTCTATGTCCGGTTCTAACCATTGCTCCTTGACCTGCATACAGATTTCTCAGCAGACAGGTAAAGTGGTCTGGTATTCCCATCTCTTGAAGAATTTTCCATAGTTTGTTGTGATCCACACAGTCAAAGGCTTTGGCATAGTCAATAAAGCACAAGTTTTTTTCTGGAACTCTCTTGCTTTTTTGATGATCCAACAGATGTTGACAATTTGCTCTCTGGTTCTTCTGCCTTTTCTAAATCCAGCTTGAACATCTGGAAGCTCATGGTTCATGTACTGTTGAAGTCTCACTTGGAGAATTTTGAGCTTTACTTTGCTAGCGTGTGAGATGAGTGCAATTGTGTGGTAGTTTGAGCATTCTTTGGCATTGCCTTTCTTTGGGATTGGAATGAAAACCACCCTTTTCCAGTCCTGTGGCAACTGCTGAGTTTTCCAGATTTAGGATTTGAAATAGCTCAGNGCCAAACTTGCCTGTTACTCCACGTATCTCTTGACTTCCTACTTTTGCATTCCAACTTATGTAACGAAAAAGATATCTTTGTGTGTGTGTTAGTTCTAGAGGGTCTTGTAGTTCTTCATAGAACTATTCAACTTCATCCTCTTCAGGATAACTGGTTGGGGCATAGACTTGGATTACTGTGGTATTGAATGGTTTGCCTTGGAAATAAACAGAGATCATTCTGTCATGTTTGAGCTTGCACCCAGGTATATTGTGATTCATACTCTTTTTTCGACTATGATGGCCACTCCATCTCTTCTAAGGCATTCTTGCCCACAGTAGTAGATATAATGGTCATCTGAATTAAATATGGTCATTCCAATCCGTTTTAGTTCACTGATTCCTAAAATGTCGATGTTTAGTCTTGTCTTCTCCTATTGGACCACTTCCTATTTACCCTGATTCATGGACCTAACATTCCAGGTTCCTATGCAATATTGCTCTTACAGCACCAGACTTTACTTCCATCACCAGTCACATCCACAACTGGGCATTGTTTTCACGTTGGCTCCATCTCTTCATTCTTTCTGGAGTTACTTCTCCATTCTTCTCTGTTAGCATATTGTGCACCTACTAACCTGAGACATTCATCTTTCAGTGTCATATCTGTTTGACTTTTCATGCTGTTCATGGGGTTCTCAAGGCAAGAATATCAAAGTGGTTTGCTGTTGCCTTCTCCAGTGGACCATGTTTTGTGAGAACTCTCCACAGTGACCTATGTTTCTTGGGTGGCCCTACACAGCCTGGCTCATAGTTTCGTTGAGTTAGACAAGGCTGTGGTCCATGTGGTCAGTTTGATTAGTTTTCTGTGACTGTGGTTTTATTTCTGTCTGCTTTCAGAGGGATTAGGAAAGAAGCTTCCTGATGGGAGAGACTGACTGTTGTGGGTGGCGGGGAATGGGTCTTGTTCTGATGGGCAAGGCCATGCTCAGTAAATGTTTAATGCAATTTTCTGTTGATGTGTGGGGCTGTGTTCCCTCTCTGTTGTTTGACCTGAGATCAAACCATGGTGGAGTTAATGAAGAAAATGGTGACCTCCATCAAAGGCCTTTTGCATTCACTGCCACACTCAGTGCCCCTGACCCTGCAGCAGGGCACCCCCAATTCATGCCTCTGCCAGAGACTCCTGGATGTGCACAGACAAGTCTGGGTCAGTCTCTTTTGGGGTCACTGCTCCTTTCTCCTGGGTCCTGGTGCCCACAAGGTTTTGTCTGTGCTCCAAGAGTCTGTTTCTCCAGTTCTGTGTAGGTTCTGTATTCAGATCCCACTCTCCTCCAAAGTCAAATGCTCTGGGGATTTTGCCAGGTACCCAGGTTGAGAAATCTGTTGTGGTTCCTAGAACTTCCTTAACAGTGCAAGAATTTCTTGGGTATAATTATTCTGCAGTTTGTGGGCTGTCTGCTTGGTGACTTTCTGGTGTGGTTAATGGCGACCTCCTCTAAGAGGGCTATTGCCACACCCAAGTGTGCTGTACCCAGAGCCCCTGCGCCTGCAGCCAGCCACTGCTGACTCGTGCCTCTGCAGGAGACACTCAAACACTCAAACTGTGGCTCAGATCATGAATTCCTTATTGTCAAATTCTCCTTCCAAAGAAATCCCAGGGTTGATCTCCTTCAGAATGGACTGGTTGGATCTCCTTGCAGTCCAAGGGACTCTCAAGAGTCTTCTCCAACACCACAGTTCAAAAGCCTCAATTCTTCAGTGCTCAGCCTTCTTCACAGTCCAACTCTCACACCCATACATGACTACTGGAAAAACCATAGCCTTGACTAGATGGACCTACCCCTATTAAATTGGTTATATAAGTTAATCCCCCAAATATCCTTGGAATCCCCCTCCATTTGTCTCCACAATGTTTTCTTGGGTTCTCAACATCTTTCCTCTGAGCTGTTGCAGTCACCATGTTACTTGTGTAGCAACTGTGCTTGCCACTTCTGAGTTTTCATCTGTGTTTCTCCTAGTATTACTTTTTTTGAGGGGAAGGTAAAACTTTCCCTCATAGCTCAGTAGGTAAAGAATCTGCCTGCAATGCAGGAGACCCGGATTCGATTCCTGGATTGGGAAGGTCCCCTGGAGAAGGAAATGGCAATTCACTCCAGTATTCTTGCCTGGAAAATCCCATGGACAGAGGAGCCTGGTGGGCTATAGTCCATGGGTTGTAAGAGTTGGATACGACTTAGTGACTAAACCACCAAAACTTTAAAATTGTTCACACACACAAAGCATATAATAACAAATAAAGTCAGTCTTTGAACACAGGGATTAGTGGCACTGATCCTCCATAGAGTTGGAAATCTTAGTATAATTTATGATCTTTCTTCCATATGCACAAGCATATACTACATGGGAAAAAAGTGACTCTGCCAATGGGATTAAATAAAGAACTTTGGATGGAGAGATTATCCTGGATCTGTCTCTTATACACATCTTTTTCAAGCTAGAAGTTGAATCAAACACATGCTGGGTCCCTCCAGAATATTCTGAATGCAGTTTGACAACCTTTGCTTTCACACAACTGAGCTCCCTTTAGTTAAATTCAATATTGAATGTATGAATGGCCCAAGATCCACTAATTTTCTTACTTACAAAAGGCTACTTGCTAACGCAAATAAAACTCAAAATGGCAGTGTTGCAGGCAATCTAAGTCTAAGAAAAGTTATGCAGTGAGCTGGCTGAAAATGCTGAATCCTGGGCCCCATGTTTATTGATTCAGATTCAGCAAATCTGGGGTTGATCGCAATATTCTGTAGTTTCAAAAGCATCATTGGAGGATTCTGATACAAGTTGTACATGCATCACATTTTGCAAAACACTGGTCCTGAAGCTCCAGTTTTCTGAAAGAAGGCCAGTGATGGCTGCTTTCCCTAGAAAGCTGCCTGAGCTGTTTGAGTATTGTTCTTCCAGTGCCATATGCTCACTTCAGACTTTGCTGTGAAATAGGAAGATTCAGCTGGTAAAGAATCTGCCTGCAATATGGGAGACATGGGTTCGATCCCTGGGTTGGGAAGATTCCCTGAAAAAGGGAAAGGCTACCCACTCCAGTATTCTGGCCTGGAGAATTCCATGGACTATGCATTCCATGGGGTTGCAAAGAGTCGGACATGACTGACTTTCACTTCACTTCAGGAAGACTGAGTGACTGTTGCAGAGCTCTTTGTTTCATTGTGCCAAGATACCTGGCCTTTAAATAGCCTTTAAATAAAAGACAGGTATTGTAAAATCCAGAGAAACCAGGTAAAGTTAATTAACTTTATCACCACAGTTTTTCCCAGCTGTCAGTTAACTGTGTTTCCATAAAGAGAAATTCTTCCTGCACAGTAGTAATTCTTTTAATCAGAGTAACAACAATGTAAGTGTGATATGTCATTATGTTTTATTAAGCAAATCTAACCAGAGTCCATGAGGTCGTGAAGAGTAAGACACAACTGAGCAACTTCACTTTCACTTTTTACTTTCATGCATTTGAGAAGGAAATGGCAACCCACTCCAGCATTCTTGCCTGGAGAATCCCAGGGATGGCAGAGCCTGGTGGGCTGCCATCTATGGGGTCGCACAGGCGGACACGACTGAAGCGACTTAGCAGCAGCAGCAGCAACCAGCACCTATGGTGTTATTCCTGAACAAGACAAAGAAAGAAACCCTTGTGAGGACTCGGTTGGTGCGGGGATGTGGTGCTGGTGTCTAGACAGGGAGCCACTCCAGAGCCAGTTATGGGAGCCTTCCTCCATCCCTCTGTAGCTCAGTTGGACAATATCTGAGCAGGATTGCTGCTAGGATCCCCCTCTCCATTCCATAGCCTATTATCTTTTTAAATTAAAATCGTTTATTATTTATTGAAATATAATTGGTTTACAGTATTGTGTTAATTTCTGCAGTACAGCAAAGTGATTCAGTTATATGTGTGTGCATATATATATATATATATATATACACAAACATTCTTTTTCATATTCTATTCCATTATGGCTTATCACAGGATATTGAATATGGCTCCCTATGCTATCCGGTAGGCCCTTGTTGTTTATCCATTCTATGTGTAAGAGTTTGCATCTGATATCTCTGGACTCCCAGTCCATCCCTACCATCCCTCCCCTCCCTCCTGCCATGATTTGATTACTGTTCTCATTCAAGTTTCCCTAGGAGAAAAGCCTTAGGGACTTGAGTGCCAACTGTCTGATTGGGAGATACAGGAAATGCCAGGGGCATAGGGGTCTGAGATCAGACAGGGAAGAAAGTCAGTGCAGGGCAGAGGCCATGTTGCTAGGCAAGTTTGCTCTGGGGGCAGCTGGAGGTCTGTCTGAAACTCTAGGAGATGATGAAGAACAAGCTCCAGGAGAGAGGGAGAAGGCACTGGGGAGGGTCACCATCACCTTCCCGTGCTCCATGGTCAGTGGTTGCTTCTGCGAGCTGTTTCGGCTTCATTTTTATGCCATGGGAGCAGGCTTATTACTCAAAAGAAGCCACCCAAACTGGAAATGTGTCCTAGAATCTACCCCTACTCAGATATGGTTGAAAGTGGCTTATTATGAATCACAAACACATTTTTCTCCCTTCTATCACTCAGGAAATTACAAGAGTTGTAGGAGCTCTGTGCCAGGAATTAAGGACCAAGACTAAATATATATTTCTTATAATATCACAGTTCAGTTCAGTTCAGTTCAGTCACTCAGTCATGTCTGGCTCTTTGCGACCCCATGAAGCGCAGCACGCCAGGCCCCCCTGTCCATCACCATCTCCTGGAGTTCACTCAACTCACGTCCGTCGAGTCAGTGATGCCATCCAGCCATCTCATTCTCGGTCATCCCCTTCTTCTCCTGCCCCAAATCCCTCTCAGCATCAAAGTCTTTTCCAATGAGTCAACTCTTCGCATGAGGTGGCCAAAGTACTGGAGTTTCAGCTTCAGCATCAGTCCTTCCAAAGAAATCCCAGGGTTGATCTCCTTCAGAATGGACTGGTTGGATCTCCTTGCAGTCCAAGGGACTCTCAAGAGTCTTCTCCAACACCACAGTTCAAAAGCCTCAATTCTTCAGTGCTCAGCCTTCTTCACAGTCCAACTCTCACACCCATACATGACTACTGGAAAAACCATAGCCTTGACTAGATGGACCTACCCCTATTAAATTGGTTATATAAGTTAATCCCCCAAATATCCTTGGAATCCCCCTCCATTTGTCTCCACAATGTTTTCTTGGGTTCTCAACATCTTTCCTCTGAGCTGTTGCAGTCACCATGTTACTTGTGTAGCAACTGTGCTTGCCACTTCTGAGTTTTCATCTGTGTTTCTCCTAGTATTACTTTTTTTGAGGGGAAGGTAAAACTTTCCCTCATAGCTCAGTAGGTAAAGAATCTGCCTGCAATGCAGGAGACCCGGATTCGATTCCTGGATTGGGAAGGTCCCCTGGAGAAGGCAATGGCAATTCACTCCAGTATTCTTGCCTGGAAAATCCCATGGACAGAGGAGCCTGGTGGGCTATAGTCCATGGGTTGTAAGAGTTGGATACGACTTAGTGACTAAACCACCAAAACTTTAAAATTGTTCACACACACAAAGCATATAATAACAAATAAAGTCAGTCTTTGAACACAGGGATTAGTGGCACTGATCCTCCATAGAGTTGGAAATCTTAGTATAATTTATGATCTTTCTTCCATATGCACAAGCATATACTACATGGGAAAAAAGTGACTCTGCCAATGGGATTAAATAAAGAACTTTGGATGGAGAGATTATCCTGGATTATCTGAGTGGAAGCAATGTACTCACAGGAGTCTTTAAAAGCAGAAGAGAGAGGCATGGATAGGTCAGAGAGATAAGATGCAAGAAGGTTCTAAAAATAGGTTTTTTGTTTTTTTTAATTTTTGTATTTATTTATTTTTTAACACAAACTCCCAAACATGAACCATTGTTGCTATTTTGGTTGGATTACTTTGAATTTATAGATTAATTTTTGGAGAACTGACATTTTTATAACATTGAATTTTACCATCCATGAACTTGGTTTTCTATCTATTACTGAAGTCTTCTTTTTTGTTCAGAGAGATAAGATGAAAGAAGGTTCTAAAAATAGGTTTTGTTTTTTTTTTTAATTTTTGTATTTATTTATTTTTTTACACGAACTCCCAAACATGAACCATTGTTGCTATTTTGGTTGGATTACTTTGAATTTATAGATTAATTTTTGGAGAACTGACATTTTTATAACATTGAATTTTACCATCCATGAACTTCTATTACTGAAGTCTTCTTTTTTGTCTTTGAATAATATATTATAATTGTACCTATCATGTAAGATTTATGAAAATTTTCATAGTGCTTTGAAGAAAGTCTAAGTTGGTAATTCCTGGCATCTAGAGATACAACTTTTAGTAAAGACTTGGTACCTGCTAATATTTCTGAACTTTTCTATCACACTATTAATTTATGTTAAACTTTTTATGTTGATAGTTATAGCATTTACATCATCTTTGAACAATGAATATTTTGTTTATTTGCAGTATTTATATTTTAAATCTTTCTCATCTTCATAGGCTCCTTTTAGGACCTCTTGTATAATACTAAATGAATGTTCAGAGTGTCTTCTTCCTATGATATTTTAAAGGAAATGGCCCCATTGTTTAACTATATGAATATATTTGCTCAGTGAGGTTTTCTTCTTTCTTTCTTTCTTTTTTTTTGCCCAGTGAGGTTTTAGCAAGTTTATTTCCATTCTTAGTTTGCCTTTGCAATTATTTGGTTTTTAATAAACAGATACTGGTTTTATGAAATGACTTTCTGTATCTGTTGAAAATTATTTTTTTCCTCTAATAGTTTATATCAAAATACATTATTAGATTTTTTTAATGAAAAAGTTATTTCCTTTCCTAGCATAAATCCAACTCTTCCTAAATATTGTTTTTATATGGTTGTAAAGGTGTCTGTGTACCAAAAAAAGCAGGATTCTCTTTACTTATGATTTATTTGGATTTTTGTCCCTATAGCTATAAATTGATACAGATCACCTGAAGTTTATTTCTTTGTACTCTTATCTTTAAATTAACATATTGGTTATATCAGCCTCAAAGTAGGAAAAAGAGAGGAGATAAAAGGATGAAGAGAGAGAGAGAAATACAAAAGAAAGGATGAGAGAGAGTGAAGAGGAAATAAAGAATGAGATGAAACTAGAATGGTAAAACATTGGTAATTATGAGAATGTGCAACTTCTTTGTAGTAGTATCTCTGCTTTAAGGAGAAATAGAGGCAAATTATTTTTTAGTTGAGAGAGCTCTAAGATAATTTTTATATCAGCCTCAAAGTAGGAAAAAGAGAGGAGATAAAAGGATGAAGAGAGAGAGAGAAATACAAAAGAAAGGATGAGAGAGAGTGAAGAGGAAATAAAGAATGAGATGAAACTAGAATGGTAAAACATTGGTAATTATGAGAATGTGCAACTTCTTTGTAGTAGTATCTCTGCTTTAAGGAGAAATAGAGGCAAATTATTTTTTAGTTGAGAGAGCTCTAGAATAATTTTATTTATAGAGCTACCATAGCACATAATTTCAAAGAATATCTTGAGGATGTTTCATTTCTTGAGTATGTATTTTCAAGAAATTTCATAAGTGGTCACATTTTCTATGGAACAATTGACTCCAAGTCACTAGATTTGGAGGATATTTGTTGTCAGATTACACATTTACACAAAATAGTTGTAAAAATAAACCTTATTAATTTCTTTAGCAGTCCTCCTATTCCCTTGGGTGGGACAGGGGCTCATTCTGCTGGCTGTCATCTCTCAGTTATTCTAGTTTAAATTCTCAGTTTTTCACAATTCAGTCTCTTTTCTTGTCCCACCTCCCTTCGGGTCTTCTCAAATGCTGTATCAAGGAAAGGGTTTTGTGGCATATGACCCGCATCCTTGGAGACTCTACTCTCAAATTATCAGTGGGTTTTGCCTTGGGTGATTTGTCTCTTCTGATTCCTGGACTGGTATTTGTTGAGGTGCAACTGGACCTGCCTTGCTTTCTGAATTGTCTTTCAGGGTCTACCCATTGGCCCCTGCAGAGAGCACACTCAAGCTTCCTTATCACATGTTCAAGCTATTGCCCCACATCTCTGAAACACAGGGGAATTTTGGCATTCTCCAGAAAACAGAAGATCTCAGGTTTACCTTGTGCAGATGCTATTTTTCCAGTGCACATTTGAAAGACACCATGGATGCATGAGGCTTTTAGAAATGCCCTCCCCTTACTGCTGCACCTGTAGGTAGACCCAGTCATCCTTCTCCTGATGGTATCAGATTCTCCGATAACTCTGTGTGGGCTCAGTCTCTCAATCATGTCCGACTCTTTGCAGCCCCATGGACTGTAGCCTGCCAGGCTCCCTGTCCATGGAATTTTCCAGGCAAGAATACTGCACTGGGTTGCTATTTCCTATTCTAGGGGATCTTCCCAACCCAGGGATCAAACCCGTGTCTCTTGGGCTTCATGCATTGGCAGGCAGATTCTTTACCACTGCACCCCCTGGTGGCTCTATCCTTCTACATGAGTTGGCGTCTTTAGTAGACTCCTTTCCCTACTTCCCACACTAAGAGCTGATATGCTAGCCTAAGAAGAGTGGCACAGATAGGTGCTTTAGCCTCTTCAAACTCCTTCTTTCTTGTCCTAGAAATCATCCCGGTGCCCCAGAAGTCTCTCTCCCAGTTGATACCTGGATGGGGAGACTATACTTCCTTTCTTTGTATCACATCTATCTTCTAGGTTTTATTATCAAATTGTCATCCTCTGACACCATAATATACGTGGCTGTTACATAGAACAGAATTTATAAATTTATTTTTTAATCACAACCAACTAAGCCTTTAAAGATGAAGCATAAGCATTCTTTTACAGGTGTTGAAAACTTAAATAGTCAAGAAGATTAAGAAATATTTTGCTTCTTTAACAAATATAGGAGGATTACAGTTACCAACACTTCCTACGTTTGGTTGATAAAATGTGAGCAGAATAACCAGTGTCACCTCTTGAAAACATTTTCAGGTAGAATCCACAATGTGCCGCGTTTCCTTTTCCTGCCTTGGCCATTATGGAAGTGTGTTTCGTGGAAAAGTATTGTCATCTTGGATTTCTGAATGACTACCATGAAAAAGCCCCCTGCCTAACCCACAAACAAACATGAAAAGTTTGTTGTATTAGCTATTAAGATCTTAGGGTTATTTATTACAGCAGTATAATGTATAGAATTGTATAATACATCCTGACTGATGTATTAACAAAGAAAAACAGTCATCACATGGTTTTGTGTAACAAAAGCCAATATGAGCTTTATTATGCAAAGCTGAGTGTGTTACTATCTGGCATTAAAAGAGTACATTCTTCCTTTGAGAAGTTTTGAGAGGCCAGAAATTTAGGGAACAATAATTGTATTCATAATTGCCTTCTATTTTTCAAATGGCCTTTCTGTGTTGGGGGAAATTCCCTTGTGAGGAATTTTTTCATTTCAAAGTAGAAATCAGAAATGAATTCCCAGCTTCTCTTGTAGCTAGGTTGTAGATGTTTGACATACTTATACCTGTGGGAGATATTGGTTTGGAAGTAGGGGACAGAATAAAGTTATTTTGAGTAGGATTCAATTTTGCTCATGGGCAGTCTCTGGATTTGGGAGACAGTAGTGGCAGTTGACTGTGTGGATCACAATAAACTGGAAAATTCTGAAAGAGATGGGAATACCAGACCACCTGACCTGCCTCTTGAGAAACCTATATGCAGGTCAGGAAGCAACAGTTAGAACTGGACATGGAACAACAGACTGGTTCCAAATAGGAAAAAGAGTACATCAAGGCTATAGATTGTCATCCTGCTTATTTAACTTCTATGCAGAGTACATCATGAGACACGCTGGGCTGGAAGAAGCACAAGCTGGAATCAAGATTGCTGGGAGAAATATCAATAACCTCAGATATGCAGATGATACCACCCTTATGGCAGAAATTGAAGAAGAACTAAAAAGCCTCTTGATGAAAGTGAAAGAGGAGAGTGAAAAAGTTAGCTTAAAGCTCAACATCAGAAAACAAAGATTATGGCATCTGGTCCCATCACTTCATGGAAAATAGATGTGGAAACAGTGTCAGACTTTATTTTTTTGGGCTCCAAAATCACTGCAGATGGTGACTGCAGCCATGAAATTAAAAGNTGGCAGAAAGTGAAGAGGAACTAAAAAGCCTCTTGATGAAAGTGAAAGAGGAGAGTGAAAAAGTTGGCTTAAAGCTCAACATTCAGAAAACGAAGATCATGGCATCTGGTCCCATCACTTCCTGGGAAATAGATGGGGAAACAGTGTCAGACTTTATTTTGGGGGGCTCCAAAATCACTACAGATGGTGAATGCAGCCATGAAATTAAAAGACTCTTACTCCTTGGAAGGAAAGTTATGACCAACCTAGATAGCATATTCAAAAGCAGAGACATTACTTTGCCAACAAAGTCCATCAAGGCTATGGTTTTTCCAGTGGTCATGTATGGATGTGAGAGTTGGACTGTGAAGAAGGCTGAGTGCCAAAGAATTGATGCTTTTGAACTGTGGTGTTGGAGAAGACTCTTGAGTGTCCCTTGGACTGCAAGGGGATCCAACCAATCCATCCTAAGGGAGATCAGTCCTGGGTGTTCATTGGAACGACTGATGCAGAAGCTGAAACTCCGATACTACATTGGCCACCTCATGTGAAGAGTGGACTCACTGGAAAAGACTCTGATGCTGGGACCGATTGGGGGCAGAAGGGGACGACAGAAGATGAGATGGCTGGATGGAATCACCGACTCGATGGACATGAGTTTGGGTAAACTCCAGGAGTTGGTGATGGACAGGGAGGCCTGACGTGCTGCGATTCACGGGGTCACAAAGAGTCGGTCACGACTGAGCGAGTGAACTGAACTGAGCGCTCACAGAGCAGTTAACCTATAAACCAGGCAGTGTGCTAAGCTCTCTGTCCACCCATACCTTAAACAAATTTTATCTGTAAAGACTTACAGGCGAGGAGCTTTCCTCTTTCATTGGCTATATTCACCCAAAACGGGCAAAGCAAGCTGAAGCACAGGAATGCCCTTAATGAGAGGGCTGAGTTAAAAAGAAGCAGGATGTAATAAAAAGATGCTCTCCGGCATCCAGCCCAGAGGTCATCATCACTACTGAGGGTCACCACAGCAGAACTGCCCAGCAGGAAACCAGATAAACCTATTCAGGAACTGCCAGGGTCTTAGTGGTATCATTTGCTGTGGCTAATACTTCATCTGTGATTCCCACTGCCATCAGCTGACTATCATTAAGCCTTTATGTCTCAGGAACTGCTGTTCTGTGGATTTTACATTTGGTCTTCAATAATTAAGTTACCAGTAGTACCACTGCTGTTGAAATTTTACATCTCGCCAAAGTTGGGACAAGGTGGTAACTTACTGAGAGGACACGGAGCTGGAGACTCTTGCTGCATAACTCGCTGCCAATTCAGCTTCTTTTAGGAAGACTCTGTAAGGGCTTTTAGAAACTCCCCCTGTGTCACCTGAGTTGACAGCACCTGCATTTTTAGTTCATAGGGTTAAAGGTGTTTTCAGAGCTTTAAAAATTTCTGGCTGTGCTGGGTCTTAATTGCGGTTAAGCGGGCTTTCTCTAGTTGTGGTGAGTGGGGGCTACTCTTGGTTGCAGTGTGTGGGCGTGTTGTGGTGGCTTCTCTTGTTGTGGAGCAGTCTCTAGGCACACAAGCTTCAATAGTTGTGGTTCACAGGCTTAGTTGCTCTGTGACATGTGGGATCTTCTGGGAACAGGGATTGAACCCACGTCTTCTGCATTGGCACGTGGATTCTTACCAGTGTACCTCTATAGAAGTCCAACGGTATTGTTTTAATGCAGACCGTGGTTTCAGTTCTCTAACAAACAACAGTGAGATGTACCCTCCTACATTAGTAAAAACATGTTACCTAGAATAAACCACCTTTCATCTAACTTTAAACCTTCAACTTTCAAAAGCATGCCTGCCCTAAGGAAATTGTAGAGATTAAAAGCAAGCAAGGCCAGTACAACCAATCCTAAATCACACTATTCCCTTGTCTATAAATGATCAAAAGAATTCCACACCGAGTAGAAACGTTAGCACTGTTGACATTTTTCTGTTGTGGGAAGCAGTCCTGTGTACATTGTAGGGAGTTTAGTAGCATCTTTAACCTTCTGCCTGCTAGATTCCAGTAGCATTTCCCAGTTGTGACAGCCAAAATTGTCTTGCTATATTGCCAAATGTTCCCCAGGAGGCAAAATCACCCATACTTTGGAGGAATTACTGAGTTTAGCAAAGCTACTGTTAACTCTGTTTTGCATGCCAAAAAACTTTCAACTTTACTGCATACCGAAAACTTCTGATGTTACTGACCACCTTTTACTGCTCTCGGTGAAACACAGTTCACATGCTATTTATTCTGTACCTTAATTTACAGCAATTGAAATCTCCAGTATTATGCAACTGCGACATATATAAGCAATAAGACATACTAGGGCAGCTCTGACTTCTTCCTATGACATCCATCTGCTTGGGGGAACATCCTGGGCCTAAGCTGGTTTTCTCTCAAATGGACTGATCTGTCTCTATAGGAGACACATCTGGAGTGCGAGGGAACACCTTCCGTACCTTGGAATTTAACTCTAGGTCACAATGGGTCTCCAAACCAGATGTAGTACAGATTCAAATTAGAGACCACATTCTGGCTGCAACACAAGCTAGGCAGCAAGGAGTCCTTCCTGCATTTTCTGGTTATACAAGTCAGGCTAGAACACTGTGCAAGGCCCTCTCCCTTGGTTAGAGGAGAAGAGGAAAAAATGTGCCACTGCCTAAACCAAATCAGAAAGCATGAAACTGCTAAGAAAAGGTTACTACACTTGTGCTAATTTCTTTAAACAAGTCACTCAGATGACCTAGGAAGGAAATTCTTCTGAAAAATAGGAGACATGCTATTGACTTATCTTAAAAGGATTTTTGAATAGAATGACTTCAGATTATAGAGCATTTTCCAAATACACAAAGTGCCTCATAATGACTCAATAAGCTTTAAGGAATGCTTTTTCTAGTACATCGCATTTTTGTTGTTGTTGTGTAAAAGAAAATACCTCCATTGAAAGGGTAGTAGAATATTTGATATCACCACTGTTTAAAGAGGAATGGAGTTACAGGAATGAGAAGTATATAATTAGTAAATAATCCTGCTCAGCAAGTGAGTTAAGTAGGAAAGCCTTCTGAAGAGAGAAAAGAAAACCCAGAGGCAACACAATCAGTGCATATCAGAAATGCATTTTTATTTGAAAACAACTTAAATTTTTAGACAAATGATTTTAGTATATAAATTTGATTTTGTTTTTATACAGAATATAAAGATTTCTCTCATTGATCTTCCATGTGAAGGGTATTACAAGCCTGAAGGGAGATACTTTCTGCATACAAGCGTGTATCTTACGTGTAGGATACTGGAAACCAATGTATAGTGCTTCCACACATAAATTAGGTCAAGTGACACCACATATTAAAAAGGGGTAAGAGAAATATTCTATTAATTGGATTCAAGAAGCAAACATGACACAAAAAACTGCAGGTTAAGACCAAGTGAGTAAGTTTAGTTAAGACACTGCAGGTTATTCTGGAGCAAAAGGTTTGTGAAGCTAGCGTGTATACCACATTAAAAGAGCAAGAAAGAGCTATTTATATAGAAAGGTTGGAATGAAGGACTTTTCACTAAAGCAAATTAACTTCTTGTCAACTGCCAAAACAAAACAAAATTGAGCATATGAGTGTTAGTATACTGAAGGCATATTATACCAGTTTTTTGTGCAGCATGCTAAAGTTAGTTAGAACTTCTTCACTGGTGCATATGAATCATTAAGTCATGGAAAGTTTTTTTTTTTCCGCCCCTTCTTGTGAAATTTCAGGCATGTCTTATTTTAGATGGAGTATAGCTTTTATCTATAATTTCATCCTGTAAAAACATGTGAAGACAACGTTCATTCTGTGCCAGAGGGTGACCAGCGACCCTAGAAATAAAAAACATAAGTTCAGTCGAATTTTTATAAAAGCAGGGGAGAATTTTTATAAAAGCAGGGGAGGGGGACCAAAGATACACATTTTAAGATTAGGAAACATGAACAATTTAGTAACAATGTTACTCTGGACCGCCCATAGAGCTAAGGTCTATCTAGTGACTACCTGTATACTTGCTTTCCTCCTGTCTGTAAGGGTAATTTAGAAAACATTTAATCACTAGCTTTACACTGTCTCTGGCAATATGTACCCAAATAGCTTCTTTACATATTAGTTGGTGAATTTGTAAGAAACCTAAATGAATTTTAATGTTAAAAGTGAAATAATGTCATTGATTCAAAGAATATATTTTAAAGAAGAAGAAGACATAGGATCACACACAAGTTCAATAAAATCCCCAAATACTAAGAAACAAGCACAAATGTGCAAGGTTTGGGGGTTCTTTTTTTTTGCTTGCTTTTCAAGGTTTCTATCAGAACAAATATAAGATCAGACTGGCAACCAGACTTTATTTCAGAATTTTAAAACATCCAAGCTAGCACTGCCTTTTCCAAAAAGAAAGCAGACAATGAAGGTTGTGTGCTATATCAGATAACTAAAAGTTAAGGGCTTTGTGTAACTTTCCCTGTTTACCACTCACAGATCTTCAAATTACTAGATAAAAAAGTACTGCTAATAAGTAAGTGCACACAACAGTATTCTCTAGGATTTAACTTTATGTGGCCAAACTTAAGGCCAAATGTACGATTACAGTGAGCCCTTTGCAGGCATAACTCTTCCTATAATTTTGGCTTTTAAAAAATGGCTATATTTAGAGAACTCTCTGGTGGTCCAGTGGTTAGGAATCTGTGATTTCACTGCTGAGGACCCAGGTTCAGTCCCTCTCTGGGGAACTAAGATTGAGCAAGTTGAGAAGTACAGTCAAAACAAAACAAAACAAATACTGGATCTTAAATAGGAATAAAATTAAAAGCTAGAGGTTGATTTTATTAAAAGTTTCTAAAGTAAAAGATAAATGATACAATCTTTTACATTTTCAAAAGTATATATTTTGCCATGAAAATGTAAAATGTGCCGCTTTTACACAAGACATGCTGATAATACCTTCCATATGCAATCAAACAAAATGACTGCAAGTGTGTTGTTCATGTTAGAACATACCTTAAATCAAAAAGAATCATAAGTAAAGCTGTTTTTTTAAATGCTGTAATTTTAAATGTAATTGGCATAAATTAACCATGAAAAACATACAAAACTCAGGTCAACAAAAAGATACTCATATCACTCTTATTTATTAATATTTAGCACATGATATTCAATTTGTTATATATTTTTACTTTGTATAATTGGTACAAAAAAGTTAGAAAATGACCAAAAGGAAGAAGTAGTATTAGTTTGATATCTAAATTACTAGCGGTCACCTAAAGAATCTCAGAATACTATTCACTCTTAGACCTTGAGGAACAGAAAGCACTTACTTGTTTATAAACTGCTCCAACCCTTGCTTCCTTTCTTCAATGAAATTGTCATCAAATATGCCATCATCTCCTCTAAAAGGAAGTTGACGTAAAAATGCCTTCCCAGGGAGTGGGGGGACTACAACCTAAAACATGGTAAGAAAGTTTTTGAACAACATGCTGGCTGAAATGGGAAAATTTATAGAGCACAACACAAACACAAAGTCTATCTTCACTATGAGAGCCATCCCACTGTCACACTAGTTTACATACACAGTAAAAGGGACTCAATAAAAATACACCAAAAAATGACTTAGTGTTTTGGAGGCAAGATAAAATGCCAGAACAGTCCATCAGACCAAAGCTCCTCAATGGCTTAATTTTCATTTTTCCTGGATGTACCAAAGCATAAGTATACAAAGGGAATAAGCAACACTGAAATAAAGGCTACCATGCCCCTCAGACAGTTTTGATGTCACTTGGCGAGAATACTACTTTATTACAATGATAATTGTAGAGATCAATCTGAACTCCCAATTAAATGAGGAAGTAAAATATTAACAATGTTCTTTCTAGCATGGGCAGATAAGAATTCTGTGGTCAATTCTTCCACTTCACACTATGTGCATATAATCTTTCCTGCTTGTGTTTGAGGTGATGACAAAATAACCAATAATTACTACTTGTTGCCACTCTTCTATGGAGAAGGCAATGGCACCCCACTCCAGTACTCTTGCCTGGAAAATCCCATGGACGGAGGAGCCTGGTAGGCTATAGTCCATGGGGTCACTAAGAGTCGGACACGACTGAGCAACTTCACTTTCACTTTTCACTTTCATGCATTGGAGAAGGAAATGGCAACCCACTCCAGTGTTCTTCCCTGGAGAATCCCAGGAATGGGGGAGTCTGGTAGGCTGCCATCTATGGGGTTGCACAGAGTCGGACACGACTGAAGCGACTTAGCAGCAGCAGCAGCATTATTAGGCTAAAAAACACATGAAATTTCTCCTAAACCCACGATCCTACCTTTCCCCAAAGACCTGTCATTTCTTCTTTCTACAATAAAGAAACATCCCAAATTTTCCCTGTCAAAGTCTAGCTTTCCTTTAGGGACAACTTATGACTGATCTCCCTCTTCTAGGAATTATCTGGAGCTCAAATATTTGTTTAAATGCTGTTGCTGCTTCTTTAGTCACTAGGTTGTGTCTGACACTTTGCCAATCCATGGATGGTAACCCGCCAGCCTCCTCTGTCTGTGGGATTTCCCAGGTAAGAATACTGGAGTGGGTTGCCATTTCCTTCTCTGGGGGATCTTCCCAACCCAAGGATTGAGCCTGTGTGTCCTGCTTGGCAGGCGGATTCTTTGTCACTGAGTAACCTGGGATGCCCCTGAATTAAATAGTACCTAGCTATTTATTTCACAGGTTTGTCAGGTTCTCTATCCCAGAATATCTCAACCATGGCACTATTAAAATGTTGAACTAGATAATGTACTGGGGGGAAGGGTCTTGTACACTGCAGAATACCTATTCAACAGCATCCTGGACTTCTACCCACTAGATTGTCACCAATAAGGCACTCCACACAGACAGGTGTGACAATCACAATGGTCCCAGACACTGTCAAATGTCTTCCTGGGGGACAAAACTACCCCTCCTGGAGAGCCACCAATCTATCTATTAATGCCTTCAAATCACGAACTCTTGTCTCAGGCTTCTTATGGTTATTTTAAGGAAAGCTGGGCATACAAGAGAAGTTCAAATATCTGTTAAATGACTAACCATCTTACATTAAAACAGAGAAAAGGTGTAGGCAAACAATTCACACAAGAAAAAATATAAACAGTAAACACCAGTAATTATACATATTCTAAGAGATAAAATCTAAAACCCTTGATGAAGTTTCTATCCTAAAACAATAATTCAACAAGGTAAAAAAGGGAAAGATTATACAACTTCTTACAGATGCACAATAAACAAAGAGTAAAAAAGAAACACAAAAACCAATGCCCTACATAAACTTCGTAATTCCCTCCTAGATCTACTCTTCCCAGATGCCAGTGATTAAGACATCTAAAGATTTGTCATCTTAAGTTTGCTTTAGCAATCTTAAGTCTCTCCCTTATATTATAAAAGCGTTTGTCAAGTTGAAGATTTGAAACCTGCTGGTAACTACAACTGAAAAACAGGGATTATGACCACTAGCTGTGCTCCAACAGAATAGCTATATGATGGGCAGGGCAAAACATCTATATCTATAAAGCTCTTATTAAAAAAAGGAATCTACAACTAGTGCATTAAAGAAATGACCACCGTTAATTCAGGGAAGAATTTAGCATGGAATTTAAAGATTACTGTGTATTATCATCAACAGAGATATACTTTTACTAATACTCAAAATACTCATTGAATTGGATGGTGACGTAGGCAACAGGATTAATCACCTACAAAAATCATGAGTGGTTTGTTAACAAAGATCTTCAACATCAAACTATTTTTGCTTAAGCAGTCTGAAAAGATCTACTTAGAATTCTCATACCAATTTAAAAAGTCATGAGTCTGATGATATATGTGTATATGTGGGCAAGATGAGGACAGCAGGATATCTGGCCGGCATAATATAGTGAAAGCATACTGAAATAAAAGCTAAAAAATTAAACCATAATGACTAAAAAACACAATAAATGTCACCAACTTTCTCATCTAGTATAACAGATCTTAAGAAGAAGTAGTAATATATAAATAAAACAACCTGATTAACTGTTCTTAGCAATTTTGTTGTTCAGTTGCTCAGTCGTGTCCAACTCTTTGTGACACCATGGGCTGCAGCACACCAGGCCTCCCTGTCCTTCACTATCTCCTGGAGCTTGCTCAAACCCACTGAGTCGGTGATGCGATTCAACCATCTCATTCTCTGTCATCCCCTTTTCCTCCTGCCTTCAATCTTTCCCAGCATCAGGGTCTTTTGTAATGAGTCAGCTCTTTGCATCAGGTGGCNAAGAGGCCAAACTGCAGATTATGTGGAAAGTGTAAGAGGAAGAAGTAGAAGAATATAATTGAACAATAGACTAGAGAATGAAGTTTCTATTTTAATGGAGAAACTATTAATGATAGGTTATAAATTTTGTCCCCAAATATATATGTACTGTATTTTGTCTGGCTCAGTTCTTATTAAAGACTGTTTTAATGAAATATCATATCACAATCTTACTCAAATGCTCTCAAACTTCTATCTTTATATATATGTATATATATACATATATGTAAATATATATTCAAACATGCATATGTTGACTAAAGCATCCCCCTCTATTATTCACAATAGAATGGGAAATATTAGAGATCTCTTCAAGAAAATTAGAGTTACCAAGGGATCATTTCATGCAAAGATGAAAACTGTGTCATTGCAGTGGTCCTATTAAGATTATGTAGCATTGTTGCTTGACAAATCTGTATTCACAGCATTGAGTGAGTACAAATATATACTTTGAGTGAGTACAAATATATACTTCAGCATTGAGTGAAAAATATAAATATGCATATGTAACATACATTAAACCAACGCACTTATATGTTTAGGTTCCACTCCTGTCGAAAACACTTTATCTCCATACTTGATTCATATGGGATGGGCACAATAAAAGAGAGACATGGTATGGACCTAACAGAAGCAGAAGATATTATGCAGAGGTGGCAAGCATACACAGAAGAACTATACAAAAAAGATCTTCATGACGCAGACAACCATGGTGGTGTGATCACTCACCTAAAGCCAGACAACCTGGAATGCAAAGTCAGGTGGGCCTTAGGAAGCATCACTACGAACAAAGCTAGTGGGGGTGATGGAATTTCAGCTGAGCTATTTCAAATCCTAAAAGATGACGCTGTGAAAGTGCTGTACTCAATATGCCAACAAATTTGGAAAATGCAGCAGTGTCCACAGGACTGGAAGAGGTCAGTTTTTACTCTAATCCTAAAGAAGGGCAATGCCAAAGAATGCTCAAGTGAAAAAGTGAAAGAGAAATTTTCTCAGTCATGTCTGACTCTTTGCGGCCCCATGTACTATAAGGCCATGGAATTCTCTAGGCCCAAATAATGGAGTGGGTGGCCTTTCCCTTCTCCAGGGAATCTTCCCAACCCAGGGATCTAACCCAGGTCTCTCACATTGCAGGCGGATTTTTTACCGGCTGAGGCACAAGGGAAGCCCAAGAATATTCAAACTACGCACAATTGCACTCATCTCACATGCTAGCAAAGTAAAGCTCAAAGTACTCCAACCAAGGCTTCCACAGTACATGAACCGTGAAATTTTACATGTTCAAGCTGGATTTAGAAAAGCCAGAGGAACCAGGAATCAAATTGCCAACATCTGTTGGATCATAGAAAAAGCAAGAGAGTTCCATAAAAACACCTACTTCTGCTTTATTGATTATGCCAAAGCCTTTTGCTGTGTAGATAACAACAAACTGGAAAATTCTTCAAGAGATGGGACTTACCAGACTACCGTACCTGCTTCCTAAGAAATCTGTATGCAGGATAAGAAGAAACAGTTAGAACTGGACATGGAACAACAGACTGGTTCCAAATTGGGAAAGGAGTATATCAAGGCTTTCACCATACTTATATATGCAGAGCGCATTATGTGAAATGCCAAGCTGGATGAAGCACAAGCTGGAATCAAGACTGGTGGGAGAAATATAAATAACCTCAAATAAACAGATGACACCACCCTTATGGCAGAAAGTGAAGAAGAACTAAAGAGCCTCCTGATGAAAGTGAAAGAAGAGAGTGAAAAAGCTGGTTTTAAAGTCAACATTCAGAAAACTAAGGTCACAGCATCTGGTCTGATCACTTCATGACAAATAGATGGGGAAACAGTGACAGACTTTATTTTCTTGGGCTCCAAAATCACTGCAAATGGTGACTGCAGCCATGAAATTAAAAGACGTTTGCTTCATGGAAGAAAAGCTATGATCAAACTAGACAGCATACTAAAAAGCAGATATGTTAATTTGCCAACAAAGGTCCATATCGTTAAAGCTATGGTTTTTCCAGTAGTCATGTATGGATATGACAGTTGGATCATAAAGAAAGCTGAGTGCTAAATAATTGATGCTTTTGAACTGTGGTGTTGGAGAAGATTAGTTTTATTAAAATATAAATTTATTTACTTTAATTGGAGGCTAATTACTTTACAATATTGTTTTGGAGAAGACTCTTGAGAGTCCCTTGGACTGCAAGGAGATCCAACCAGTCCATCCTGAAGGAAATCAGTCCTGAGTGTTCATTGGAAGGACTGTTGCTGAAGCTGAAGCTCCAATACTTTGGCCACCTGATGTGAAGAACTGACTCATTGAAAAAGACCCTGATGCCAGGAGTGATTGAAGGCAGGAGGAGAAGGGGATGACAGAAGATGAGGTGGTTAAATGGCATCATTGATTCGATGGACATGAGTTTGACCAAGCTCTAGGAGTTGGTGATGACCAGGGAAGCCTAGCATGCTGCAGTCCATGGGGTCTCAAAGAATTGGACAGTACTGAGTGATAGGACTGAACTGATTATTATTATTATTATTACTTACAACAAGATGACAAAGAACATAGCTTATGGAGAGTAACTGCCTAGTTTTGTATTGTTGCTAAATTTATTTTTATTTTTTTGTTGTGGTAAAATGTATGTTATGTAACATGTACCATTTTAACATTTTTTAAGTGTCCACTTCTATAGCATTAAGTATATTTACATTGTTGTGCAAACATCACTATCCATCTTTGACCTTTTCCATTTTCCTATCAGTTGAGTTCAGTTACTCAGTCGTGTCTGACTCTGTGACCCCATGGACTGCAGCACACCAGGCTTCCCTGTCCATCACCAGCTCCCAGAGCTTATTCAAATTCATGTCCCTCGAGACAGTGATTCCATCCAACCACCATCTCACCCTCTGTCGTCCCCTTCTCCTCCTGCCTTCGATCTTTCCCAGCATCAGGGTCTTTTGCAATGAGTCAGTTCTTTGCATCAGGTGGCTAAATTAGTGAAGCTTCAGCTTCAACATCACTCCTTCCAATGAATATTCAAGACTTATTTCCTTTAGAATGGACTGGTTGGATCTCCTTGCAGTCCAAGGGACTTTGAAGAGTCTTCTCTAACACCACAGTTCAAAAGCATCAATTCTTTAGCACTCGGCTTTCTTTATAGTCCAGCTCTCACATCCATACCTGACTACTGGAAAGACCATAGCTTTGACGAGTTGGCCATAGCTTTTCTTCCAAGAAGCAAGCGTCTTTTAATTTCATGGCTGCAGTCACCATCTGCAGTGATTTTGGAGCCCAAGAAAATAAATTCTGTCACTCTTTCCATTGTTTCCCCATCTATTTGCCATGAAGTGATGGGACCAGATGCCATGATCTTCGTTTTCTGAATGTTGAGTTTGAAGCCAACTTTTTCACTCTCTTCTTTCACTTTCACCAAGAGCCTCTTTAGTTCTTCTTCACCTTCTGACACAAGGGTGGTATCATCTGCCTATCTGAGGTTACTGATATTTTCATTTTCCTATAGTAAAACACTGTACCCATTAAAATATAACTTTCCATTTCCCCCCTTTTACAGTTCCTGCCAACCACCATTCTACTTTACATTTCTATGCATTTGAGTACTTCATGTAAGTGGAATCTTATAACATTTATCCTTTCGTGTCCAGATGATTTCCCCCAGCCGGATGTCTTCTAGATCATTCATGTTGTAGCATGTATGAAAATTTTATTCCTTTTTAAGACTGAGTAATAGTCTATTGATTGTATTTACCCTGTTTGTTCGTCCATTCATCTGTCGATTTGAGTTGTTTCCACCTGTCGGGTATTGTGAGTAATGCTGCTATGAAATGGGTTACAGACATCTGAGTCCCTGCTTTCAGTTGGTTATTGTGTATATCCAGAAGTGAAATTGCTGAGTCATATGTTAATTCTATATCGAATTGAAACTGCCATACTGGTTTTCACAGCCTCTGTACCATTTTACATTCCCATCAGCAGCGCGAAACATTTCACATCCTTGCCAAAACTTGTTTTCAATAACCATCTTAAGAGGTGTAAAGTTTTATCAAGTATATTTTCTGTCTTCTTGATGCATTGGCATTTGGCTTCTGATTCTAGAGATGCTGCCCCTCCTGGGGCTAGCCAGAGCCTAGAGAGAGGAACTGATTCCCCTGTGAGTGCATCTTTACACACAAACCAACGATTCAGAGGGTGCAGCCCCACTATCTCATTTAGGAAGTTCTCACGCACCAAGTCAGTATTCTTCCTGCTCTGAATCACCCATGGCCAC
Source organism: Oreotragus oreotragus (assembly GCA_006410675.1). NCBI lineage: Eukaryota > Metazoa > Chordata > Mammalia > Artiodactyla > Bovidae > Oreotragus > Oreotragus oreotragus. Next base: position 365,481 of record SJYX01012412.1, on the reverse strand, counting down.
CCCATGGAGCATCCCTATAGTCTAGAGCCTGCTGAAATCATTCAAAATAGCCAATCCTAAACTGAGGCCCCTGGCCCATTTCTCCCCAGGAAGACCCCAATAAAGACTCTGGGCCATGCTCTCCTCTCTTCCTGCCTCCTAACTCACCTCTGTGCTTCCACATGTGGTCTTGAATGCCTTGACATACTGTTTCTTGAAATCTATGAGCATAAACTTCTTCATAACAATCCCTTTCTTGTCCATGTATCTTATCATATGTGATTGAAATAGACTTTAGGGACATTTTTAGAGCAAGATGTTATCTCATTGTGGTTGTAATAGGCATTTCCCTAATGATTAGTGTTGTTGAGCATCTTTTTATGTGATTATTGGTCATTTCCTTATCTTTGGAGAAGTATCTATTTAAGCCTCTTTTTAAATTGAGTTGTTGGTTTTTTTGGTTGTTATTGAGTTCTAGGAGGTCTTTAGATATTCTGGGTATTATTTTGAAATTTGCACATATTTTTCCTATTCTGTATGTTTCCTTTTTACTCTGTAATACTGTCCTTTGATGTACCTGACATTTAAATTTTGATGAAGCCTGATTTGTCCATTTTTTTTCCCCTTTGTTGCTTGGCTTTGGTGTGATATCTGAGAATGAATGCCAATTCTAGGTTTAATTTGCTGGCATGACATTTTTCTTATTGTCTCTTCATATCTTTTTGCTATATGTATATCTAGAAACTGTGTGATATCACTTTTCTTGACATGGTTAATTATGCCTTCACTTTCTTTCCTCATCAGTGTGGCTAGGTTTATAATTCTTACTGCTATATTTAAAGAACCAGCTTTTAGTTTCATTGACTGTCTCTGTTTTCTTGTTTTATTTAATTTGTTTATGCTTTAGTTGTTATAAGTCTTTCTCCTGCTTAATTTGACTCTCTTTGCTCTTCTTTTTTTTTTTTTTCCTAATTTCTTTATGTAGAAGCTGTAGTCATTTGAGGTCTTTCATTTTTTCTAATATCAGAATTAATTTATGTAAATTTATCCCTAATTAGTGCTAGTAGCATTGCAGAGATTTTGATTTTCAACTTTATTTAGTTCAAAATACTTTATAATTTCCTTTTAAATTCTTCTCTAAACTGTGGGATTATTTTGAAGACTGTATTTAGTTTTAAAACACTTATTACTAAATTTCTAATTTAGTTCTGTGTTGATAAAATACTTTCTGTAACTTAAGATTATTTTAAATGTATTTAGACTTGTTCTTTGACCCATATTAATAATATGATCTATTTTAGTGTTTCATGTGCCCTTGAAAACTATATCCATTCTGCCGGTAGAGTGTTTAATTAAGATTGTTGATTGTGCTGTTCAGATAGTCAATTTCCTTATTTTATTAACTTGCTCTATCATTATTGATTGAGGGGTTAATGAAATCTCTGACTATTATTGTGGATTTGTCTGCTACAGAGTTCCATTTTAACATCCTATCACAAACAACAGCAGTGTTATCTCTATATGTATGTAAATGATTGTGTATTCATTTTCTACTGATGCCAAAACAAATGACCACAAACTCCGCAGTTAAAGCAACGCCCTTTTATTATCTCACAGTTTCTTAGTTCGTAAATCTGGATGTGGCACTGCTGGGTTCTCTGGCTCAGTGTTTTCCCGAGTAAAATCCAAGTGTCAGCTGGGCTCAGCTCAAGTTCTCTTCAAGTTTGTTCAGGTTGTTAGCAGAGTTTAGTCCCTTGCAACTGTTGGACTGAGGTCCTTACTATTTTTCCTGGCTGTGAGTAGGAGTAGCTCTCAGTTTCTACAACTTGTAGCCATATTGTCCTGCACAACACAGCAAGCTAGGTCTTCAAACCCAGCAGGAGAACTTCTCTCCACTCTAAAAGGGTTCAGGGCCTCTTTTAAGACCTTATATCACTAGGTCAGCCCCACCCCAGATAATCTCCCCTTTGATTAACTCACAGTCACCCATTAGGGACCTTACTTACATCAGCAAAATCCCTTGGAATGGTCATATCATGCAATCTTCTGACAAGAGTGATACATCATATTCACAGGTCCTGCCCACAACTCAATGAGTGGGAATTATAGAAAGGCATGCGCCACTGGAGGTCATTTTAGAACCCTGCCTACTACATATCATATGACCGGGAAAATAATGTGAAACGATACACACCACAGTGATACATTTGACCTGTGATGGGGTCAGGTAGAATCAATGGGAATGAGAGAAATAAATAAGCAACAACAAAAACACCTATTAAAAAAGGCAACTCTAGGAAAATGAGAGGAAAAAGTCAAAATATAAAATTAGGTAAGCATGTAGAGCACAAAATCTCTTATATAATGAAAGTATAAAACTGTAAGTAAGGGGACTTCCCTGGTGGTCCAGGAGTTAAGACGATGTTTCTGCTATTGTGGGCACAGTTTCCAGCCCTGGTAGCGGAGCTAAGACCCCACAAACTGTGTGGAGTGCCATTTTTTTTTTTTTAAATGTAAGTAACCTTTTGAATATGCACATGACTAAGACTGGGAGCTTTATTAGAAAAATTAAAATACTTAACTTTGACCTGAAGACAGAATTATGGTTGATTTTTGCCTTGAATTTTATTTTAGTAGAAGGTTTTAAATAAAGCAAAATCATAAACAATGAACACAACACATTGTTATACTTGGCATTCATTCTGAAATGTTTCTTTCTGTTAGAGATAATAGCATCTCACGGGCAAAACTGTTTTTATTATTATCATTTTTAGTGTTTGCCTTATCCAGAGGGTTAAAGTTTACTAAGGCAGGCAAGGGACAGTTCCATAATGACAGACAGAGACATAGAGGAGAAATCAATTTCTGGAAGGTAATAAACTAACCACGCCTTTAATTTTCCATGGGATGCCACAGTTTGAGATAATCTGATTCATCTCATCCACTAATACATGAGTGAATATGGATGCTTAAGTTCGAGTTTCAGGGTATTTGAAGATGTAGTTGTTCTTTATGGCTGCTGTTAGGCACATGGAAGCCCTGAATCTAAACAAGAATTTCTCCTTTTTTTCTCCTCCACACACTTTATATTGAGCTGTCATTCATAGCCACAGCAGGAAAACAAAACTGTCTTGGAATCACTTGGATGACAGACACTCTCTAACAGTATGTAGCTCTCAAAAAAAAAAAGAAAAGAAAAGATCGCATCACAACCGATCTTTGAAGCGCTCAGTATTTCTAGATCCATCTTACGATGACAAATTAAAACATCTGTACAATGAACTTTGACACTGGCATGAATGCAACTGTCCCTGGTCCTATATAGTTTTCATTTTTTCTGCTCCACATCTTTGATAATACTCTCAAAATGTCCCGAATCCCTTCAAAAGCAACTCACCAACAACTGGTGAGTTGCTACATTTCACAGCTCAGCCAATTTAACCCCCTGTTGAAAGAAGTCAAAGTATGAAGCTAAACCCTGAAGAATGCAATTGTGGAAAATCAAATTCTGTAATGACTGCTTTAAAAAGCTTATTCATTATTACAACAGCCTTGAAACACTGCACCATTCAACATAAACTGTCACTTACTAATAAACAGTTGACTGTAACATTTATTTTCCATGACCACAATCATTTGTTCACCTATCTCACTTTAGTTATGTTCTTTTTGAAAACCAGCCTGACTTTTTTAAAAATTAATTTATTTTTTATTGAAGGACAATTGCTTTACAGAATTTTGCTATTTTCTGTCAAACCTCAACATGAATCAGGCATGTGAGTGAGTGAGTGAAAGTTGCTCAGCCTTGTCCAACTCTTTGCGACCCCATGTACTATACAGTTCATGAAATTCTCAAGGCTGGAATGCTGGAGTGGGTAGCCTTTCCCTTCTCCAAGGGATCTTCCCAACCCAGGAATCAAACCCAGGTCTCCCGCATTGCAGGTGAATCCTTTACCAGCTGAGCCACAAGGGGAGCCCAAGGGAAGACCTATGGATCAGGCATAGGTATACACATATCCCCTCCCTTTTGAACCTCCTTCCCAGCTCTCTCCACATCCCACCCCTCTAGGTTGATACAGAGCCCCTGTTTGAGTTTCCTGAGCCATGCAGCAAGTTCCTGTTGACTATCTATTTTACATATGCTAATGGAAGTTTCCATGTTACTCTTTCTATACATCTCAAGAAGCTGTGATATATATACACAATGGAATATTACCCAGACTGACTTTTGATAACAGTAATATACCAAGATGATGTTAAGCAAAATTTTTCTCAAATCCAAGTCATAATTGGGCATAAATAATATATGAGTACAGAACACATCCAAAATGCAAATTAACTGTAGTGTCCAGTGGAACAGAATGCATAGAAAACTCTAATTTAATTTTTCTTTTGTTATTTTGAAATTCTCAGTAGAGATTTATAAATTTCCAAAATTATGTTTCCTTTCACTAAGCATTTATTGAGTTTCTAGTTTATTGCAGGCGTTTGTGTGGCATTAGGGTACAGAAACAAACAATGCAAACAGGATCTTTGCCTTCATAGGACTTGTAAGCTTCCTGCAGAGACATGTAGCAGTTGCTTTAGGGTATATGTAAGTTATGGTGATGATTTTCTACTCGCATTTGTGGGTATCCACTGGTGCATTTCATTGGTCAGACAGTCTACATTCACTGCATGATATATGCCAGGAATCATGTTGAAACTACATAAATACAAAAGGAACTAAAAAAGCAGCAGGAAAGAGACCTCTTAAATGTAATACTTCCATATGATAAATTTAGGACTTATAACATGTAAAATGTAGAGAGTTATTGAAGAAAATATAGCATACTCTTACCTCATGTATATGTGTTTATATGTATATATGCATACTGTATATATACATATGTGTATATGCATGCATTCTACGTATCTGCCTCCGTTCCTACCTACTTACTGATGGGAAAGGAAGACAGGATTGGACAAGGAGGATTCCAACCCTTGAACTGTATCCAGGGAGTGGAAATGGGAGCCATTAAAGATGATTTTTCCAAGTATTTCATCTTTCTACCTTTACTTGAATCCCAAAACTGCAATTCAAAGTTCTTAATTTCTGATAGCTCAGTTGGTAAAGAATCTGCCTGCAATGCAGGAGACCCCAGTTCAATTCCTGGATTGGGAGGATCTGCTGGAAAAGGGATAGATTACCCACTCCAGTATTCTTGGGCTTCCCTTGTGGCTCAGCTGGTAAAGAATCTGCCTGCAATGTGGGACACCTGGATGTGACCCCTGGGTTGGGAAGATCCCCTGGAGAAGGGAAAGGCTGCCCACTCCACTACTCTGGCCTGGAGAATTCCATGGACTGTATAGTCCATGGGGTCGCAAAGACTTGGACTTGACTGAGTGACTTGCACTTAAGGCCCTCATCACATAGTGAAGCTGCATCAGAAGGAGGATTAGCGACAAGCAGGTGTGGTTGAGAGTTCTGATAGGGCTGCAACCACTGTTGCATAAGAAGTCCCCTCGGAATTTAGTGGCTTAAAGCAGTTACCCTTTATTATTGGCAACAAATCTATGAGTCATGTGGGTGGTTCTGCTGACCTAGGTGAGGTGCAGCTGATCTCGGCAAGTCTTGCTTATGTATCAGATGGAGTGTAGGCTAAATGCTGGCAGGTTGTCTGGAAGGGGCAGTGGGGTGATGGTCACGTAGCCTCCGTCTTCCATCAGGTTCCAAGCTCAGGCTTGTGCACATGATGCAGGCAGGGGCCCAAAGGGAAAGTGGAGACGTGCAAGGGCTCTGAGACCTAAGTTTGGGATGAGAAGAGAGCCACCTATACTGCTTTCTACTGATTAAATCAGACTGTAAGACCAGCCTAAATACAACAGGGGGAGAAATAGCTCCACCCTTTGATGGCAGTTTTCACAGAACTCACTTTGACAAAGGATGCGGATACCTGGAGAGAAATACTTGAAGCTATTTTTGTTGCAAACAACCTATCACCTTCTGGCTAGTATGGATCTAAAAGCATTCTGGGCTTATCAGATGCCTAGGACATTTGGTAAAGTTGGGGGTGTGCCACATTAATCACCACGGGACTTTTTCTGGTACCCTGAAACCCATTTTTCTATTATTCCTACCCTTGACCACTTCCTGTGATAGGTTTATAACGTTTCAGAAATTCCAGTGTCCGGCCCAGTTTTTCCATTTTCCTATTTAGTGTTCTCAAGCTGCAGATTAGGTCTCTTAATTAAGCTGTGGAGAATTCATTAGAAATGTTACAGCATATAAATTCTGCTCCCCAATGTTTGTACTAGTTACTGATAGAGAAACATGCACGTTATGAAAGCGATTGGGAGAAAAACAAAGGGAAAGGCTCTAAGTGTCTAAAAGCACCGAGAAATAGCATCCTTGCCCCCCTGTGGAAGTTTCTGAAATTGCATTATCCCAAAGCACTGAAAATATGGCCACTTCCACTTTTCTGTGTAAGCTTCTGGGCATCATGGTGCCCAGCATGGATTAAAATGAACTGCACCAGGGGGAAGGACTCTTCCATGTGGCAGAACTGAACAGAGCCAGTACATATACCTCGTTCTGTCAAGTTTCCAACCCTACCATAAGCCTCACCTCAATAATGGTGGGAGGTGTCTGAGTCTCATCTCAGTATCAGGATTTCAGAGCCAGAAGAAACCTTTGAATTCATTCAATTCAATTCTCAGAGCTTCTTACTGGGTAAACTTTAAAAAAAAAAAAAAAAACCTACAACTTACAGAGAAGTACACAGACAGTTTAATATCTCAGTGAGTGTACAAAGTGAGTTTACCATGTGACCTGCACCCAGAAGAAGAAATATAATAGAAATTACCAGCACCCCAGAAGCCCACCTCAGCCTCCCTTACAGTCACTACCTCTCCCCCTTTATCTTGACTTCCAAACAGCACAGTTCAGTTTTGCCTCTTTGGGGGCTTTTTATAAGTGGAATTATGCTGTTCTCTTTTGCATCTGGCTTGCCTGCTCAATATCCTGTCTGTGGGATCCACTCACGTTGTTATGTGTTCTTGCAGAGCATTCATTTTCATCAGTGTTATATTCCAGTACATGAAGCAGTGATCCATTTCTGTAGTTTATGGTCACTTGAGTTGTTTGCAGTTTTTGCCTGGCACAAATTATCCTGCTATGAACCTTTTAGTACACATTTTTCGGTGCATAACAGTTGTTTCTCTGTTGTGTGTCTACACCTGTGTAGAATTCCTCGGTCACATGTGCTGACTTGGTAAATTCTACCAAATAGTTTTCCAGAGTGGTTGTGGCAATTATGAACACTGGGGGTTATGAACTTTGAGGGGACAATTCCATCTATAACACTATGGACTCCTGTTTTTCTTAACTCTTATTCTCAAATAATTACTTGAAAGATTTACAGGAAGTTGCAAAAATGCATACAGGGAGGTCCCAAGCACCATTCATTCAGCCTCTTTTAATGTTAGCATCTTTTTTTTTCTCTTTTTAATAAGAAGCAAATGGTCTGACTGAGGCCTCACAGCTAATGAATTATACATTTATAGCTAAAGCACAGGCTTCCTGATGACTCATGAAAAGCTGTATAAAATTCTCTTTAACATTATCTTCTATTTTACAAAATCCCTTTATGATTTAAAAATTATGAAATAATATAGTCTCTGTGATCTCTCAGTAAAATGCAAAAACATTTACCCATTTTCTAGGGTGTGGGGGCAAGATTTGCATCGAGCCTGGTGTAGGATCAGTGTTCAATAGATGGTAGTTGCTTATTATTATATATATTAATATATGATATATAATGTAATATATTATTATTATAGCAACTGCATTATCCCAGACTGTGGACATTTTTATCACCATTTCTTAGTATAAGGATGTGATGCACAAAGAGATGATATGCTTTTTCAAGGGACCAATTTGATAAGCCACAAAGCCTGGACTCGGACTTGAACCTCTGACCCTACACTTCAGTTGCTGACTGTGACAACATACGTGATGATACACATTGTGTTGTGTTTCTTCCCTTCCCTGTATCAATTCCCTACTTTCCAACAAGTATTTCCAGCACTACATCCCAATTAAAGTATTCACACTAAAACTTCTGCTCAAGACCTATCCTTGGGGGATCCAAACTACAACACTCATCTGCATGCACTGTCTTCTTCCGTCCATCTCCTTAATTTCTATTCTGATCCAAAAGGCAGCTTTCAAAAAGTGGTTTATTTGTGAAACTTTCAGGCTTCTCCATTGTTCCTCCAAAGTTGGCATACACACGGCCGGTTCTTTGTACAGTACTGATATTTTCTGTGGCCACCGTCTTCATCTCATGGTTTTTATCCAGATCAATTGCTTGAAGGACTCTGGCTTGGAAAGATTTAGTATTTTACTTGACCTTCTTATGAGGAATATTTGTATGTTACTGGAACATTCTCTCTCATTCCTTGACCTGAGATACTTCAAGAGCAAGCCCTTTTCTGTTAGCATAAAGGTCATGCTTTCTTCATTTAAAGCAAATCCTGAAGCATGTGAGTTTAACTAATGGCTAAATCCATATTAAGTTTAATTACAAATAGATGAGCATATAGCATTCTGGTTCATGCCCCAATGATTTATGAAATACAAATGTGCCGGAATATTGCTGTTTAAATCCAAGGCAGGAGAGAAAGGCCCAGCAATGACGAGGACAACCTTTGGACACAAGCCACTGCTAAGCATTATTCAGGCAGTTAAGATTAACATGGGATGGCACAACCTTCCATTAGTTACTCACCAGCAGACACATTAAAAAAAAAAAAGACGAGAGCTGAATTGTAGCTCTTTGGTGTATTTTTAAATGAGAAAAGAGAAAAACACAGAGGCTGAGCAAGGAGCCGGGTCATGCAGTTGGCTAGGCTGCCAAGTCCTCTCAGTCCTAATTCATCGGACCAGCAGGCATCTTAGACAGTGAGAAGACCCACATGCTTAAGCAGATATTTCAGACTTTAGCATGCATCGGAGTCACCCCAGGGGATTGTTAAAAGAAGGTCACTGTGTTCCATCACCCCAAGTTTCTGATTCAGTAGGGCTGGGCTCGGGGGCACTAAGAATTCACATTTCTAAGAAGTTCCTAGGTGAGACCAAGGTTGCTAGTCCAGGGACAACATTTTGAGAATGACTACTCTAGTGAAATCAATTTATTCTAAAACGGACCTCAGATGATACTAGTGCAGGGAGCAAGGCCTATCCCGCTTGCAGACCCCAGCCTATTACTGGAAGCAAGAGGCTTCACCTTCAGGCCTGGGCAGACAATGTTAGAGGTGCAATGCCAAGGAATGAGGTCTCAAAACCAGGCTACCAAGGAAAATTTGGATTTGCAAAGATAAGTAAGAAACACAGGCAGAAATGAGACTGAAGTTTAGAATTGTTGAGACCCAGAAGAACCAAGGTTCAGAAGCATGACTCTAGCGTTTTTCAACCAGTTTGCTTCCTGTTGATACTTGACTTCTGATATCAAGGAAGAAGAGAGTTTGTCATCTCAGGTAAATGCTGAACTATGAGGAATAAAAGTACCAAATCAATATAGTTCTTTTTCCCTCTAATACCTGTATCTGAACATTTCTTACCTAGGATACTTGTGATGCATGCATGGGTGTAACCCCATTCCAGAAATACCTTTGTCTATGCCCTTTCCTTAGATTTTTTTTTCCATTTCTCCCTGGCATCATCATCTTGTTTTCTGCTCCAAACCTCTGTTGATTTAACTTAATTATGAAAAGAAGTTCCTTCCCATCTATTTTATTTAAACATAACACCCCCCTTCCCTAATACTAGGTGCAGATTGAATTTAATGGAACTCTCTTGAGCTGCGGAATCTTATGTAATTGATTTTCAAATCTTACCCCAGCAATTTACTGGCTTTGAATCTTACTCAAGTTATTAAATCTCCATGAGGTTGTTTTTCTCATCTGTCTTATTCAACTTGGACCACCATAACAGTATTACAGACTGCATGGTTTAAATGACAGAAATTTGATTTTCACAGTTCTGAAGGCTTGAAATCTATGAACAAGGTGCTGCCTAATTTGGTTTCCGGTGAGGTTATATTTCTGGCTTGCAGTGACTACCTTCCTGCTGTAGAGAGGAAGAGAGGCCACATGAGTGGAGAACAAGAGCAAGCTCTGTGTTTCTTCCTCTTCCGGCCCAGTCATATTAGGCTTCTGCTCCTGTGGCCTCATTTAACCTTAATTACCTCCTCAAGGCCCCTGTCTCCAAATACAGTCACATTGGGGGTTATCAACTCTGGGGGAAAGACTGTTCAGTCCATATCATTGTCTAATTCAGATGAGACTCATAACATGTAGCTCAACAGTGTATCGCTTTCAGGCCTGAGAAACCATAGGTCTTTGCTAAATGTGAAATCTTTTTTCTCTTCATTTTATTGTCTTTCTCCTTCTCCTGTAAAATAAAACATGTTCACTTGTTCATTATTTCTTTAACAGACTGATTATTTATTATATGCTTGTTCCATTTCTCAATGCCAGAAATATAGTTGACTAGCCACATGTGGAGTTTGTTCTCTGGGAGATAACTTATGAAATGTAAATATACCTACTTTTCTGGTTGTGATAAGGAATATGATATAAGATCAAGCATGAAGTTATTTCCTGCATGGTGGGCATAGAAGGCCTCTCTGAAGATGTAATATTTACCTGGTGTGAAAGACTGGTTGAACAGTGTAGAGACCCTGAGTCAGGAAGTTGTATCTTTCTTTCCTGTCAACCGTAGTTATTCCTATTTATAGCAGAAAGAAAATAATTAGTTTCTGTTATATGATAAGCAATGAAGCTTGGTGATTTTAGAAAAAACTGGAGTCCAGGTTCTTTCTTTAATTGCTTTGGGACTGACAAATTACATAGCCTCTCAGAGCCTGGGATTCCTTACTAGGAAAAACTGTTAAATAAGTGTCTTGCTCATATAGCTTCTGTGAGGTTTAGGAGAATTATTGCAAAAGAAAAGTTTCAATTAAACTCCATTATTCCATCAGGTGGTGCTAATGGTAAAGAACCTGCTTGACAATGCAGGAGACATAAGAGATGCAGATTCAATCCCTAGATTGGGAAGATCCCCTGGAGTAGGAAATGGCAACCCACTCCAGTATTGTATTTTTGCCTGGAGAATCCCTTGAACAGAGGAGCCTGGTGGGCTAGAGTCCCAAAGAGGCACAAAGAGGCAGACACGACTGAAGCAACTTAGCATGCACACACTCATACCATCATTCGTATTCCCTTGTTACCAAGATCTAGTAAATTTCCAAAGAGGACTGCCAAATGCCTGATAGTATTTATGGCCTATGTGGGATTTCACTATTGGAAAACTACTAATATTGAACAATGATTATTTATGAGGATACAAAAGCACCTTTCCCTTTAAGGATTAGAAAACTTAAAGAAGGAATGGAGCGTGTGTATGTGTGTGTGTGTGTGTTGAAAATACAGCATTTGGAATTATCTGGAATATTGGTGGAAACTATGGTGAATTGGAAGATATAGTGACTGCTGTGTAACATTTGTGCCTATGTTTATTTCTTAATTTTTGTTAAGTTTACCATGTTCACGCAAGATCTGAACATTAGGAGAAGCTGGGTTTGGGGTGTGTAATAAGCTATGTACTAAATTATCTCAAAATTAAAAGTTTTTTTAAAGTGTTGAATTAAGAAAGAGCTGGAATGTCTGTGACATAGTTTTTAATAGTGTTCTATGGGACACATATTTGTTCTGTGAAGACAGGATTATTTTTTCTGAAAACAGCTACAATGCATCCAGAAAAAGTTGTTGCAGAGAAATGCTGTATGCCACTGAAACCAGTTTCCTCTTTGCTCTGGGCTCAAGTTAAACTACATTTACCAGCCTCCTTTGTGGTCATCTGACCATGTCTGGTAAGAGGAATGTGATCAGCAATAATCTTACAGATCTGGACCATGGAAACCTCCCACAATCCTCTTCTCTCTCTTCCCCATCTAAGACCCTTGGGGAAAGAGAAAGAACAGGATAGGAGGAAACTAGACCTTGAATGAGCCTGTAAGTCTGCTATCCAATCGGAAATTCAGTGTGGGCTTTGAGGAAATGAGAAATTTGGGGGCATTGAATTACTGAAATTGGTTACTTAACAAAATGAATGCCAAAGTCTAGGCAGCATGCTATGAAATTTAATTGGGCAATATTGTTTTTGGTTAAGCATAATTTGGTCCTGCAAAAAAAATCCCAAAGGAGATAAGTATTCTCAATATAAATGTCCGTGGTACACATATTGAAATGAGATACTTTATGTGAATATGTGCTTCCTGGTATCTCTATTTCAGTGGTTTCTATTCACATATGATTTAGAGACTGTAAGCACCTTGAAGGCAAGGGATCATGCCTGTCTTGTTCTTGGCTGTATTCTCAGAATTTAACTCAGTGCAACGCATTCAATGACATTTAATTGAATCCAGAAAAAGTGGAAAGAACTGAATGACTGTGATTGATTGATTCATATGGAACAAGGAAAGGGTTTTTCACTGCATCTTTTGAGACAGACTAACAGAGAGTCAGTTCTTTTTGTAGTTAATACACACTTTTCTATCTCACCTGTTTGAATTAATGAGTGAAATGACATAGTGCTTTTTGTCTGATACAATATATTTTAGTTTTAAATTTTTTGCTTAGCACATGCTGCTAAGTCGCATCAGTCTTGTCCGACTCTGTGCGACCCCATAGATGGCAACCCAACAGGCTCCTCTGTCCCTGGGATTCCCCAGGCAAGAACACTGGAGTGGGTTGCCATTTCCTTATCCAATGCATGCAAGTGAAAAGTGAAAGTGAAGTTGCTCAGTCGTGTTCGACTCTTAGTGACCCCATGGACTGCAGCCTACCAGGCTCCTCCGTCCATGGGATTTTGCAGGCAAGAGTACTGGAGTGGGCTGCCACTGCCTTCTCCACATAGTAAGTGCTAAATAAATACTTGTTGAATGAATTTTACAAAAACTCTCCAAGTATCTTGTTAGATTGGGGGTGGATGGAGATGAGAACTAACTGCATCGTGTTGCTCTAGATCACTGATGATAACTAAATTTATGCTTGTACGTAGTGGAGACTACAGCTGAACTCCTGCATGCGTCTCCTACACGGGTGTGCTATCGGTCCTAGTGTGTGAGGGCTCGGTCGTGTCTGATTCTTTGCAACCTCATGGACTGTAGTCCGCCAGGCTCGTCTGTCCATGGAATTGTCCAGGCACAAATACTGGAGTGGGTTGCCATTTCTTACTTCAGAGAATCTTCCCAACTTAGGGATTGTAGTGGAGACTACAGCTGAACTCCTGCATGCGTCTCCTACACGGGTGTGCTATCGGTCCTAGTGTGTGAGGGCTCGGTCGTGTCTGATTCTTTGCAACCTCATGGACTGTAGTCCGCCAGGCTCGTCTGTCCATGGAATTGTCCAGGCACAAATACTGGAGTGGGTTGCCATTTCTTACTTCAGAGAATCTTCCCAACTTAAGGATTGAACTCATGTCTCTCGAGTCTTCTGCATTGTCAGGCAGATTCTTTACCACTGCACTACCTCTTTCTTACAGGTCCCAGATAAAAATGTAATTAGTGATTGACATAGGGGAGCACTGAAGAAAACCTTAGCTCTTGTTTTGACTGATGAAGAAAACTTTTCAGCATTTTATATATTGGATTAAAGTAATTAAAGGAATAAGGATTAAAAAATGGCATGCAAGTCTAAGAATGAATTAGAGTAAGGTTTTTGAAATGGCAACCCATGCCAGTATTCTTGCCTGGAGAATCCCATGGATGGAGGAACCTGGTGGGCTACAGTCCACAGGATCGCAGAGTCGGACACGATTGAGTGACTTCACTTTCTTTCTTTCACCATAAATCCAGATATTGCAAGATCATTCATACGTGTTCTCATTTGTTAGTGCCCAATAGTTTATACTAAAAGAAATTAAAAAGCTGTGAGTATGGATGGAGGAACCTGGTGGGCTACAGTCCACGGGGTCGCAAAGAGTCAGACACGATTGAGTGACTTCACTTTCTTTCTTTCACCATAAATCCAGATATTGCAAGATCATTCATATGTGTTCTCATTTGTTAGTGCCCAATAGTTTATGCTAAAATAAATTTAAAAGCTGTGAAGTATCCTCTTGTGAGATATTACATTCTAGATTTTTCTGTTTGCAGGGTTTCCCAGAAACTGCTAAAATTAATTTCTAAACTCTGCCCTTTAGATTGCAACTGCCAAGACGAAAAAGAAGGGAAACAGAAAATAGAAATGTATATCATAACAAATAAACTAACAATATCTCCAAATTAATAAAGCCTTCTAATGGACAGCTCCACTGAATAAAGTATTAGGACATGGATGCAATGGAGATACAGGAAGTAGTTTCATTCTGAAGCTGACATAAAATAATAGTAAAACAAATAGCTTTGTGCCAGGATAATTTCAGATCTATTAATCTGTGTTTTGAACCCACAGCTGTGCAGTGAGCAGACAGACAGAAGGTTGTTAGTTTCTCGTCCTCACTCTTCCCATCACTCTCCACCCCGTGCCAGCAATTGGGCATTGCTTTCCCTTGATTCCCTTGATTCGATTCAGGATGGGGACGCATGTACACAGGATGGGGACACATGATTCATGTCAATGTATGGTAAAAACCACTACAGTATTGTAAAGTAATTAGCCTCCAATTAAAATTAATACATTAATTTTTAAAAATAACCTGTTTTATAGCAAATTAATTTCTTGAAGAAAATCTATTTTCTTCTTTTCTGTTTCAAAAGTTAAAACTCAGTAAGACTGAGTGAGACCCTTCCCAAGAAGGTGGACAGGTACTTTAGTCAGAAGAGAGGCAGATGAATACTTGTCAAAGAGGAGAGTCATAAGTTGAGGAAAAAAAATATTTCCCCAAGAATGGGGAGGAAACGGAAATTTGTGTGTCTAGCAAGAGTCTATCACCCAAGATCCCCCTTTCCTGCCCCCAAATGCTCCAAAACCTGTCAAGACTACAGAGGAAATAGCTCTGTGGTGTCCCGAGGGGGCTGGACAGAGTGGATATGATTCCACAGCTTATGAAAATTCTTGTCCAAGGTGCCTAGAAAGCTGCAGAGCTCTTAGGCTCCAGAGACAAGGTTACCTGGAGGATAAAGAATTTATAAGCTAGTAGTATGTGCTGGCAATCAGCTTACTCCCTGTCCCCCACCCAGTGCTCTGCTCTGCCCAAGAAACCTGGGGTCATTCAAAGCTTTGCCAAGTAATGATGGAGAGAATGAGGCAGGGTGAAGGCAGAGTTGTGGGATAACTTCTAGTAATGAATAAGATTTAATTTCCATTCAGACTTGAATTTAGACTTAATGTGATTGAAAGAACATAAAGAAGTGTGACATTTCTTTGATTTTGAATTGTAGTGGTAGCAAATTCATACCACCTACTTGTTTTTAAGATTATCTCTTTTCTGTGGTATATTATCCAATAATACATTTTACTTAAACTAAATAAAGACTGGTTTTGATTTCAAAGCCAGTTCCTAAAGCAGAAAATGCATGCATGAACAGAAATTTTCTTTCAGTAATAAATTGATATCGAAGTTGTTTCCAGTTACTGGTGGCATTTCCAAAACAGCTTTTTTGGTGATTATAATTCAGTTGAATGGAAGAAGAAGGGGAAGGAATGTATTTTCTGTAAGCCACTTAAAGTACATACTACTGATGGATTTAATTATAATGCCACATTTCTTTTCAAGTGATGTTCCTATAGCCTGAAATGAATGTAGATAAAATGATGTCTTTATGTGTATTCACTGATGAAGCAGCATCTTGGAACTGAAATACTTGTCTTAGTTCTGATGAACTCAAAATACTTTTACTTGCCATTCATTAATTTCCCAACCACAGGTGTTATATTAGTTTCCTATTATTGACCTATTTTTGGGAATATCCTGCATTTATAAATACATCTATAAACACACTGCATTTATGGCTCCTCCCACTATAGTGGGTAGAGTTCCCTTTCCCAAAATATTGATGTTTTACTTGATACTACAAAGTACTTTGGCCAGTTTGGACCTGGTGCGTGAAGAAGTTTCAGTGAGCTCTGGGGTTGTGCTTGATTTCTTGTGTTTCTGCCCTTTTTCATCAGGAGAATCTGCCTCTAGTTGCCACTGGTCTAAGAAGGAGAAGAACCATGTGGATCAGATCTGGACCCAGACTTAGTCTGGATCCAAGCCTGGTTGAGCACAGCCTCGTTCAGCCAAATCCTAGTTCAGCTGAAAACATATGAACAAGAATTCAATGTGTGTGGTTAGCCACTGAGTGTGTGATAGTTTGTTACACAGCATTACACTGTATAGAGCAGACTGATGTATCTTTCTCCTTTGGCAGGTCTCCAAGCTGCTTGTGGTGCCTTGAATATTTCGATTAGTTATCTTTTCCTATTTATTTAAGACTAAGGGAAGTTTATATACAATGGCTCCATTCAGAATGGAACAGATTTCACTTCAGATTGTGAGTCAGCATTCAGATCCAATTCATTTCAGGAAAGATTTTATGATGTTGTAAGAGGGAGTGGGATTTGAACATAGACTCAATACAATTCCAAAGGTCAGACGGATAGACAATTAACTATAAAAAGGGTGCAGAAAGGCAATATACTCCTGGAGAGGCACAAACAATGTGTGCTTATTATCACTTTAAGCTGGTCCTTACAAAAATATGAAAACTATTTGATGGAAAAGGGGAGAAAGATGTTTTCGGTGAGAACATTAATTTATCCAATCTTTACTCCTGTTCTATCTAAGCACTTTCCATGAGCCAGGTACTAGTGTAAAGGACAGAATCATGGCACCTGGGCACTGGGCATGGCTGGAGGATGAAGTAGGCTGGGGTGGAACAAGAGCCAGCTCCTCTGTGTGATGCAGGTCAGTTCTGGAACAGTGGACAGCCGTGTGTCCACAGGCCTTTGCAGCTTAGGGGAGAATTAGGAAACCATCATTCTGTTGCAATCTGATCCAGAAAGGGTTCTAGACATTTGTCCAACTGTCATCTTATGTCAGGCTGAACATAAGCTTGTAACAGAGGGACTCTTCCTGTAGCCAGATCCCCTGGAAAAAGGCAGGAGGAAGAGATTCAGCTGCGGAGAAAGAAGATGTGCTGGGAGATCCATAGGTTACCTTTGTCCAAGTCACTGGGGCATTTTGGATTGGTGGCCATTGAGCTTCATGCTGGAGCGTGTGGAGAGGAAGAAGTAAAATTACAATAGACAAAGCCTTTTTTAGTTTTGACTTTTGATGAATACATTGAACAAAATACTTGAAGGAATTAGAAGAAAGGTCTGTGTAGTTTTATATAATAGAACTGTATAACAAACCACCTCAGTGCTTAGGAACTTAAAATAATAGCTATTTATTGTTTTATGAAAGTCTATAATTCAGCTTGGTGGTTCTTCTGTTGGAGGCCAGGCAGGCTGCTCTTGGCTGGGCTCACCCACACCTCCGCTGTCAGCTGCGGGTCATCAAGGCATAATGCTGGTATGCTCTGGGTCACTTGTGTGGCTGAGGAAATGGCTTAAATAACTAGGCTGAGCTAGCTCTGCTCCATGAAGTGTCTATCATCCACCAGGAAGATCAGACTTATACACATGGCAACCGGGCAGGGATTCAAAAGAATGAGATGAAGCCCACAGGGCTTCTCCAGGCCAAGGCTCAGCACTGGCTTTCATCATATTTACCGCATTGTTTTGGTGAAGTCAACTCTCAGACCACCCAGATTCAAGAGTTGCAGGAACATGCTTGCCCTCTTGATGGAAGGATATGCAAAGTGACAGCACCTGAGGTTCTCTGGACTGAACTGCATCCCCTGCCAAATCCGTATGTTGAAACCCTAACCCCTGGAGTGACAGTGTTTGGAGATAGGGCCTTTGGAGCAATTAGGTTTGGATGAGGTCATGAGGCCTGAGTGCCCATGTGATGGAATTAGTGCCCTTATCACCAGACACTCGGGAGAGTTGTCTCTCTCTGCCATGGGGGGACGCAGCAAGGAGGCAGCCATCTGCCGAGAAGGAAGCGAGCTCTCACTGGGAGCCAACCACACGGGCACCTGGATCTCAGACGTGTAGCGTTCAGATCTGTGTGTGATCTGTGCTGCTCCTTGGTAAAGGAGGAAGAAGGCTCCAACTATATATCCAAGTTTCTCACTCACTGAGTCGTTTTCAACAAAATGAATTTCTGTTGTTTAAACCACACAGTCTGTAGCATTGTATTATGACAACCCAAGTAACTAATGTGTGGGGCTTGGATGATCGAGGGGAGGGAGAACCAGGGCTCCTCTGCATTCATTTGCCCCAGTGAGTGAGCATCACCCATTCCCTTTCCATGCTTAGGGACTTCACCAGCCTGATCTGATCTTTGATCACAGCAGTTCTCTTAGATAAGGAGGATGAGTCTCCGGAATGCTAAACGGGTGCCTGATCATGGTTCTGATTCCCTTGAGCATGTGCTCTTCCTACTCCCTGAATCGCTGCCTCCCAACTGTCCCCGAAACAGTTCAGCAGCTGAAACAATCAGCTCTGCCACAGCAGGACCCTAAAGAGTGAGCTGAGAAGATTGTGTGGGCTGAGATCACCACAGCTGGCCTGGGAATGCCTGATTGGATGAAGGGTGACCAGAGAGAAATGAACCTTTTACAAGGGGACTACCATCATCTGGGGGGCCAGAATTCCAGATCCAAGGAGGCCTGATGAATGCTGGTTCCAAGAGAAGGAGAGGTGAGAGTGAGACTGTCAGGTAGGACTATCCTTGCCCTCTCATGGGACATTGATGCTGTATAATGGTGACATCTGCTTGTGGTCAAGGATGCCAAAGATGGGGTCTGCTGCAGGGGCAGGGTGTGCAGGCATGAGGCTAGAGGTGTGCAGATCCCCAGCTCAGTGGGGGTCTGGAGTGGAAGTTGGGAAGGGAATTGCCAGTTGATTCAAGCATGGGAATTTTCTGTTTTGATCTTTGCTATGCCAGTAACACCTTGAACCATATCATGTACTTGCAGACACCAAGTAAATATTTGTTGAGTCATGAGGAAGGGAGTATAATCCAATGCAAGGAGTACCCAGAGGACTAAACTGTTATAAGTTCATAGGACAGCAAGTGAGAACATCTCAGATGGTTTTCCAGACCCTCCTTGGTAAAGGAGGATGAAAGCTCCCACTAGACAACCATTTCTCACTCATTGAGTCAGAGCTCAGCACTGACTCTCACGGCATGCCCTCTGTCTACAGATGACTAAGGACTGAAGGCGCTTGCGATCTGCAGCTTCCATTTCAAGCGCACTCTCCAGCGATGTGCACCAAAGATCTTGGCCTTCTGTCTCTAGGAAAACTGAACTTGTAGATGGGAGGGTATTACTGCTATCAAGTAGACCAGGGCTACTCAAAGTCCGGTTGCAGACTTGCAGCATCAGGGAGACCTGGTTCCATAGTAGAAATTCAAGTTCTCAGGCCCTGCCCCAGACCTACTGGAAACAGTCTCTGCTGGTGAGGCCCTCCAGGCAATTCTTCTCTGTGCACATGTGTGAGAAGCACTGAGCTGACAGAGGCCAAAGATGTCTCAGTGCTATGGTTAGTGGTGTGTCCAGATCCTCTGCATCTACCCTTCTTGTGTCGCGTAACTTGAAACTGATCTATGGCATAAATAGTACTGGTTTCTTTTTTTTATGAAAGAATAGAGGAAAGGTATCACATGTCTGAACAGACTGTGAACATGTTCTCCATGGTCTCCATTGGAACAGTCCTTTTCCTTGTATAATCTCTCTTTGAATTACTCTGAGGAAACCTAGTAGCATTCACCAGGGTTGTAGAAAATAATGGTGGGTCCCTAGAAGATCTGGTGTCAACTTCCACCCTGTTGTCTACAAACCAGGGCATTGTGGGCAAGTTCCCTGCTTTAGTCACTTGGTTTACCTGTAAAATATGTGACTGAAAGGCTTAAAAAGGGAGCGCGTGAAATACACATAGTATCATGCTCCTTCCACACTAAGTGCTCAATGAGTGCCCTTTGCTATCATTGGCTATTGTAAATGTAATATAGTTAGTATATTTAACTATACTAAATAGGTTAAATAAATTTACGTGTACATAACATGATAATGCCCTGCGATATTTTTTCATTTATAGTGTGGGTCAGTGTGAGTTGATGGAACAGTCTACATATTTAAAAAATAGAGTTACAGACAGTGATGACTAACATATAAAAATCACATATCCTCTCATTAGGGTGTCAAATTTTTCTTTCACCACGTATTTTGAATCTAGGTCTCTTGATCCCCTCTTTGGTTTCAGCAACATTTGTGGGCAGAAATATCTTTCTGATGTACCTCCAACTTGACACAGGAAATCAAACAGAAATGACTAATTAAAAAAATACATCGCTTCATGAAAAGTGACATGGGATACATTGGCTATTGAGTCACAAGTTGTTCATCCCCTGAGAAGAAATCGCACGTGGAGCAAAGCAATGGCTTCTGTGAAACCCGGCGCGCTTCTTTAAAATATTTTCTTTCAGTTCCCAGGTTCTAAAGGAGCAATTTGTGTGCACAATGAAAGAAAAGGTTTGTGTCAAGGAGGGTAAATTTGCTATTGAGTCACAAGTTGTTCATCCCCTGAGAAGAAATCGCACGTGGAGCAAAGCAATGGCTTCTGTGAAACCCGGCGCGCTTCTTTAAAATATTTTCTTTCAGTTCCCAGGTTCTAAAGGAGCAATTTGTGTGCACAATGAAAGAAAAGGTTTGTGTCAAGGAGGGTAAATTTGACCCATGGCTCCTCGCTTCCCTCTCCAGCCCACCCCAGTCTCACTTATGGTTTAAGAAAGAAGCAGATGCTGCCGCCTCCACTGGGAAATAGAATCTTTTCAGGCCCCAGGCAGTCCTTCTGTTGGGAAAGGTCGAGGTCAGGCACCAAGAACATCAAAGGGGAGACAGGTCTTCTGAGGAAAGAAAAAGCTCGTACCCCAGGAAGAAAAGAGGGGAGGGGAGCCGGAATCCATATTCTCTTGTTTTCTTGTGAGAAGCACATGGTAGACTTTCCCAGGGTAGACTCCCAGAAATCAGACTGGTTGTTTTCCTCTTAATTTGTATTATCCCTGTGCTTTTGTGTATACATTAATGTAAGAAATACACCTCTGAGCATCTATTTATAAACATTTGTACTCATTCATTGTTTTGGATCTTTCTCCAGAATACTAAAATGGGGTCATTAAGATTCAGAGATTTCTGTCTCTTTGAAATAAAATAAATGCATTGAAAAGCATAATTTTAAACTATATGATATATAAGTGGAACTAATGAGTTGGATACGTAACTGGCTACAATCTTTAAGTTTTGTTGAGATTTTTAGTGATAAGGTGGGTATAGGATAACCCATTTGGTCCTGTGTTAGTGATTAGAGTTTAGTATAGAAGAAGGTAATATTTTAGAGTGGGTCTAATAATCTCATAATGTCTCCTGCCAGTTTTCTTCACAGTGAGGCTGTATTCGAGAATGATCAACCCCTGGGTACAGTATGTTCAGAACACTGAGCATTTTGTTTCTCGCTAGCACTTTTTTTTCCTGACAAACTATCCTTTTGATTTTTCACTTGTGATGAGGGAGGGAAAGTTTATTGATCTGGATTTGTCTGTCTGATGCTTTATGCCAGAAACTCTGAATTCTTGAAGGAAAATGTCTTCTTATATAGCTATCATTTAGAATTTTAATGATTTCTTCTTTAGACTTATGATAAATAATAGCTAGTATTGACGTCACACTAGTATGTAACCTTTTTGGTTTGGCAGAGTGAATGCTTTTATTGTGATATGGTATTTAAGTAGATTGTTTTATATTGAATACAGTCCTTATCAAAACCAAATTCTCTTGGAACGAACGTATTTTTGCATTCCCATACATGTTGACCTTTGGAGAGATCCTTGAAACTGACTGCCAAGACCTAAGTTCTCTAATGTTTAGGGGAAGATCATCTCAAAGTTCTTTGCCTGTGGTGGAGTCTAGGAGAAGTGGAGGACAGGCCAGAGTTACGTGATAACCAGGATTTCAATTGTTAATTTTCAGTATCTTTAGGAATTGCTATCGGGGAAGGCAATGGCACCCCACCCCAGTACTCTTGCCTGGAAAATCCAATGGACGGAGTAGCTGATAAATAATAGCTAGTATTGACGTCACACTAGTATGTAACCTTTTTGGTTTGGCAGAGTGAATGCTTTTATTGTGATATGGTATTTAAGTAGATTGTTTTATATTGAATACAGTCCTTATCAAAACCAAATTCTCTTGGAACGAACGTATTTTTGCATTCCCATACATGTTGACCTTTGGAGAGATCCTTGAAACTGACTGCCAAGACCTAAGTTCTCTAATGTTTAGGGGAAGATCATCTCAAAGTTCTTTGCCTGTGGTGGAGTCTAGGAGAAGTGGAGGACAGGCCAGAGTTACGTGATAACCAGGATTTCAATTGTTAATTTTCAGTATCTTTAGGAATTGCTATCGGGGAAGGCAATGGCACCCCACCCCAGTACTCTTGCCTGGAAAATCCAATGGACGGAGTAGCCTGGTGGGCTGCAGTCCATGGGGTCGCTAACAGTCGGACAGACTGAGCGACTTCACTTTCACTTTTCTCTTTCATGCATTGGAGAAGGAAATGGCAACCCACTCCAGTATTCTTGTCTGGAGAATCCCAGGGATGGGGGAGCCTGGTGGGCTGCCGTCTATGGGGTCACACAGAGTCAGACACGACTGAAGTGACTTAGCAGCAGCAGCAGCAGGAATTGCTATTGGTGAAAGGGGGCAGGATTGGATGCCTGGAGGAAACTCATTCCTATTTCCCTACTATTTTAGATTATTGTTTATAATCTGCCATTTGGAGTAACTAGTTATTAGGTAGAATAGGTGAAGTTTTATCAAGTTTTGCAAGATCCCAGAGCAAACAATACATAGTCAGGCCCTAAAGTGGAGCTTTCTAGAAGAAAAAAGTCAAATATTGAGAGAAAGAGAAAAACGTAATTTCCCCACTGGCTCTGCATCCTTATGTAGGTTACACAACCTCTCCACATCTTCGTTCCTCTGCTTGCTTCGTGTGGCAGCTGTGAAAATGAGCCTCTCAGATCTCTGCCTGAGTGTTCAGTGAGGCCTTGCGGGGACTGCCCCCTGTCAGTGAGGGAGAGCAACAGGGGTATTGAGGGGGGCCTTCCAGGAAGACGCAGGTCTCCTCTGCTCAGGGATCTAGCTTGACAGTTCCGGGGTAGATGGAACAATGCCCCTGCCAAAGATGTCCACACCCTCATCTTCAGAGCCTGTGAGTATGTTACCTTATACGGTAAAAGGTGTTGTGCAGATGTGATTAAGGTAAAGATACTGAGCTAGGAAGACTATCCTAATGGTCTCAGTGTTACCAACAAGGGTTCTTATTAGAGGGAGGTGATAGGGTCAAAGTCAGGAAAGGAGCTGTGAAGAAAGAACAAAAGTCAGAGACGGTACTGGAGAGGAGCGACTTTGAAGGCGCTCTGCTGCTGGCTGTGATCACGGAAAATTACACAGCCGAGGTGTAAAAATGGCCTCTAGAAGCTGGAAAAGGCAAGGAGACTAATTCTGTCTCAGATTCTCCAGAAGGAATGCAGTCCTAGCAACAACTGGGTTTAGGACTTCTGACCTTGAGAACAGTAAGATAATATATTTGTGTTATTATAAGCCACAAAAACTGTGATTTCTGACAGCAGCAACAGAAATCCAGTACAGATTTAGCCATGGTGTTGAGACAAGAGACAATGGCTTAGAATGGGCACTGCAGACAAAGACCCTTCCACTAAACCTTCGTTTCTTCTCTCCTTTATCTGGGGCTCTGCTTCCTCTGACTCCTAATTGTCCTTCCCAAGAATGTTCCCTAATCATTCTTTTGCACATCTAATCCTGTCTTGGTGTCTGCTTCTGAAAAGACCTGAACTAATTCACCTCATAAATGTAGATGATTAAAGGCAAGTGAGGGGCTTCCCAGGAGGTGCTAATGGTAAAGAACCTGCCTTCCAATGCGGGAGATGTGAGACGCAGTTTGATCTCTGGGTCAGGAAGATGACCTGGAGTAGGAAATTGCAATGCTCTCCAGTATTCTTGCCTGGAGAATCCCATGGACGGAAGAGCCTTTTGGGCTACAGTCTATGGGGCCACAAAGAGTTGGACACTCTGAAGTGACTTAGTAGCAACAACAGCAGCAAGGGGTCAACTGCATGGTTTAAGTATTCAGAGCTATTAGCTATCATGATTCATAATTCCCATAGCACCAATAACATAGGGCAAGATGTAGTTAACCTTTTCCTTGGACAAAATCTTGGAAGGGCTTATAGTTTACTGGTTTACATTCAGTTAAATTGTCTCCAGGCATTTTGTTCAGTAGCCCAGCAGGATCACAAACTCCAAACTTCATTCAGAGTTCATGCTGTAGTTCTTCAGAGCTGCTCTGAATGGATTAGCAGGTCTAGTTTTGAGGCTCAGAATTAAAAGCACATTGTTGCTAAACATCAAGGTCATGTCCTTTGCCATAGCTTTTACCCAGCAAGAAAGTTGGCATTTTGAGATCCATCTGCTTCAGTTCTTGGTATGTCTATAGCTGGTTCCTGCCTCAGGCTGGGAAGAGAAAAGTTTGAATGGGCATTAGAGGAAAATAATAAAGCTGTCTGCTGTTGCCTCAAGAGTTCCACTTAGTGTAATTGATGAAAATGACAAAAGTATCTTCACAAATCAGCACTGAAGTGATGGAATCGTCAATGAATGCTCATTTAAAGGTTGGTTTTATACATATGAAAAGAAATCAAATCAGTGACACTGCACACAAAAAGTCAATTTCAGCTAGATTAGATATCTTAAATGTAAAAAGCAAATTCTCATA
Organism: Oreotragus oreotragus; assembly: GCA_006410675.1. Taxonomy (NCBI): domain Eukaryota; kingdom Metazoa; phylum Chordata; class Mammalia; order Artiodactyla; family Bovidae; genus Oreotragus; species Oreotragus oreotragus. The sequence goes on along the minus strand of SJYX01012412.1, from coordinate 340,569 downwards.
AATTTAGAAGAAAGTATGGGTGAATGTCTTCCTGAAATCAGAGTGGGAGGATTTCTTACTCAAGATATAAAAGAGACAGAATTCAAATTAAAATATTGATAAGTACAGTACAGTGAGACTTACCAGTCGGTTACAAATTCCTCCTATGTCAGCGTGATTCCTTTTTGCAGTGTGATGTCCATGCTTTGCTCACTAAGAGTTTATGGCTTTACTGCCTTGAACCTGGATGGACCTGGGGGTTGCCCTGAGCACTTAAAAGCAGTGGGGTTGATGCTGATGACATTCGAGCTGAGGCCTGAAGAGACATGAAGCTTTTACTTCCACTCTCTCTGAGCTGAACAGTCATGTGGGGCAGCCTAAACCCTGTCTCTTATACACATCTAGATGTGTATAAGAGACAGGGGTACAGTATGTTCAGAACACTGAGCATTTTGTTTCTCGCTAGCACTTTTTTTTCCTGACAAACTATCCTTTTGATTTTTCACTTGTGATGAGGGAGGGAAAGTTTATTGATCTGGATTTGTCTGTCTGATGCTTTATGCCAGAAACTCTGAATTCTTGAAGGAAAATGTCTTCTTATATAGCTATCATTTAGAATTTTAATGATTTCTTCTTTAGACTTATGATAAATAATAGCTAGTATTGACGTCACACTAGTATGTAACCTTTTTGGTTTGGCAGAATGAATGCTTTTATTGTGATATGGTATTTAAGTAGATTGTTTTATATTGAATACAGTCCTTATCAAAACCAAATTCTCTTGGAACGAACGTATTTTTGCATTCCCATACATGTTGACCTTTGGAGAGATCCTTGAAACTGACTGCCAAGACCTAAGTTCTCTAATGTTTAGGGGAAGATCATCTCAAAGTTCTTTGCCTGTGGTGGAGTCTAGGAGAAGTGGAGGACAGGCCAGAGTTACGTGATAACCAGGATTTCAATTGTTAATTTTCAGTATCTTTAGGAATTGCTATCGGGGAAGGCAATGGCACCCCACCCCAGTACTCTTGCCTGGAAAATCCAATGGACGGAGTAGCCTGGTGGGCTGCAGTCCATGGGGTCGCTAACAGTCGGACAGACTGAGCGACTTCACTTTCACTTTTCTCTTTCATGCATTGGAGAAGGAAATGGCAACCCACTCCAGTATTCTTGTCTGGAGAATCCCAGGGATGGGGGAGCCTGGTGGGCTGCCGTCTATGGGGTCACACAGAGTCAGACACGACTGAAGTGACTTAGCAGCAGCAGCAGCAGGAATTGCTATTGGTGAAAGGGGGCAGGATTGGATGCCTGGAGGAAACTCATTCCTATTTCCCTACTATTTTAGATTATTTTTTATAATCTGCCATTTGGAGTAACTAGTTATTAGGTAGAATAGGTGAAGTTTTATCAAGTTTTGCAAGATCCCAGAGCAAACAATACATAGTCAGGCCCTAAAGTGGAGCTTTCTAGAAGAAAAAAGTCAAATATTGAGAGAAAGAGAAAAACGTAATTTCCCCACTGGCTCTGCATCCTTATGTAGGTTACACAACCTCTCCACATCTTCGTTCCTCTGCTTGCTTCGTGTGGCAGCTGTGAAAATGAGCCTCTCAGATCTCTGCCTGAGTGTTCAGTGAGGCCTTGCGGGGACTGCCCCCTGTCAGTGAGGGAGAGCAACAGGGGTATTGAGGGGGGCCTTCCAGGAAGACGCAGGTCTCCTCTGCTCAGGGATCTAGCTTGACAGTTCCGGGGTAGATGGAACAATGCCCCTGCCAAAGATGTCCACACC
>SJYX01012412.1:293518-331301 GCA_006410675.1 Oreotragus oreotragus | reverse complement strand
CCGAGAAATGGTGAGGGACAGGGAGGTCTGGTGTGCTGCAGTCCATGGGGTTGCAAAGAGTCAGACATGACTGAGCGACTGAACTGAACTGAGCCACCATACACATGTGCCATCTTGTACTAACAGTTATTTAGAATGTAAGTGCTGATATACTTTAAAGAAATGGTTCATCTTTATGTATGAATTGGAATAATGCTCAGTTGAGCACAGTCAAGGAACAAAACATGTCCAGCCCTAGCCACGAAGGAATTGCTTGCTGTAGAAAGCACCATTTTCAGAAGGCAGGGGTGAAGGTCCTACAGTCAGGAGTTCAAAAACCACATGAAACAGTGACAACTGAAACAGAATGACTTTCCAGAAAGTGGAACCTGGAATAATGGAATTCTGAATTTCTTGAAGGATATTGTCCCCTTTGAGAAATATAACACAAACTTTAGAACTTCTTTTCTTGAAAAATCACACACTGACAGCATTTTGCATAGGGTGTCAAGCCCGTCCTTCTCTCCCTACATGAGTTAATAATCTCTAGTCAGTAAAACAGAAAACTTCTTAAGTATTTCAAATGAAGGAAATTTAACAAAGAGAACTGGCTACCTTGATGGAAAAGTGAAACCAAAAGGGGCTGAGTGAGACAGGAGGAGAGGAGAATGAGCGTAAGAAGATGCTGTTGGGGGCCCTGGGCTGGAGCCCCGCGGGCTGTCCCAGGCTGGCGTGCACCTGGGGGCGCTGCGCTCCCATCTCTGTGGCCGCTGGAGACTCGTGCAGAAATCTGACCCAGAGGACACGCACCTCTCCTTCCTCCCCAGCTTTACATGTCTCAGAAGGGTCTTCTGTTAGCAGAAACACCAGATGTTACTGTTCAGAAAGCCTGAAAACAGAGGCTGAAGACCCTCAGTGGCTTACAGAGCAGAGATGGGAGGGAATGGGAATAGAGAGCAGGTAAATGACCATCCCAGTGGCTAGAGTACAAACAGCAACTTCAGATAAGGATGTGTGAATATTTCACAAAACTTAGGGGAAAAACATAATTAACACTAGACCCTAATGCATGTGTATCTAACTTCACACAACAAGCCTGCTTCTGGATATCGATGAAATACTAACATCTAATGAGTACAGTCTATTAAAGTTGGTCCCTGAAATCTTCCTGTGTACTTAATGGGTAGATTCATGTAAGCTAGTCCAGACTTACTGAATTACATCTCAGAGGTGGCCTTGAAAACCACACTGAGTAGCTTTGAGGACCACTGGCTCTCATTTGGTAAAATTTGGCTCTTTTTTTCTTTTTAACCAAGATGATGTTTTTTGACCTGTATTCAATATTTTATGAATCAGTGGGTCTCTGACTTTAGCAGAAATCAGATTACTGGGCCCCATACGTGGAATTTCTCAATTCAGTGGGTCTGGGGTGGGGCCAGTTATTTGTAGTTCTAACAAGTCCTCAGTCCTCAGCTGATACTGCTATTGCTGACTCAAGGGTCACACTTTGAAGCCAGTAGTATGAATACTTCTTCCCAGGTGGCTCAGTGGCAAAGAATCCGACTGCAATGTACGAGACGCATGTTCCATCCCTTGGCTGGGAAGATGCCCAGGAGGATGAAATTGCTGGAGCCTGGTGGGTTACAGTCTATGTGGTCACAAATAAATCGGGCATGACTTAGTGGCTAAACAACATGAATATTAATTTGTAATATTTTTCAAAGGTAGATGTGCATTTGGTCTAATCAAGTCTAACTAAAATCCCCAGTCATAGGACTTCAGAGCAAAGGAGACTTTGGTGTTAATGATGCCAAACTCCTACCTTCAATTCTTGAGTTACAGATTCAGTGTCTCGGCCTCGGTCATTAGACAGAGCAAAGAAGGTGTGGGAAGGTGGTGCGCATTTCCTGCCTCCTAGTCCCACGTGCTCACCATTGATCGCTCTGCTTAGGAACTTGCATCTTTATGTGCTTCTGGGGCCAAATTACTGTTGGTATATAAAGGATTATCATCCTGACTTGAATCATTAGAGGTCAGAGAGGATGATGAAAATTAGAGATTTTCATAAAACTGAACATGAAACAAGAGGTCATCTGCTTCACAGTTAAAGAGCATACTGAAAGACTTCTCTTGCCTTTTGGGGTATCTTAGTTAAATCACCAGAGGAGCAATTTCTTTTTATGAAGGATATTAAGAAAAGGACTGAAATCTGAAGCTACTGCAAATAAGGCCATAGTTTTGGTTGCAGAGCCTGTGACCAGCTGCCAACACAAATATTAACATAGAAACAGAGACTCTGAGAGTATGTGGCTGGTGACACTTCAGATAAATATTCAGCTCATGACCCCAGGAGGCAAAAATATAGGACAACTCTCTGAAATGTGTAGCTGCACAGACCCAAGGGTGATATAATGACTATGTCCAGCTTGTTGTTGACTAAATAAAAATAAGTTTGATTCATCACAGATGAGCAATAATTGTCTTCATAACTCATTATTTATATCATAGGCCATCTGTGATGTTTTCATGATTTCCAGAAGAGAATACACTCAACTTGAAAGGGAGGAAATCGTGCCAGTTTAGAAATGACATCTGGAAGGATTTGGAATTGAAAGGCTTAGCAAGAAAAACTGGGGCTGCTTACAGATGCCAAAGTTGAAGAGGATCTCTGACTCACTGCATCTGTTCTAGACCCCTGGGCTAGGCTGTACTCCTCAAAAGTAAACCCCCAGGACAAGGAGGCAAACACAGCCTTTTAGATAGGTAGTGCTGGAGGAAAGCCAGCTGGAGGAAGAGGAAGAAGACCAGAGGCAAGAGGTAGTCAAGCAAGAGTCAGATCTTAAGGAGGGGAGATTTGTCTGAGCCCACAGGGGAGCTAGGGGCTGTAAGCTTGGCCTTGAAGCTGTTTTGAACCTGAAGAAGCTGGCCTGCCATTCACTCCATCTGTCTAGCGCTGGCCAAAGGTGACCCCAGCCACCTGTAGCTCTGAATGAATGTCCACAGTGCTCCAGGGGCCCCAGGAATGCTCTCAGGTTCTGGGACTGAGAAGTAAAGATTATTAAAGCTGGGAGAGGGACATACCTAACATGTTAGAAGTGTCCATAAGGGATTTCAGCTGTCCACTTCAAGATCCAAATTCTCTCTTGATATTAGGGTTTCCCAAAGAAACAGCTTTAGGAGAATTATTGCAAAATCTGTTAACTCACACAAAAATAATGTTTTCAATTACAGCCTTACTGGTAATAAAGCTGATATTTTTATCTGCATCGACTGATCCCTACATCTTTTCCTTGAGGGTTTTTTTTTTTTTTAATCTCCTTAAATGTTTCTAAATATGTGTCTCATCTTCTGAGATTGCTGTAATGGAACCTGTTTTCTTACATGATAATTTTTAGGTGATACTGGCAAGTTACAGCACTTGGGTGTCTCTTAGACAACTACACCTGCTTATCTAGCAGTCACACCTCACTTCAACACATTCAGAAATCATAAGCAGATTGCCAAGGATCAATATGGCTGTGCACCACACCCTGCAGTATGCTTCACACCCTGATTGTTTAATGTGAGATTTTGGCATCCAGAAGATTCTGAGACCCCAGGGAGTCAGTATGCTGCTGTTGTGCTGAGTCGCTCAGTCGTGTCTGACTCTTTGCAACCCAAGGGACTGTAGTCCGCCAGGCTCCTCTGTCCATGAGATTCTCCAGACAAGAATACTGGAGTGGGTTGCCATGCCCTTCTCCAGGGGATCTTCCCAACCCAGGAATTGAACCCAGGTCTCCTGCATTGCAGGTGATTCTTTACTGTCTGAGCCACCAAGGTCCTGATATCCCATAGGAGATAATTTCTACATTGCTGCTGCTGCTAAGTCGCTTCAGTCATGTCCAACTCTGTGTGATCCCATAGACAGCAGCCCACCAGGCTCCCCTGTCCCTGGGATTCTCCAAGCAAGAACACTGGAGTGAGTTGCCATTTCCTTCTCCAATGCATGAAGGTGAAGTCGCTCAATCGTGTCCGACTCTTAGCGACCCCATGGACTGCAGCCTACCGGGCTCCTCCTTCCATGGAATTTGCCAGGCAAGAGTACTGGAATGGGTTGCCATTGCCTTCTCTGAATTTCTACATTAGAGGACACAAATTTATTAATCTGTGGAGAGACATTTGTCATATGTCAATGTGTTGTGTCATTGTAAACTTGCAAGTATTTTTCCAACCAAGATGGAAATAGGAAGCAAAGGTGTGAGAGCCATCTTCTGGAGAGGTCTGTTAACATCCCTCCTGGGTCATGCTCCTCTTCTACTATATTCCTCCTCTTGTGCTTCCGCCAAAACTGAAGGCAAAATTCTTTTCATCAAGTATGCTCCTCCATTCATGACCTACTTCAATGAAAAGATGGACCTGTCCATACAGTTGCCCAGGCCAGAGCTCCTGGAATGATTCCAGGCTCCTGGGTCTCTCTCATCCATTCATCTAATCTGTCACTTGTTGCTGTTCAGTCACTAAGTCGTGTCTGACTCTTTGCGACCCCATGGACTGCAGCATGCCAGGCTTCCTTGTCCTTCACTATCTCCTGGCATTTGCTCAGATTCACGTCTGTTGAGTCGATGATGCTATCTAACCATTTCATCTTCTGTCTCCCTCTTCACCTTTTGCCTTCAATCTTTCCCAGAATCAGGGTCTTTTCTAGTGAGTCAGTTCTTTGCATCAGTTGGCCAAAGTACTGGAGCTTCAGCTTCAACATCAGTCCTTCCAGTGAATATTCAGACTGATTTCCTTTAGGATTGACTGGTTTGATTGCCTTGTAGTCCAAGGGACACTCAAGAGTCTTCTCCAACACCACAGTTCAAAAGTATCAGTTCTTAGGCACTCACCCTTCTTTATGATCCAGCTCTCACATCCCTATGTGACTACTGGAAAAACCAGCACTCCCTAAATTCTGTCAATTATCTCTTCCCCACCACTAATGCCTGTATACAATTTCTCACTGTTAACTGCCGGAACCATTTGCCAAGCCTCTTATAAGGTCACCTGTCTCTAGTATTAATTCTATCTAATCCATATTTATGATGCTTTTAAATGCATTTTTATATATTATTTCCTTTAGCATCAATTTGATCATGCTGTCTTCTGCTTTAAGTGATTCCATGCATCCCACTGTGGCAGGCTCATGATGGCTCCCAAAGCTATGTCCACATCCCAGTGTCTGCAACCTGTGACTGTTACCTTACTAGGAAAAAGGGTCCTTGCAGGTATAATTAAATTAAGACTCGAGATGAGAAGTTGATTTCTCATTATCCAGGTGGACCCCAAATGCCATCATGTGTGTCTTTATGAGAAAGAAACAGACAGGAAGATAGTGTGGAAACAGCAACAGCCAAGTGTTGTCACTTGTGACCAGAAACTGGAATAAAGAAGGAAGGAACTCTCCTCTGAAGCCTCCAGGGGAGAGTGGCCCCACAGACACCCACCTCCCACAACTGTCAGAGAATTAAGCCCCTTAGTTTGTGGTCAGTTGTTACAGCAGCCCCAGGGAAACTAACAGATCCACTGCCCTTAAAAAATGGTCAAAGTACTTTTATTTTATCCAAGGCTTTTCATGATCTGGGCTCTGCCTTCATTTCCCCACCTAACCTCTCATCATTTCCCCAAATGAACTCTGTGCTCTGATGACTGAACAGTTGGAAGTTCTCCAATTGTGCCATTTTCTTCCCCAGCTTTCTGCATCACCTGTGTTCCTGCATTTCTCTAAAACCACCAGACTCCTCTTGAAGTGCAACAATCTAAGTGTCCTAGAAAATCTGTGTATGGAGCATGATCGTCCTTCTGAGCTGGAGATGGGAGGGGGATGTGGATGTTACTATACAAACTTTCAAAAATGAAACTAATTAGCTAGGAAAGCTTGTATAAAAATTCACTGGCACATGTGTGACATACTGTCACTCAAGAATGAATGAAAATGTATCCTACATGTAGCTTATACTTGTCAGATTCATAATCATTGTGCTAAGTCATTCTGAGGGTGACGACTGATGTGTTAGAAAAGGGATTTTTCACAGTGTTAAGGATTAATCCTCACACATACATGGCCAGTGTGATAGATGATGCAGGTGTCCTCCCATGCACTGGGCTTGGTAACTAGGCCCTGGCTGCTGGAAGTATTGGCTGTTTCTTTCCCCAACTTTATTAAGATATAATTGACATACAGTATTATGTGATTTTAAAGTATGTGACATGTTGATTTAATTCACTTATGTATTGCAGTATGTGATTAACAGAAGAGCCTTAGCTAACACCTCCATCACATCACATAATTCCTTTTTTGCAGTGAGAATATTTACAATATACTCTCCTAGCAGCTTACGAGTAAATAGTCCAGTGATGCTTCCTGTAACCACCACACTATGCATTGGAGCCCAAAAACCTATTTATTTTGTAACTGGAAGTCTGTACTCTTTGCCCAACACTTCCCCCATTTCTCCCACCCTCCAACTCTCCCACTTTTCTATTCTGTTTCTACAAGTTCGGCGTTTTAGGATTCCACATATGAGCGAAATCATACAGCCTTTGTGTTTCACTGTCTGACTTATTTCACTTAGAATTATGTTCTCAAGGTTCACCCATGTTGCCACAAATGGTGGGATTTTGTTACTTCTCATGGCTGAATAATATTCTATTATACACATATCACATCTTATTTACCCATTCTGCTACCGACGGACATTTAGGTTGCTTCCATACATTAGCTACTATGAATAGCGCTGCAGTAAATGCATGAGTACCGGGGAAGGCAATGGCACCCCACCCCAGTACTCTTGCCTGGAAAATCCAACGGACGGAATAGCCTGGTGGGCTGCAGTCCATGGGGTCGCTAACAGTCGGACAGACTGAGCGACTTCACTTTCACTTTTCTCTTTCATGCATTGGAGAAGGAAATGGCAACCCACTCCAGTATTCTTGCCTGGAGAATCCCAGGGATGGGGGAGCCTGGTGGGCTGCCGTCTATGGGGTCACACAGAGTCGGACACGACTGAAGTGACTTAGCAGCAGCAGCAGCAAATGCATGAGTACAGATTCGATTGTCATTTCCTTTCCAATTAAAACATAAGCAAAGGACCTGAAGAGACATTTTTCCAAAGGAAATATACAAATAGCCAACATATGCATGAAAAGGTGCTCAACATCACCAGGGAAATGCAAATCAAAACCACACTGAGATGACACCCCACAACTCTTATTGGGGCTATTATCAAAAAGATCAGAGACAGGCATTGGCTGCGATACAGAGAACAGGGAACCCTCGTGCACTGTTGCAGGGAATGTAAATTAGCATAGTCACCATGGGAAAGAGTACGGAGATTCCTCAATAGGTTAAAGAGAGAGTATTGGCTGTTGATGGTTCACAGCTGTCCTCTCTGCCCCCAACAGCTGGCAGCCAAGGACTGACAAAAAGATAAAGGGACTGGCCCCTGTGGCTCTCTGTGGTTCAGTATGGGCTTCCCCTGGGATCAGCGAAAGCCAGGCTCCCGCTGAGACCGCATCCTACTCTGCCCTGTTTGCTGCTCTCACCGCATTTCTCCTGAAAGCACCGCACCCCAAAATCACTCATCCTCAGATCCCCACCTCAGACTGCTTCTCGGAAATGTGACCTAAGCCAGATGGAATTCCAAACTTTATTACCACCAGTCTTTACAGCCCAAGTCCAAGATCAGCCAAGAATTGCAACCAAACCTCAGTTACCTAACACGTTCTCATGCAGTGTAACAGNCATGGCATCTGGTCCCATCACTTCATGGGAAATAGATGGGGAGACAGTGGAAACAGTGTCAGACTTTATTTTGGGGGCCTCCAAAATCACTGCAGATGGTGACTGCCCCCATGAAATTAAAAGACGCTTACTACTTGGAAGAAAAGTTTTGACCAACCTAGATAACACATTGAAAAGAAGAGACATTACTTTGCCAACAAAGGTCCATCTAGTCAAGGCTATGGTTTTTCCAGTGGTCATGTATGGATGTGAGAGTTGGACTGTGAAGAAGGCTAAGCACTGAAGAATTGATGCTTTTGAACTGTGGTGTTGGAGAAGATTCTTGAGAGTCCCTTGGACTGCAAGGAGATTCAACCAGTCCATTCTGAAGGAGATCGGCCCTGGGATTTCTTTGGAAGAAATGATGCTAAAGCTGAAACTCCAATACTTTGGCCACCTCATGCGAAGAGTTTACTCATTGGAAAAGTCTCTGATGCTGGGAAGGATTGGGGGCAGGAGGAGAAGGGGGCGACAGAGGATGAGATGGCTGGGTGGCATCACGGACTCGATGAACATGAGTCTGTGTGAACTCCGGGAGTTAGTGATGGACAGGGAGGCCCGACGTGCTGCAGTTCATGGGGTTGCAAAGAGTCGGACACGACTGAGCAAGTGAACTGAACTGAACTGAGTCTACCATCTGCTCAGTCAGCTGGCTTTCTCAATAAAGTCATATTCCTGAACTCAACTCCTTGTCTCTTGGATTCACTGGCCTGTCATGGGGCAAGCAGAGCTAGCTTGGACTCAGTAACAGCCCCACAGGGTCTAGCTCAGTTTTAGGAGCCCCACAGTGTCTTGCTTGTTTTCACATATGCAGCTTGAAAGTGAGCCCAGAAGAACATATACAACTCTGTGAGACCATTTTATTGACTGCCTTAATCTCCCTGGTCCTTTAGCTTCCTTGCTCTTCTGTGCTCTCCTTGCAACTGAAACTGCATTGGGTCCCAGCAAGAGGATAAATCGTGAGAAGAGCAGTAGGAGTGCTCCCTTGTTCTTGGGGTCAGAGTTGTCTCAGAGTTTAAGGTGCTGGCTTGGCCTCTTCTGTGAACTGCTCCATTGCCGCTATGGCTTTGCCTAAGGACTGGTGTGGGACAGAGTGGGAAAGCAAAAACAAAGGACATTTCGGATTCCCCTCACTCCCTATGACCTATGGAGGCCCCTTTTCCTGACACTCCGACTGTGCTAGAAGATTTCTCTTAGAGTTCTAGCAGTTTGTTCCTGGTGCACAGTTCTGAGTTTTAGCTTGTTTTTTGTTTTGTTTTGTTTTGTTTTTATTTCAGGGCAGGAGATACCAGAGGAAAAACAAAGTGGGAAATGCAGTGATGGTTCAGTGGTACTTTGAGTTCTTGTTTCCTTCCCTAACCTGTTTGTTGACATTTGAGATAGCTGTTCCATGTATTCTGTCTAGAGGTTTTACCTGTATTTAATGTGGAAATACAATGTAAATAAAGTTCTTATTGTCCTGACCAGAACCCGGTAATCTCAGTGTCATTTTAATTTATGTTTTCTCTTCTCTCATTAGAGAGTTTGAACATCTTTCTATATTTGAGGAGCTGTTTTTATGTTACTGTGGGGAATGAAGTTTTCTTTTTTTTCTAATTAAAAAAAAACCTGTTAGGTTTACTAACTTTTTATCCAAGAAGTGTTGCAAATATTTTCTCTCCGTTTGTCCGTTGACTTCTGATAGTGTTTATATTTGGGGGGCCATGCAGAAGTTTTGTTTTTAATAAAGTCATAATTATAATATTTTATTGCATCTGGATTTTAAATCAAGATAGAAATCTTTTTCTTTCATCTAAGTTAAAGAAGAACTCACCTATGTTTTTCTCTAGAGCCTGTATAGTTTCCAAGTAGCTCTCTAATCAGTTTGAGACTGAATCTTCTACATGGTATGAAATATAGATCTAACTGTATCGTTTTCAAAACTGTTTCATGGGACTTTCCTAATGGTCCAGTGGCTAAGACTCCATGCTCCCAATTTCTGGTCAGGGCACTAGATCCTACATGCCACAACTAGAGATCCCACATGCTGCAAGGAAAATCGAAGGTGCCACAACTAAGACCCGGCACAGCTGAATAAAAAATTTTAACAGTGTTTCAGAAGTCCTGCAACCTCTTCAAGTTTGGCCACTCATAAATCATAGTCACAAGGTTCAGTTGCAATTTCTAGTTAAGGCTAAGGTTTATGGCAGTAAAGTATGCAGGGCAAAAGCAAGCAGGAAAAAGACGCACATTGGCAGAGGCCAAAGGACAAATGCTGGCTTCTGCATCTATTCCTTCCACAATTACACAGGACATGCTCTCTCTCACACACACACATCAAACTACAGACATAATTGGTATATCTCTGCCCAGGGAATCTTGTCTGAGTTTTAGCCTGAGTCTTTTGTGGAGGGGAGCTGGTCGTATAGTAGGCATATCCTGCTATACACACAACCAGCCATGGCAGCAGGCTGGACTCCAGCAATGAAATCAGGTGCATGCAAATCATCAGTCTTGATGTTTGTGTAAAGCAATCTGGCAAGCTGGGACGGCATGGTCCATTGCTCCAGGTGTACACAGCAGAACCATCAGTTATTGACACAAACACTCTGAGGGCCATATTCCAAGAGGTTTATCAAAGGTCAACTGTGGTTCTAGGTTCCCTTGAAGACAGGAAGGCATAGGCAACCAGATCTGCTATTTTAACTCTTTCCTTGCAAAATGGCTAACCAGGTTTCCTAAGGACATTTAAGAAAAAGTCTTTCTTTGCCCTAGTGTTTTGAAATGCCACTTTTATCATATAATGAAGTGCTATATGTACTGACATCTATTTCTGGATTTTCTGTTCTGTTTCTGTCTTGTCTATTTACTCACACAATAGTACACATAATATGTCTTTCGTTTGTGTGGTTTTGGCCCCACCTCACAGCTTGTGGGATTTTAGTTCCCAGATCAGGAATTGAACTCGTGTCCTAGGCAGTGAAAGTGCAGAGTCCTAACCACTGGACCACCACGAGATTCCCCACAATGCTTTCATTAGAAAGGCTTTATAGTGTGTTTAATGTTTATAGAAAGTGTCCATTTCTAGTGTTTTCCTGGTTATTCTTGTGTGTTTGTTTTTCCATATGAAGTATAGCATCAGCATATCTATTTCCATGAAGAAATTTGTTTCTACCTGGCTTCTTTTCTTTTGATAATTTTTATCTATTTTCCAATCTTTAAACAAATATTTTTTCTGCAAAAATAAGCCACATTACAGCAAAAATGACAAGAAAAACCACATAAATCCCAAACATACCGTTGCTATCACTTTGTTATTTCCTTTTACACAATTTTAATCATGTTATTAGAATCTTACCATCATTTTAAATGACTGTAGTATTTAAACAAGGAGACAGTCATAATTTTTTCATAACTTATTTGATTATCCCCTTATTAAAAAGTATTCATTCTGCCCAGATTTTGGCTATTATAAACAATGCTAAATATTATGTATCCATTTATTTATTTCTTTGAGGTAGAGACTCCTAGAGTGGAATTACTGTAAGGTAAAAGGTGTGAGCATTTTTAAGTTTCCTGATAAATATTAATAAATTGCTTTCTTTATAGTTGTACTAGTTAAACTACTACTACCTATTTTCACTGCATTCTTACCTTTCATTGTAAACCCTGGCTTAAAATATAATAAAAACTTATCCATTTCAATGTTTGGCCAAAACGCAAAGGTTTAGACCTTCTGATCCACCAATTCCATCTCTAGAATTATGGAAATAACCATCTGACATGTGCTCAACATTCAGAAAACTAAGATCATGGCATCTGGTCCTGTTACTTCATGGGAAATAGATGTGGAAACAGCGGATACAGTGTCAGACTTTATTTTCTTGGGCTCCAAAATCACTGCAGATGGTGATTTCAGCCATGAAATTAAAAGACGCTTACTCATTGGAAGGAAAGTTATGACCAACCTAGACAGTATATTGAAAATCAGAGATATTACTTTGCCAACAAAGGTCCATCTAGTCAAGGCTATGGTTTTTCCTGTGGTCATGTATGGATGTGAGAGTTGGACTGTGAAGAAAGCTGAGCACTGAAGAATTGATGCTTTTGAACTGTGGTGTTGGAGAAGACTCTTGAGAGTCCCTTGGACTGCAAGGAGATCCAACCAGTCCATTCTGAAGGAGATCAGCCCTGGGTGTTCATTGGAAGGACTGATGTTGAAGCTGAAACTCCAGTACTTTGGCCACCTCATGCGAAGAGTTGACTCATTGGAAAAGACCCTGATGCTCGGAGGGATTGGGGGCAAGGGGAGAAGGGGATGACAGAGGATGAGATGGCTGGATGGCATCACTGACTCGATGAACGTGAGTCTGAGTGAACTCCAGGAGTTGGTGATGGACAGGGAAGCCCTACGTGCTGTGATTCATGGGGTCGCAAAGAGTCGGACATGACTGAGTGCCTGAACTGACTGACTGACTAACTGATGGAGGTGCAAGGATGTCAGTGTGATATCAGGTATCTTACAAACATAAGTGTGTTAAAGTCCATGTAGAGGGTGATCATGGGGAAAGACTTCCGTATTTTGCTTTATAAACTTTCATGTTGTTTTAATTCTTCACAATGAGAATGTATTACTTTTTAAAAATTTGTGATGATGCACCTAACATGAAATCTACCTGTTTAACTATTTTTAAGGGCACAGTACAGTGGCATTTACTTCATCTACACTGTTGTGCAACCATCTCCATGACTTTTTTCATCTTTCCAAAATGAAGCTCTGTCCAATTAAATGGCCATTGCCTATTATTCCCTCCTCCCCAGTCCCTTGAAACACCCGTCTACTTTCTGTATCTAGGAATGTGACTACTCTAAATACCTCACATTAGTAGAATCCTTTAATATTTGTCCTTTTGCGTCTAGCTATTTCCGCTTAGTATAATGTTCTCAGGGTTCATCTTGCTGTGGCATGGAGCACATTGAAGAAATGTTTAAAAAAATACTCTTTCCTTTTTGAGGCTAAATATTGCTCCATTGTATGCACATACCACATTTTCTTTATCCATTATCTATCAAAGGACACTTGGGTTGTTTCCACCTTTTGGATTTGTGAATAATGCTGCTGAGAATATGGACCTACAAATGTCTCTTCAAGATCTTACTTTCCATTATTTTGGGTGTATACCCACACATGGAATTGCTGGGTCTATCTGGCTCTTACACTTTGATGTTCTTCAGGGCTAGATTTGAGACGCTCATCTCTCTGTGTGTTTTCCCCTTACATTATATCACTGATTTGCATGAAATATAAATACCAAGGACAATCCAGTTTTAATCTCTAGCCCGTACCTCTCTCCTGTATCTCTAATACTTTGTTCTATATATCTTCTTGATGACTATCCAGCATTTTAAACACAATATATTCAAAACTGAGCTGCACACCTGCTCCTTCCCTATGTCAGTAATTGGCATGGCCATCATCCAGGTTTCTCAGGCTTGTACTCATTAACCCATGTCAATCTTCTCCAAGTCTTAGTTTGAAATAGATCTCTATTCTGACAATGTATTTCCCTCTTCACTGCCATCATCCTAGACCAGGCCATTAATTGGCAGCTGTCATGTGGATTACTCCAGGAGGCTCCTAAAGGATCTCTTTACTTTTCTTACCCTCTGTAATAGTTTTCCTGAGGTTCCTATAACAAATTATCACAGGGCAATTCCCTGGCAGTCCAGTGGTTAGGGCTCAGAGCTATCACTGCTGGGGCCCCAGGTTGATCCCTTGTCAGGAAACTGAGATTCCACAAGCCACACAGTATGACCAGAAAAACCCAAATTATCACAAACTTGGTGATTTTAAACAACAGAAATTTATTCTCTCATGGCTCTGGATGCCAGAAGTCTGAAATCAAGGTGTGGTCAGGGGCCTGTTCCCTTTAGAGGCTCTGTGGAATGTATTCAATCCTGAATTCTTCTAGCTCCTGGTGTTTACTGGCTTTCCTTGATGTTCCTTGACTTGTGATCATGCTACTCCAATGTCATCTCTGTTTTCACATCACTTTTTCTATGTGTCCATCTCTTTTCACCTTCTGTCTCTCAAATCTCATTCTACCTTTCTCTTATAAGAACACATGTCATCGGATTTAGTGCCCACCTGGATAATCTAGGGTTAGATCCTCATCTCAAGATTTTAATTGTGTCTGCAAAGATTCTTCTTGCAAATAAGATAACACTCACAGGTTCACAGANTGCAGCCATGAAATTAAAAGACGCTTACTCCTTGGAAGGAAAGTTATGACCAACCTAGACAGTATATTGAAAATCAGAGATATTACTTTGCCAACAAAGGTCCATCTAGTCAAGGCTATGGTTTTTCCTGTGGTCATGTATGGATGTGAGAGTTGGACTGTGAAGAAAGCTGAGCACTGAAGAATTGATGCTTTTGAACTGTGGTGTTGGAGAAGACTCTTGAGAGTCCCTTGGACTGCAAGGAGATCCAACCAGTCCATTCTGAAGGAGATCAGCCCTGGGTGTTCATTGGAAGGACTGATGTTGAAGCTGAAACTCCAGTACTTTGGCCACCTCATGCGAAGAGTTGACTCATTGGAAAAGACCCTGATGCTCGGAGGGATTGGGGGCAAGGGGAGAAGGGGATGACAGAGGATGAGATGGCTGGATGGCATCACTGACTCGATGAACGTGAGTCTGAGTGAACTCCAGGAGTTGGTGATGGACAGGGAAGCCCTACGTGCTGTGATTCATGGGGTCGCAAAGAGTCGGACATGACTGAGTGCCTGAACTGACTGACTGACTAACTGATGGAGGTGCAAGGATGTCAGTGTGATATCAGGTATCTTACAAACATAAGTGTGTTAAAGTCCATGTAGAGGGTGATCATGGGGAAAGACTTCCGTATTTTGCTTTATAAACTTTCATGTTGTTTTAATTCTTCACAATGAGAATGTATTACTTTTTAAAAATTTGTGATGATGCACCTAACATGAAATCTACCTGTTTAACTATTTTTAAGGGCACAGTACAGTGGCATTTACTTCATCTACACTGTTGTGCAACCATCTCCATGACTTTTTTCATCTTTCCAAAATGAAGCTCTGTCCAATTAAATGGCCATTGCCTATTATTCCCTCCTCCCCAGTCCCTTGAAACACCCGTCTACTTTCTGTATCTAGGAATGTGACTACTCTAAATACCTCACATTAGTAGAATCCTTTAATATTTGTCCTTTTGCGTCTAGCTATTTCCGCTTAGTATAATGTTCTCAGGGTTCATCTTGCTGTGGCATGGAGCACATTGAAGAAATGTTTAAAAAAATACTCTTTCCTTTTTGAGGCTAAATATTGCTCCATTGTATGCACATACCACATTTTCTTTATCCATTATCTATCAAAGGACACTTGGGTTGTTTCCACCTTTTGGATTTGTGAATAATGCTGCTGAGAATATGGACCTACAAATGTCTCTTCAAGATCTTACTTTCCATTATTTTGGGTGTATACCCACACATGGAATTGCTGGGTCTATCTGGCTCTTACACTTTGATGTTCTTCAGGGCTAGATTTGAGACGCTCATCTCTCTGTGTGTTTTCCCCTTACATTATATCACTGATTTGCATGAAATATAAATACCAAGGACAATCCAGTTTTAATCTCTAGCCCGTACCTCTCTCCTGTATCTCTAATACTTTGTTCTATATATCTTCTTGATGACTATCCAGCATTTTAAACACAATATATTCAAAACTGAGCTGCACACCTGCTCCTTCCCTATGTCAGTAATTGGCATGGCCATCATCCAGGTTTCTCAGGCTTGTACTCATTAACCCATGTCAATCTTTTCCAAGTCTTAGTTTGAAATAGATCTCTATTCTGACAATGTATTTCCCTCTTCACTGCCATCATCCTAGACCAGGCCATTAATTGGCAGCTGTCATGTGGATTACTCCAGGAGGCTCCTAAAGGATCTCTTTACTTTTCTTACCCTCTGTAATAGTTTTCCTGAGGTTCCTATAACAAATTATCACAGGGCAATTCCTTGGCAGTCCAGTGGTTAGGGCTCAGAGCTATCACTGCTGGGGCCCCAGGTTGATCCCTTGTCAGGAAACTGAGATTCCACAAGCCACACAGTATGACCAGAAAAACCCAAATTATCACAAACTTGGTGATTTTAAACAACAGAAATTTATTCTCTCATGGCTCTGGATGCCAGAAGTCTGAAATCAAGGTGTGGTCAGGGGCCTGTTCCCTTTAGAGGCTCTGTGGAATGTATTCAATCCTGAATTCTTCTAGCTCCTGGTGTTTACTGGCTTTCCTTGATGTTCTTTGACTTGTGATCATGCTACTCCAATGTCATCTCTGTTTTCACATCACTTTTTCTATGTGTCCATCTCTTTTCACCTTCTGTCTCTCAAATCTCATTCTACCTTTCTCTTATAAGAACACATGTCATCGGATTTAGTGCCCACCTGGATAATCTAGGGTTAGATCCTCATCTCAAGATTTTAATTGTGTCTGCAAAGATTCTTCTTGCAAATAAGATAACACTCACAGGTTCACAGAATTCAATGTAGATATCTTCTTGTGGGCCTTTTTTCAGCTTACCACATCCCTTTTTTTTTTTCACCTAGTAACTAGAGTGATTTTTTGAAATGTAATTTTATTTAAAATTTTACATGGCTATAACCCTTCAATGTCTTCCCACCCCAGTTTTAATAAGACACAAATTTCTTCCCTTGATCCCCAGGATCCTTCCTGTCTGATCTAAAGCTTATCTCTTCAAACTCATCTTCCATTCATCTGCTCCCCATGTCATCTAGGCAGCTCTCCCCTTCATACAGTTAACTCTTATTCCCATTTTCATACAGTTAACTCTTATTATATCTTCTCTCTCCACAGGTTAGCCTATCAACCGGTGTGGGAGTCCACACCTAATTCTAGGATATTAGTTGTTCTACATTGCTTAATGTGCTCAGTCACTCAGTCATATCCACCTCTTTGTGACCCCATGAACTGTAGCCCACCAGGCTCCTCTGTCTGTGGGATTTTTCGGGCAAGAATACTAGGGTGTTGACATTTCCTCCTCTAGGGGATCTTCCCAACACAGGGACTGAACCCACATCTCCTGCAGTGGCAGGTGGATTCTTTACTACTGAGTCTCCTGTTACAGAGCCGATCTGGTACAGTAGCGGTCAGAAAACCTGTCTACTGCTTTTTTTTCTTAGCTGCATCACATAGCTTGCAAGACTTTAGTTCCTTGATCAGGGTTTGAACCTGCGCTGTCGTGGTGGGGTGAGGGGTTGTGGAAAGGTGTGGAGTTCTAACTTAACCACTGGACAGCCTGGGAATTCTCAAATCTGTCTTTCTTTATAAATAAAGTTTTATAGGCATATGTAATTCTTTGTTTACATATTATTTATGGCTGCTTCTGAGCTACAGCCACAGAGTTAAGTGGCTGCCACAGGGACTATGTGGCCCACAAAGCCAAACATATTTATTATCTGGACCTTTACAGGAAAAATTTTTCCCAGTCTCTGTTCTAGGATATTGGTTTCCTATTTAGTGCTCTCAGGTCCATTATTTGGTTTCCTCTTTTCTCCAAATATTTAACTACTTTCCAGGTGCTATTGCTGCCTCCTCTAGTAAATTCTCTGAATTTTCAACCACTTGTTTTATTGTAGATTGTTTTGCTTGGTCTATTAACAGGACATGGTGTGACTTGTGGAACAAGCAAGTGACATCAGGCAACCATTGATCTTTGTCCATGTCAACCAAGCCCTTCCTAATAAAGAGAAGGCATGATCTTGCCCATCTTGAGGGAATTTAAATGATTAGCACACTTTTATTTTATAAAGGAGTGACCATTTTCGCACTTCTCCAGCTCCTGTGCCTGGGTCTGTAACAGGCTCTGACTTACAAATGGGAATGTGCTTATTTACTATGCCTAGCAGGTACATGGGCTTCCCCCGTAGCTCAGTGGTAAAGGATCCACCTGCGATGCAGGAGACAGAGGTTCGCTCCCTGAGTTGGGAAGATTGCCTGGGAAATTCCGTGGACATATAGGAGCCTGGTGGGCTACAGTCCATAGAGTCGCAAAGAGTCAGACATTACTGAAGCGACTGAGCATGCATGCATGCGGCAGGTGCCTATGTCTTATTACATCAAACTGTCTCTATCTCTGTTCAAATACACTGTTTTTCATGGAGCAAGATGAGCGTGACCCAGTTCTCCTATAACACTGGAGTCCTGACCTGGCTCTACTGTGTGAGACCGTTCTTACTGGATTGTGTGACTGACTGATGCTTTGTCCACTCCTGCCTGAATATCCTGCAGGGCATGAACCACTATCCTCCAAACTGCAAGCTCTTCTGTCACTTACAAACATTCATAAGATTTGGCTAAAGTCCTGTCTGAAAGGAGGTTATCTGCTTTTCCAGTCTTTTCTGACTACTGCTGAGTAGAGGTTTTGCCTTAGACTTCCAATATTTCTAGTGGAAGAGCATCATATCCTCTTACAAGGGGAAAATAAATAAAAAACAAACTCCCAAACCCAAGAAATTGCTGCTGGATGATTTATACAGCATATGCAAAAGTATTCACTTTCAGTTGCTTAGTTAAAGCATTCTCTACCTATCTGGACCCAAAGTGATCTGAAGGAGATTGTTGCTCTGCTTAAATATCTTCCAGTGGTTTGCCACAAACTGGTTCCTTTTCTTTCCTCAGTGGGCCCTTCTGATTGTAGTCTCAACCAAGAAGCCACGTGAGAAGTGAAAATGAAAGTCGCTCAGTTGTATCCGATTCTTTGCAATCCTTTCTATTCTGTTTCTACAAGTTCGGCGTTTTAGGATTCCACATATGAGCGAAATCATACAGCCTTTGTGCTTCACTGTCTGACTTATTTCACTTAGAATTATGTCTTCAAGTTTCATCCATGTTGCCACAAATGGTGGGATTTTGTTATTTCTCATGGCTGAATAATATTCTATTGTACACATATCACATCTTATTTACCCATTCTTCTACCGACGGACATTTAGGTTGCTTCCATATATTAGCTACTATGAATAGCGCTGCAGTAAATGCATGAGTACAGATTCGATTGTCATTTCCTTTCCAATTAAAACATAAGCAAAGGACTTGAAGAGACATTTTTCCAAAGATTACACATATCACATCTTATTTACCCATTCTTCTACCGACGGACATTTAGGTTGCTTCCATATATTAGCTACTATGAATAGCGCTGCAGTAAATGCATGAGTACAGATTCGATTGTCATTTCCTTTCCAATTAAAACATAAGCAAAGGACTTGAAGAGACATTTTTCCAAAGAAAATATACAAATAGCCAACATATGCATGAAAAGGTGCTCAACATCACCAGGGAAATGCAAATCAAAACCACACTGAGATGACACCCCACAAACTCTTATTGGGGCTATTATCAAAAAGATCAGAGACAGGCATTGGCGGCGATACAGAGAACAGGGAACCCTCGTGCACTGTTGCAGGGAATGTAAATTAGCATAGTCACCATGGAAAAGAGTACGGAGATTCCTCAATAGGTTAAAGAGAGAGTATTGTCTGTTGATGGTTCACAGCTGTCCTCTCTGCCCCCAACAGCTGGCAGCCAAGGACTGACAAAAAGATAAAGGAACTGGCCCCTGTGGCTCTCTGTGGTTCAGTATGGGCTTCCCCTGGGGTCAGCGAAAGCCAGGCTCCCACTGAGACCGCATCCTACTCTGCCCTGTTTGCTGCTCTCACCGCATTTCTCCTGAAAGCACCGCACCCCAAAATCACTCATCCTCAGATCCCCACCTCAGACTGCTTCTCGGAAATGTGACCTAAGCCAGATGGAATTCCAAACTTTATTACCACCAGTCTTTACAGCCCAAGTCCAAGATCAGCCAAGAATTGCAACCAAACCTCAGTTACCTAACACGTTCTCATGCAGTGTAACAGTAAATACAGAGCTAGCATCAAAGAGTTTGAAACTCTCCAGTGAAAAGTCCCTTCTACACAGCTTTTTATGCAGTTCATCAGTGAGTGCATAAATGAAGGAATGAATCATGAAACTCCACAGGGATTGTGAACACCTGCTGTGANTCAGTTACCTAACACGTTCTCATGCAGTGTAACAGTAAATACAGAGCTAGCATCAAAGAGTTTGAAACTCTCCAGTGAAAAGTCCCTTCTACACAGCTTTTTATGCAGTTCATCAGTGAGTGCATAAATGAAGGAATGAATCATGAAACTCCACAGGGATTGTGAACACCTGCTGTGAGGTTTCCCAAAAGTACACTCTGCTCCTTGGTAGAAAGTCCATCCTGAAGCAGAAAGTTGGAAAGCCAGCCTCTCGCTCACCTAAACATCCTTCTGCAGCATCAAGGCTAAGCTCCAGTTCCTTCTCCATGAAGTTGGCTGAATCCCCGGGAAAGGAATTTGCTCTTCACTAGACAGTGTTGTCTGAATCATTTATTTGACTTTTATCAGACACTTGTCTAAGAGATCAGAGTGACTGCTGCTGAAATGAGTGTTTTGAATGTTGCAGACAAGTCAAAATGACTGATAATAACCTGAAAACAATCCCACTGTTAAAAGCAAAAGCGTCCTCAGGGAAAATAGCACTTCAGAATGTGAACTGAGAAAGGGGAGGTGGGGAGCTCTGAGTAAGCACACTGGACCTGGTGGCGGGGGGAAAGCTGTATTTGCTTCCTGCCGTGTGTAATTGGGGTAACCTTGACTTGATGACATTAGTGTCAAGAGGAGGAGTACATGGCATAATGCTCGTGGGTTATGAGAGCCTTAGAAAGTGCTATTTATTATTATGGTTGCTATGCTCCTTGCCTTGGAGGATTGTTCAACTGTTCTTTATTCATTATACTTCTATGAGTCAAAATTCAAGAAAGCTAATGAATATTATATTGTATTAAAAATTAATTTCTATTATGGGTCTTAGATGTAATCCAAGTTCATCCCACTATGCTACACTGAATAATTACTAATAATAACATTTCCATGTTATGGATGGACCTAGAGATTATCATATGGAAAAGGAAAAATACTGAATGATATCCCTTATATGTGGAATCTAAAAAGAAATGATACAATTGAACTTACTTACAAAACAGAAACAGACTCACAGAGAAGGAATTTATGGTTGCCAAGGGAGAAGGATGAGGGGAAGGGATAGTTAAGGAATTTGGGATCGACATATACATACTACTATATTTAAAATGGATAACCACCTAGGAGCTACTGTTCAGCACATGGAACTCTGCTCAATATTATGTGGCAGCCTGGATGGGAGCGGGGTTTGGGGACGAATGGATGCATGTGTGTGTACTGCTGAGTCCCCTTGCTCTTCACCTGAAACTAATACAGCACTGTTAATTGACTACACTACAATACAAAACAAAAAGTTTTTAAAAAGGTTATGTTAATAACCTTGCATTTAACTTGAAAATATATTTATGAACCCTTATAGTCTGTTATAAATAGAAAAATTAACTACCTGCTAGGTGCCAAGCACTCTCTTAGGTGAGCCTAAGATACAGAACATCAAGCCTCTTACTGGAGAGAAGCAAAGATAGGCATTACCTTGATACACACCAAAAGACTGTGTGCTTACAGCGCCAACTTCTGAATAAGAACAGAATGGACGCCATGAGAGAGAGGCGGAATGACCTGCTGACCTATGATGGTCAGAGAATGCTTCTCTGAGGAACGGATGTTAGCTGAGATCTGCACAGGAAGTAGTAACTGGCCATATAAAGGACTGCGCGAGGAAACTCTACCCCAAGTTAGGGGAGCGGTGTGCACTGGGCTGATGGAGAGATGTGGGAGAATCACAGTGTGTATTTTAGGCTCAGGAACTAAGGTGCAACATTTTAGAAGAGTTATTAACAGATTATTCTGGGCGAGATTCTAAAGCTCTACATGCCCCAGTCTTCTTACCCATAAAATCAAGCTAATAATAATATCTGCTATTATGTTGACATTGGTTAATATTAATATGAAGAACTTAAAATTTGCTCTGCACATATGAGTTATTTTACAAATGTATTCTTAATCTATTCATGTAAACACAACTTGTTATTTTAAGTTGTTGACTCAATCATTAGTGACAGTTCCAAACGTTTAATTATATTTAAAAGCATAATGCAAATGTTTTAAACCCTGGAGCACAGCCCAGCTGACTGAAATTGGTGGAGAAGGAGGAGGAAGAGATGTAGGGAAAGTAGCCATCTGAATTACTCATCTCTCAAGTAAGAGTCCAAGGCTAAAATGGGTAACATAAGAAAGGGAGAGTCAAGAAAACAGCTTAAATGTGGAGAAAAGGGAACCCTTGTCACTGTTGATGGGGATGTAAATTGGTGCAAAGTGGAGGTTTCTCAAAAAACAGAAAACAGACCTAGCATTTTGTTGCTATTCAGTCACTAGGTTGTGTCTGACTCTTTGGTACCCCACAGACCATAGGACGCCAGGCCTCCCTGTCCTCCACTCTCTTTGGGAGTTTCAGGCTCATGTCCATTGCGTCAGCGATGCCATCCAACCATCTCATCCTCTGCCATATGACCAAGCAATTCCGCTCCTGGGTATATATCCAAAACAACCAAAAGCACTACTTCACAAAGATTCATGTACCTCAGTGTTCATAGCAGAGTTATTTACAATAGCCAGGTGGAAGCAATGTAAGTGTCCGTCAGTAGATGAATGGATAAAGAAAATACGGTATGTATAGTCAATGGAATATTCCTCAATCATAAAAAAGAATGAAATTTTGTGAAATTTTGCCATTTGCAGCAACATGAATGGACTTAAAGGGAATTATGCTAAGTGAAATAAATCAGGCAGAGAAAAACAAATATTGTATGGCATCACTTAAATGTGCCATCTTAAAAATACTAGAAGCTAGTGAATATAATAAAAAGGAAACAGACCCACGGATATAGAGAACAAATGAGTAGGGAAGGTGGGGGGAGGCAAACTGGGTGGAGTGGAAGGTACAAACTTCTGGGTATAAGATAGGCTTTGTTTTTTATGATAAAGGAAAAATAGCCAATATCTTCTAATAAATGGAAAGTAACATTAAACTTGCATAAAAATTAAAAAAAACAATAGATAAAATAAACACAACAGCAACAAAAAAGGAAGCTACCAAAATAACCACAGGGAACGTTGGAAACAGTGATGTAACTGTTGAGAAAAGCTAAGAAAGGAGAGAAGCAGTGAGCTGAATCCTCATGGAGCTGAGAACAGTGACCATCTGCATCAACACTGCCTGGCACTTAAGGAAAAGCAGCAACCACCCATGTCCACATGGTCAACTTGTTTGTACCAGAAAATCTTTGCCTGAAAGAGAAAGCGTATTCAAGATTACTCATCAGTAAATAACTTTACTACCACCTTCAGGGAAGTCCAGCAAATCAGTTGTTTGTTTGTTTGTTTGTTTGTTTAGAAACAGCTTACTTGGGAAGCCATCTCACTTGACTGTTTCCTTATCTAGTCTCATTTTTAAGACCTTCCCTTCCCTATGAAGCAATTCATGTCCAAGACCAATGACTCAAACTATGCAAGCATAGACCTCAAGAATCTATAGCATTACAGTCTGAGCTTCCCTCTGAGAGACTGCTGAAGCTCTACCAAGCTGGTGTTCTCCTTTTCAGCACTAATTTTTTGCTTTGCTTTATTTACTGTTTATATTTTGGAGGAATTCAACAAAGCAGAAGAAAAATCAGAAGATAAGGTTGAGTTGCTGGTTCAGGAAACATTGGTAGAAATGCAGTATCTGGAGATATGAATGAGGCACTGGTATAGGTATAACAGAAATTTATAGAAAGTCACCTCAGAAATGTAGCTTCCAAACAGTTATCTCAAGAATGGGATTAAGACAAAGAGGATGATTTTTCATCAAGGATTTTATGTATTACTTCAGCATAACAGATGGGTTTTGCTTTGACAAAACCTAAAGAGTTACATATCTCAAATGGTAAAGAATTGGCTTGCGATGCAAATGACCCAGGTTCAATCTCTTGGTCAGGAAGATCGTCTGGAGAATGGAATGGCAACCCACTCCAATATTCTTGCCTGGAGAATCCCATGGACAGAGGAGCCTGGTGGGCTACAGTCCATAGGGTTGCAAAGAGTTGGACACGACTGAAGCGTCTTAATCCACACACATGGACCTTTCAGGATCTTGCCCAATTTAACTGAATTCTGCTGACCCAGCAGAGTATCTGGTCCATAGTAGGTATTCTAAGTCATTAAACATTGTGGCATTGAGCTGATGTTGGACTCTCACAGAACTGAAATATGTTTAGATATTTCCAGGGGCTGAGATGCTATTTCTGCCTTGGTCTGTTGATTTGCGTTTCAATTGAGTCAGCTGTCAGTTTAGGGGACTGTGTTTGGACACCATCCTTTGGAATCAGGAATGAAGTGGAGATGGAAGAGAAACAGGAGTTAACCTGCTTACGTGCTTTTTTAAGTTTACTCTGAGCCCATTCTTGAGGCTACTGTGCTACAAGGGTAAGCATGCATAGCAGGTAAGGTAAGCTCCCTAGAGATTTCCCTTCCAGGGAGAACCTTCCACCAAGAGTCCATCAGCGGGTGGCCACCAGCTGCTGCCCCTTGGCTTCCATAGCATCATTCATGCAGAGATACACTGTTCTGGGCTCATTCCTAGGCTGTCAGTGAACACAGTGAGGAAACAGAGCAGGTTGTCTCTGCCTAAAGCAAGACTCCTTGTAAAGGACTATCATTACTCCCAGATTGCCCTCTGGCCCAGCCAGGACTTTCTCTGAGCCGTTTCACGGTTGGAGGCTCTTCCTACCTACCAGTCCACCTCCTCTCTCCTCCACAGGTGTCAGACCTGTGCTGTGGTCCCGAGGCTTTCCCTCCCTCCCTCCCTCCCTCCTACCATTCCCTATCCACTTCATCCTTTCCAGGAATCCCCCCGACAGATCTTCTGCACACCCATTTCTCTTTCAGCATCTGCCTCTCAGAAGACCTGAACTGATGTAGATACAGAGCCAGGGAATTCATTTATGGTGAGGAGGGGATGGCAGATGTCTGCCTCTTCTCTTAAAAAAAAAAAAAAAAAAAAATGGAAACGTGTGTCCCAGGCCCGTCTCCTCATCCTGCTTACAAGGAACGTAAGGAACACTGGGAAGCCTTTTTGAAAGCATGCTGGAGAAGTGGAGAGCAAGGGCTCTTGATCTGCATTCCTCTTCTGACCAGCTCCTCAGAGAATCGACCTCACACACAGATCATGGTCACCGGGCAGCTGCACTGTGTTTTAGTAAACTTTTTGAAACAAAACAACCTCACATCAGTGGATAGGTGAGGTGCTGGTTCCCCGTGAAAGCACAGCTCAGGACACGGATTGGGAAGAGAACCAGCCGTGTGTGTGTGTAGCCAGAGGCTCATGGCACTGTTGTTGGCCTGGCCCCCGCCTGAACCTTTACCCATCAAGTGCTGCCCTGATGGGTGATGCTTACTCTGGAGCACGCCCCGCTGGGCAGGCACTGTCTCACCAGCTCTTCCTTACGAGACCAACATCACCTCTGCCTTCCACAAGCCTTGGTCCTAGAGNGCCTGGCCCCCGCCTGAACCTTTACCCATCAAGTGCTGCCCTGATGGGTGATGCTTACTCTGGAGCACGCCCCGCTGGGCAGGCACTGTCTCACCAGCTCTTCCTTACGAGACCAACATCACCTCTGCCTTCCACAAGCCTTGGTCCTAGAGAAGCATCCTGGACCCCAAACTACGTTTTGATATTTGATTCCGTCAGGCACTGAGTGTAAATGTGAAAGGAAAGAAAAGCAAAAAGAGCGTGTAAATGAAATCACAGACACGGAATTTGCAGCATGTAGGAAAGTAAATGGAGCTGTGCTGGCTTCTTAGAAAACAGTTTATAACTCTGGGAAGCTGCTTTGAGTGATTAGTTGTCTGTAGCATTACAGAATAGAAGGTGTTGGCCCCCAGGGTCCGATAACACAGATACACACATGCAAGCTTTTCCCGAGACCTGGAGGGATGTTAGCTTCGTTTCTATGGCAGCATCAGAAGAAAAATAATTACTTTTGTCCCTGGAAAGTATACTCTGACTTGGAGGAAAGTCAAATATATTTTTGTGAACAGTAGGGAAACACAGAGCAGACAATCTGTGAAATGAAATTTTATAGGACAAGCATCTTCCGAGTGGTCAGGGAGAAAGAAGACCTCAGAAGAGCTTTTTGAGTAAGTGATGCTGGAGACCAATTCCAAAGAAGTTTTGGTGGAGATGAGTTGGGAATGGAAAGTGGTTACATCACTCTTGGCTGCAAGCTGTGAGGGGGCATCCTCTGAGCTGCGTGCTGAGGTTTCCCAGGCGGCTGTGCAGATCCATGGTCCAGATGCAGCCTGGGGATTTTGGTTCGAGTCCAGCTCTGTCCTGCTGTTACTTAGCAGCTCTGCCTTCAGTTTCTCTGGGTCCCAGAGGTTTCATCTTTAAAACAGATTTTAATAGTTACCTATTAAGGTGGTTATGAGGCTTAAATGCGTGTGTTTGGGGGAAATCCCTCCAAATAGGTTGCTTACTGTTGTGTTGGGTTTCCCTGCTGGCTCAGTAAGTAAAGAATCCACCTGCAATGCAGGAGACCGCCTGGAGCACAGGAGACCCTGGAGAAGGGAATGGTACCCCAGTCTAGTATTCTTGCCTGGGGAATTCCATGGACAGAAGAGCCCAGTGGGCTACAATCCATGGGGTCACAAACAGTCAGACACAACTGAAGCGACTTAGCACGCATATGCACGCCAAGTATTGATACTTTGTATGCTGTCTACTGGGACTTCCCAGGTGACGCTAGTGGTCAAGAACCCGCCTGCCAATGCAGGAGACATAAGAGACGTGGGTTCAATCCTGGGTTGGGAAGATTTCCTGGAGGAGGGCAGAGCAAAATAGAGAAGCCTGGCGGGCTACAGTCCATAGGGTTATAAAGAATCGGACACGACTAGGGAAGCCTTGGTCAATTAGCTGAGGCACGCCCATGCCAGGAGGATTACATTTGTTAGGATCTCCTGTATTAACTGGAAGCCATTCAGAAAAGTAGATTCTAGAGGGAGACGGTTCCATCTGCGGGACTGGCATCTGTGGCTCCATCAAGGTGGAGGAATACACCGAGACCTCAGGTCATCCCCTGTGAACTGTCACTTGCCCTTGAACACAAGTTCTTAATCTTTTATTTGTCCCAGGCTCCCCTTCATTTTGTCGGTGACCGTGACTCCTTAAGTAAAAATCCTCTACCAAATCAGAGGCTATGAGGGCTCAGCTAACCAGAGGTTCTTAAAAACAAACTAAATTCATTTAAATGCTGGGATGTTGCTGCCTGTCTTTTGCGCGCGCGCTCTCACACACCCATACAGACATACCCACCCACGTGGAAACGTTTCCATGACTGCATGCGTGCCTGTGTCTTAGTTTTCTTTTGAAGAAAAAAAAAAAGAAAAAATCCCACCTGTAGCCAGCAGATGGCAACAGTGGATCGTATTTAAACTACAAGGTTCGCTGCTCTCTTCACTTTTTGTTAGTTGTTTTCTTCTCGTTTAAATAATGGGAAGATTGCAACTCAGAGCTGAGTTCAGATCAATCACCATAAAGGTAAAGAAACATGCCAGCTCAAACTAGGGCTTAAAGCCTTGAAAACATTGTTATACTTACTTTCAGTTACTTTTAAAGAGCAAGTTTTGGAAGGCGGTGGAATAAAGGGGCAAATACTTTGGATAATTGCCCGATGTTTGATTAAATGCCTGATTAAAATCGCTATTAATTTCTGGAGTGCTCAGAGGCACTGCATCCAAGCTGTGTTCTTTGTATTTTGCTCTCACATGTAATTATTGCCCGAAAGTTGCAGGTCCAGCCCCTAAAGGATACATTTTGCAGGTCATAAATGTCCTTCATGTTTAATTCTTCTCAGAGCTTCACGAAGCCACAGGAATTCCAAAGCTGAGCTTTGCACCAGGTTATCTGCCCACCATCTGCAATGATGTGCCTGCAGAGGCGACGCTTGGGAGACACTCCGTGTCTGGACATGGGAAGGAAAGCCATGGTGTGCTAAATTGCTCTCTGAACACAAGCTTCTTGTGCAAAAACATATTGTAATGCTAGAACACAAAGTTGTCTGTGGGGCAAAAAGAAGGGCTAAGAGGAACACAGGCAGAAAATAATGATATAAGCCAAGTATAAGGTTATTTGTGAAGATCAGTGTTAGGATCGGGGAAGTTTACAAAATATGTCAATAGCAGGAAATGAAAACTGTCCATGTGCTGACTAAGTTTCCTTACTTTTAAAAAGTAAAGTGAAGTTGCTTGGTCATGTCC
The DNA here is from genome assembly GCA_006410675.1 of Oreotragus oreotragus. NCBI lineage: Eukaryota > Metazoa > Chordata > Mammalia > Artiodactyla > Bovidae > Oreotragus > Oreotragus oreotragus. Next base: position 303,173 of record SJYX01012412.1, on the reverse strand, counting down.
GACTCTTTGCGACCCTATGGACTGTAGTGGAGTGGGTTGCCATTTCCTTCTCCAGAGAATCTTTCTGACCAAGAGATTGAACCCAGGTCTCCCACATTGTAGGCAGATGCTTTACCATCTGAGTCACCAGGGAAATCAAAATCATTAGGTGTTCTCAAAGTTTTAGTTGTTTTTTTTTTTTTTTTTAACATGTTCTATTGCTTCAGAAGGAGAAGGCAATGGCAACCCACTCCAGCGTTCTTGCCTCCCAGGGATGGCGGAGCCTGGCGGGCTACCGTCTATGGGGTCGCACAGAGTTGGACACGACGGAAGCGACTTAGCAGCAGCAGCAGCATTGCTTCAGCATTGTGACAACATGGAGAGAGAGAGAGAGAAAATGCTCGTATTTCCAAGCAGGCAAGATCAAATTGGAAAGCCAGACAGAGAGTGGAGCAAGGATGTGTGAGTGTATGCGTGTATGTGTGTATATGTATACACACACGTGTGTTAAAAATATTCTTATCTTTGCTTTGAGGCACAGATCCTATGCCTGGCTGTTTCTAAGTTTTGGCTCTACTATAAAGCTTGTTGTTATTTTGAGACCTAAATGAAGGACATATGTGTACCCAAACAAATTCATTCCAGTTATCTAGCTAGATATATTCATCCAGTTACTGCAGGTATTGAAAAACAAAACAAAACGGACAAAACCCCAAAACCAGTTTTTAAAGAAAACTTTCAGAATTAGTTCTTACGTTGTAGATTTTATTTCAGTTACTGTCTTCATTAAATATCCTGAATTAATTTTTAAACAATCAGCAATAAAATATCTAATATTTGCTTATTTGTGCAAGTGTAAAAACTATAAATGTAGGTAGCTACCGAGGGGGGAAAAAGACCCTGAAGAAAGTCAGTGTAAAACACAGATAATTTCAAAACAGTTCATTTGAAACTAACTTCTAAATATCTTTTTAAAAACTGAATTTAAAAATAAGTCTTTAGACATAAACCAGTTTTTTTAACCAAAAACAAAAAGTACAAAGATTTGAACACAGTACTTGTTATAATATTAATGTGGCACTAGAAACCATCTAAAGGTTGCAAATTAGGGAAATCATTTAGCAAATGAAGGCATTTTCCTTCATGAAGATGTTTTATTGTTAAATAAGTAATTGACATAAAAGTATGTGTTCTTAATATATATATTTTAAATGTAAGGATACAAAGTTGTACAAACAAACAGTACATGCATGCATGCTCAGTCGCTCAGTCATGTCCAGCTCTTTGTGACCCCATGGACTGTAGCCCACCAGGCTCTTCTGTCCATGGAATTTTCCAGGCAAGAATACTGGAGTGGATTGCCATTACCTTCTCCAGGGGATCATCCCAACCCAGGGATTGGATCCATATCTCCTGCGTCTCCTACATTGGCAGGAAGATTTTAACCACTGAGCCACCTGTATGAGTACTAAAATCCATAGATTTAAAAATAATTTCATAGAAAATTAGAAGAAAATTCACTAATGTATCTATAGTAGAAATACTGAGGCGTGATGTTTTGGTTCCTTTTTAACAAATTTCTCTATTATCCCCTGCCCCATCAGTCTTACTGGCTCTGTCCTTTTTATTAGGAAGTTGACTACAATACACGTACAAACACACAAAGTTGTGCATAGTTGTGTTTCCTGCCTCTGTTTGTTTCTCTAAATGAAGGCATTCTGGTGTCCCCTGGAGGTCTATAGCATACAACCCTAAGAGTATTAAAAAGAAAAAAAAAAAAGCTTAAAATACTTAAAATGACTAACAAGAGTTGCATGAATTTTAGAGGTGGCTTTTGTGGTAAGTTTGTTATTAAAACTTATTTAGAGAGAAAACACGGACCGTTGGTAATACAGGAGTAGGAATAACATACAGTCCGTTCTTCCCATATTATGCAGGTTTCCCCTTGTGTAAGACAGTACGGTGCCTGATGTGGGACCTTTTGACCAAAATGCCGACGTGTAGAACCCTCTCTGAAAATATAAGCGAAGCCTGCGAGAGTGCCAGCTCTCCTAGAGTTTCGGATCATAAGACCAGCAGGAGAATTCTCAGACCCAGGGTGAGGGTGGGGAGGAGGGCCAGGGTCCAGAGAAGGGAAGGCCTCCCTATAGTTTTGCCCCCTGGTGGTTTCCACGGAGCACGAATCCCTGTGCAGTCCATCCTGCTCACAAACCATACCACAGATAAGCCCCGGCCCGTAGAGCCTGGGCCCCGGGGAAGGCGGCGGCCTCACAGCCTCAGCCTCTGCGCCGCGACCCCGAGAACGGCAGCCATCTTGGGAGGCTGTCGACCCCGAGAACGGCAGCCATCTTGGGAGGCTGTCGACGCCGAGAACGGCAGCCATCTTGGGAGGCTGTCCTGTGGGCTCGCCCTCTCCACTCCGTGCAGAGAAAATCAGAAATTCCACGCTTTTCTCATGGCAGAAGCCTGGTCTGCATGGCTGGCTGGTCTGAGGGAGCTGTGTGCCAGCAGTTTAGAGGGAGGGGATGGCTTTGGTGAGGGCAGCTTTGGTGACGGGTGTCTACAAGGAAACCCCATCTCGGCTGTGGCCCGCCCCTCACTGCCTCCAGACAATCAGGAATTTACTGTGTGCCTCCAAATGCAGGGGCTGCCGAGGTGGCTCAGTGTAGAATCCACCCGCCAAACAGGAGAGATGGGTTCAATTCCCGGGCTGGGAAGATGCCCCGGAGAAGGAAATGGCAACCCACTCCAGTATCCTTGTCTGGGAAATCCCATGGATGGGGAGCCTGGAGGGCTACAGTCCATGGGGTTGCAAGAGTTGGACATGACTTGGTGACTCAACACTACCACCACCACCAAATGCAGGGCCCTTATTTCTAGCAAATTTCCCAGAGTCCTTCCCTGCCCTTCTAAAATCTTTGATGTGCACTTTTCCTGCTGGCATTAACAATCCATGAGAAGGTAGAGGACGGGAACAGTATGCCCATTCAGAGGACATTGTGTGCAAACTCAAGAAGGAGACCTATCTGCAGCTCTGTGGCAGCCTCCCCCTCCTTCCTGCCCCAATCCTGTCGCCCTCTGTCCAGTTTCCTGGGCTTTTGTGGGGTCTCTACAGCGAATTGTCATTTGTACAGAAAGGAAGGGGCAGGAGGAAGAGCAGCGTGAGGGGGAGGAACGGAGAGGAATGCATGGTATGGCTTCTGGAGAGTATGGGTAGGGTCCAGCCATCATGGCTGTGGGTTTGTGAGGTCCTTTTACTCCTCAGTTTCCTGGGCTTTTGTGGGGTCTCTACAGCGAATTGTCATTTGTACAGAAAGGAAGGGGCAGGAGGAAGAGCAGCGTGAGGGGGAGGAACGGAGAGGAATGCATGGTATGGCTTCTGGAGAGTATGGGTAGGGTCCAGCCATCATGGCTGTGGGTTTGTGAGGTCCTTTTACTCCCTGCAAATTCCAGCCTGATTTCACAGTTTAAGCAAACACACACTGGATGGCTGCAGAATAGTCCTAGCATAAATAACTGTATTCTGTGTAACCTTCATCTCAACCCAGGGGTCCCCAACCTCTGGGCCACAGACTGGTACCTCCTGTCAGATCAGCAGCAGCATCAGATTAGAAATAAAGAGCACAATAAATGTAATGTGCTTGAATCATTCAGAAACCATACCTCCTGCCACCCCTGCCCCCTGTCCATGGAAATTGTCTTTCATGAAGCTGGTCCCTGGTACCAAAAAATTTGAGGACTGCTGATTTAGAGGAATAAAACTCAGCACTAACTGATGGTGATATATAATATAGATAATATGGTAGGTGTCCAATCTGTGACCCCCAAACCTTGTGAACTTTCACTCTTTTTTTCCCCAACTTATTCTAATAGGTATTTTATTTTATAGGATCACAGTGGATGACCCAAAGGTCTAGTAACTGCTGAAACTTACAGAGCAGTTGCTTGAGGGCAGAGACAACTCCAAAGACACACAGCAACAGACTTTAATCTTGTTGGTTTGAATCTCTTGCAATTAGGTACAGAGTCAATAATTAATATCTTTAGAAACAAGTGTAAATTGGGATCACATGTGTTTGTGTATAAAGCAGCCCTATGCATTACTGAGGGCTTCCCCAGTGACTCAGCAGTATATAATCTACCTGCAGTACGGGAGACATGGGCTTGATCCCTGGGTGGGAAGATCCCCTGGAGGTGGGCATGGCAATCCACTCCAGTATTCTTGCCTGAGAATCCCATGGACGGAAGAGCCTGGTGGCCTACCGTCCACATGGTTGCAAACAATCAGACACAACTGAAGTGACTGAGCACACATACATGCATCATTGAAAACCTTTTTTGTTAAATGCATGCAGAAAAAGACCATCTCAAAGGTGTGTATTTATAATATTTGAAAGTGTGTTTTAGATATATATGTTGAGCAAAAGCACCTTTAATTTCAAATGACTTTCTAGGTATGGGCGCGTTAGTTTTCAGTTAGTTCTGGTGACTTTCTTAAGTCTGCTTTCCAACCTCTTACACCACCCTGCACCCCGACCTTGTCTTTCCCAATCTCTCTCTTCTCTTAAAACAAGGCAGCTAAATTGTCCTTGAACCAGTTTCAGACTTGAAAGATTTAGTAAACAAAAACGCTTTATAACATTTTCGGTGGGAGTTCTTAACAGATGTATTCTTCCTCTCGAGGCTTTCCCCGCTGTTTGATCTTTTCTTCCAAAGCCATTTGTTATAATATCATGGGCAGAATCCCAGGCGGGATAATTATGCCTAAATGGGCCAGCAGCCAGAGCACTGCATCTATCCTTCAGGATAAGCTTGTCACCCCTGCAAGGCTGTCCCAGCCAGCATGGCTGGGGGCTATGAAGGACTAGGGAAAGGGTGGGAGGTATGGCTGTTTGGGCCAGGCGAAGCTGCAGGTGGGCTGAATTTCTTCAGAGCCACTGGCATAAGCCTTGCCTATGACCTTTAGGGAGCTAAGCGTGGAGTGAGGCTGAAGTGGGGTGGAGATATTATCACAGAATCAGGATGTTTGCTCAAGCAGAAACTTTTTTCATTTTTAGTTATTTCAGGTTGCCGGTTGCTGGTCTTTCTTCAGTGAAGTAACGAAGTCAACATAGAAAACTCAGCACTTCCAGGAATAAGCCCCAAGTTTGCTCTTTTAAGTTTTGTTGCTATAAGGGTGGTGGGTGGGGCTTCCCTAGCGGCTCAGCAATAAAAGAATATGCCTGCCAACAAGAGACTTAAGTTCGATCCCTGGGTCAGGAAGATCCCCTGAAGGAGGGCATGGCGACTCACTCCAGTATTCTTGCCTGGAGAATTCCATGGACAGAAGAGCCTAGTGGGTAACAAACAGTCCATGAGGTTGCAGAGAGTCTGACACAACTTAGTGACTCAGCACACACACGCTGTTAGGGGGCAAACGGGTATTTGTTCCTTTGGACAGTCGTGTAAAGGGAGATTTTTCTGGAGGGGAGGGGAGTGAGTTCCAGGTGAACAAAGGCAGATAGAGCTCTGTCACAGGGAGGTAGCAATGCTTTTAATCTACAGTCTTCACACCCCGACACCAACTCCCCACCATGCATCACTAAGATCTGCTCCCCTGAGAATTCAGGCCTTATTCAATGAAGTCCATGGTTGGCCACTGAAGGAGCCTCGGTGAGCCAGGACTTCTGACAGGCCACAGGGGCCAGTGGGTTGGCAGGGCTTGGAATCGGGCTGGGCTTCCTCCAGGAACACCATTCTTCGTTCTGTTCTGCCACATCTGACTGCAGCCACTTTCTGTCATTCTCTAACAAATTACCACAAATTTAGTGGCTTAAAATAGCATGAATGTATTACATCACTTCCATGGGTCAGAAATCTAGATGTGGGGTTAACTGGATGCTCTGCTGAAGTTCTCACCTAGCTGAAATCAAGATGTCAGAGCTAAGGTCAAGTTCAAGTTCACAGCTGAAGCCAGGTGTAGGACCCTCAGTGCCTGGAGGACTCAAACGTTACCAACGTCACAACATGGCCGTTTGTGTCTTCAGAGCCAGTGGCAGGGCGCTTCTGATGACTTTCTCTTTTTGTGACCTTAACAGCCTCATTTAAGGCACTTACCTGAGTAGCCGGGTCCAGAATAATCTCCTTTATGATGAAGTTAGTCATATAATTACAGACCTTAATTATATCTACAGAATTTCTTCACTCTTGCCAGATAACATAATTAATCATAGAATGGTATCCTGTCACAGTCACAGGGCCGATGCACTCTTACGGGAGAGGGATTATACACAACAGGTACCCCCAGGGGATAGGGATCTTGGAAGCATTCTGCCTGCCACACTGATTAGAACACTGTCTTTACTTCCTGGTTAAAATTTTAATGTTCTAATCAGCCAGTTGCCTCTTTGGTTTGAATATCCCAACTCAATACTATAAACTATTTCATTGTTTGTACAGTAATGAAAGAAATTTAAACTATAAACTCTTCTACTGGCATTATGTCACATACTTTGAGAATACTTTGTAGCTCTGCACTTAATTGTAAGTTTTGTTAATATCACATCACCTTTACTCAGTCTAACTTGCATATATCAGAGAAGTCTAAAGGCATGGACTATAGATGAAAATGACTTTAGAAATATTTAGTGGTTCCAGTTTTGGGGGCATCAGAAAATATATATATATATGACCATCTCACACAAACATAAAACTACTAATTGAAAAAATAAAAAGCATAAATCTGCAATTCAATAATATTCTAATGTTCAGTTTTACAAATCACAAAAATATTCACAGACATTTAAGAGATAGTAGTGTATGGGATGTGTGCATATAACCTAATGTATTCTAATATATAGTTATATATAAAGTAATTTACTCCATCTATTAACAGTTCTTGGAACACACAGATTTTTATACCTCAGGCAATACATCTATACCTACCTAGAGAAGAATTGATCTATTCTAGTTCACAGATGAGGGGATGTATCATTAAATAAAAGTATAAATGAGATAGGTCCATAGCCCCAGGGTTCATGAGAAACTGAAATTAGGATAAAAATCTCCCAGGACTGTGAAATTTCTGAACATGTCATGCTGTTTCAACTCTGAACCACAGACATCTAAGTGTCTCTGCTCAAAGAAACTCTGCAAGTTAATAGATTCTCTCTGCTTGGTGTGTTTGAGAAACCACACTCTCTACATAGACTTATCTCTGAAATACTCAGTTCCAGACCACCACAATAAAGGCAGGCACACAAACATTTTGGTTTCCAGTGCATATAAAAGTTATGTTTCACTACTTGTACTGGGAAACCAAAAAATGTGTGTGCCTGCTTTTACTGCTATGTTCTTAATGATGTCTAGAATGGTAGATTCTTTCAAGGGGATTTTTGGTTGACTTTGCCCAGATCCATCAAAGGAATCACTGTCTCTGACATCTATAGGCTTATGAAATATATTTCTTAAATAATAAGACTTGAAAGTTGAAATGAGACCCTGATCCATGAGCCCCTGAACCAACAGAATGTCTGTTGTGTTAACAGGAAAGAAACGATATTAATCTTATTGTACATCTCCATCAGAGCTCTTGGGTAACCATGAGCATTTTCAGTGAGCAGTAACATATTGAATCTTTTTTTCTGAGCAGTAGGTCTCATCAGTGTACTTAAAATATCCCATAAACCATGCTGTGAACAGATGTGATGTCATAAGTCTTTGTTATCCATTTATAGAACCTTGACAGAGTAGATTTAGCATAATTCTTAAAGACCCTAGGACTTTCAGAATGGCAAATGGCTATTGTCTTCAACTTAAAGTCACCAGCTGCCTTAGTCCCTAAGAGAATCAGCATGTATTTTGAAACTTTGAAACTTTGAAGCCAGGTACTGACTTCGACTCTCTACAAATATCCCAGATGGTATCTTCCCTAATACAAGGCTGTTTTGTCTACACTGAAAATCTGTTTAGTACAGCTACCTTCACTTATCATCTTAGCTAGATCTTCTGGATAAATCGCTGCAGCTTCTACAGAGCAGCATATACTGCTTCATCTTTTTTTTTTTTTTTTTTTTCTCTCCTCTTTCACTTTCATCAAGAGGATTTTTAGCTCCTCTTCACTTTCTGCCTTAAGGGTGGTGTCATCTGCATATCTGAGGTAATCCTAGCTTTTGATTAAATGTGAGGAATGTGCAATTCTTCCTGTCACTGGAACACTTCAGAGCCACTGTAGGCTTATTAATTGACCTAAATATACTATTGTGTCTCAGGGAATAGAGAGGCCTGAGGAAGAGAGGAAAGATGGGGGAATGGCTTGTCGTTGGATCAGTCAGAACACACACAACATTTAGTGTGTTTGGTCTCTTAGATGAACACAGGCTGTGACAGCCCGAAATAATTATAATAGTAACACCAAGTTCACTGATCACAGATCCTATACCAAATGTAATAATGTGGCCTGAGGAAGAGAGGAAAGATGGGGGAATGGCTTGTCGTTGGATCAGTCAGAACACACACAACATTTAGTGTGTTTGGTCTCTTAGATGAACACAGGCTGTGACAGCCCGAAATAATTATAATAGTAACACCAAGTTCACTGATCACAGATCCTATACCAAATGTAATAATGATGAAAAAGCTTGAGATATTCTGAGACTTACCAAAGTGTGACACACAGACACAGTGAGCAGATGCTGTTGGAAAAGTGGTGTTGATGGACTTGCTTGACAGAGGGTGACCAAAATTTTTCAATTTGTAAAAACCAGTATCTGTGAAGTGCAGTAAAGTAGAATCCAATAAAATGAGATCTTCCTGTAGTTGGAAGTAGAAAATAATTGAGCAGGGAAGAAAAAGATAAAGGAAACAGGGTTAATTCCAGGTCCTTCTTGAACGAGGTATTCTTTCCATTGTGATTTTGTTGGAAATGAATTAAGTGAATCTAGAGCAAATTCAAATTCAGTTATATTGAAAAAATTTTCTTTAAAGCAAAAAGCAATGACAAGTTTCCTTGGGTAATCTAGAGTTTGGGATATTATACAGTTGTTCTATTAAATAAGGATAGAAAATGGAGATTTGATTGTTAACCCCTTTATTTCAAAGTCTATTTTATCTGATACGAGTATTGCTACTCCTGCTTTCTTTTGGTCTCCATCTGTATGAAATATCTTTTTCCACCCCTTCACTTTCAGTCTGTATGTGTCCCTTGGTTTAAGGTGATTCTCTGGTAGACAACATATATAGGGGTCTTGTTTTTGTATCTGTTCAGCCAGTCTTTGTCTTTTGGTTGGGACACTCAACCTATTTACATTTAAGGTAGTTATTGATAAGTATGATCCCATTGCCATTTATTTTGTTGTTTTGGGTTCGAGTTTATAAACCTTTTCTGTGTTTCCTGTCTAGACAAGTCCCTTTAACATTTGTTGGAGAGCTGGTTTGGTGGTGCTGAATTCTCTCAGCTTTTGCTTGTCTGTAAAGCTTTTGATTTCTCCTTCATATTTGAATGAGATCCTTGCTGGGTACAGTAATCTGGGTTGTAGGCTTTTCTTTTTCATCACTTTAAGTATGTCCTGCCATTCTCTTCTGGCCTGAAGCCTTTCTATAGAGATCAGCTGTTATCCTTATGGGAATCCCCTTGTGTGTTATTTGTTGTTTTTCCCTTGCTGCTTTTAATATTTGTTCTTTGTGTTTGGTCTTTGTT
>SJYX01012412.1:264097-289220 GCA_006410675.1 Oreotragus oreotragus | reverse complement strand
GGTAGTTTGAGCATTCTTTGGCATTGCCTTTCTTTGGAATTGGAATGAAAACTGACCTTTTCCAGTCCTGTGGCCACTGCTGAGTTTTCCAAATTTGCTGGCATATTGAGTGCAGCACTTTCACAGCATCATCTTCCAGGATTTGAAACAGCTCAACTGGAATTCCATCACCTCCACTAGCTTTGTTCTTAGTGATGCTTTCTAAGGCCCACTTGACTTCACATTCCAAGATGTCTGGCTCTAGATTAGTGATCACATCCTCATGATTATCTGGGTCGTGAAGATCTTTTCTGTACAGTTCTTCTGTGTATTCTTGCCACCTCTTCTTAATATCTTCTGCTTCTGTTAGGTCCATACCATTTCTATCCTTTATCGAGCCCATCTTTGCATGAAATGTTCCCTTGGTATCTCCAATTCTCTTGAAGAGATCTCTAGTTTTCCCATTCTGTTGTTTTCCTCTATCTCTTTGCATTGATTGCTGAAGAAGGCTTTCTTATCTCTTCTTGCTATTCTTTGGAACTCTGCATTCAGATGCTTATATCTTTTCTTTTCTCCTTCGCTTTTCACCTCTCTTCTTTTCAGTGATATTTGTAAGGCTTCTCCAGACAGCCATTTTGCTTTTTTGCATTTCTTTTCCATGGGGATAGTCTTGATCCCTGTCTCCTGTACAGTGTCACGAACCTCATTCCATAGTTCATCAGGAACTCTGTCTATCATAGATGCCTCATATCTATGTGCAGTTCATCCCCATCCCATTTTTAAATCCCTCCCACTCTCTTAGCCTGAGGCAATAACTAATATATTTCTGAAAATTTTTCCTGTTTCCAACATTTCAAATGAATAGAGTCATGATATATGGCCTTTCCATATATCTTGTTTTACTTATAAGGTTTTTTGAAGTTTATGTTATAGAATTTATCAGAACTACATTCACTTTTTATTGCTGAATAGAATTCTATCATATGGACACAGTCCCTGGATCCAGGGTGGATTGGTTTCAGGACCCACTTTGGAGACCAAAATCCACAGATGCTCAAGTCCCAGAGTAATCCTTTTTAATCTATGGATTCTGTATCCTCAGATTCAACCAATCTTGAAGAGTAAACATAGTGCTAAATTTATTGAAAACAATTTGTGTATAAGTGGCATATTTTTCAAGGGTCATCTTATATATCACAGTTCATTATTTAATCCATTCACCATTTGTGGACAAGAGATTTATTTCCACTTTGTCTATTATGATGAGCCTATTATGAACATTATGTCTTTGTGTGGATATATACTTCTAATTCTCTTGAGTAGATTTCCTGGGATGGAATTGCTGGGCCATGTGGTAAATTAAAGTTTTACTTTTAAGACCTGGTCAAAGTGTTTTCCAAAGGATCTATTCCATTTTGTTCTATTCCATCAGTAGCATTTAAGGCTTCTATTTATTGTCAACAATATTTTTTTTTATTATTTCTTTTTTTAAAAGCATAGCAATTCTTGTGTATGTGAAATGACACCTAATTACGGTTTTGATTTTCACTTCCTTAATGACTAATGGTGTTGACCATCTTTTTATGTACTGTTGGCTATTTGTTTATCTTCTTTGATGAAATGTCCATTCAAATCTTTTACCTATTTTATTATTGGATTGTGTGTCTTATACAGATAGTCCCCAACTTACCATGGTTGGACTTAACAATTTTTTGACTTTACCATGCTGCAAAAATGGTGTACATTCAGTAAAAATCTTGCATTGAGTTTTAATCTTTTTCTGGTAGTAAAAGGCAGTACCTATCACTAGTTATGCTCCTATGATGCCACAACTCCATCACTCATGAGCTCATGAGGGTGAACAACCAATACCACAATTCTATTCTTCACTTTCAGTGCAGTATTTAATAAATTGCATGAGATATTCAATACTTTATTATAAAATAGAGCTTGGTTAGATGATTTTGCCCAACTGCAGGCTAATTTGAGCATTCTGAGCACATTTAAAGTAGGCCAGGATAAACTGTGATGTCCAGTAGATTAGGTGCATTACATGCACTTCGACTAATGATATTTTCAGCTTGCATGCATGCATGCATGCTAACTTGCCTTAGTCATGTCCGACTCTTTGACCCCATGGACTGTAGCCCACAAGGCTCCTTTGTCCATGGGATTCTTCAGGCAAGAATCCTGGAGTGGGTTGTCATGCCCTCCTCCAGGGGATCTTCCCAATCCAGGCATCAAACCTGCATCTCTTTCCTCTCCTTCAATGGCAGGCAGGTTCTTTACCACTAGCACCACCTGGGAAAACCCATTTTCAGCTTGCAATGTGCTTATTGGGATGTAAACCCATTGTAAGTCAAGGAAGATCTGTATATGGATTTGTAAGGGCTCATTAGATACTCTTAATATAAGATTTTTAAATCAGCTATGATTTGCAGATAGTTTCTTCCAATTTATGATTTGTTTTATTTTCTTAATGATATCTTTTGATGCACAAAATTTAATTTATTGTTTTTTCTTGTATGTATCCTGCTTTTATTGTCATAGCTAAGAAAGCTCTATCTAACCCAAGACTTTGAATATTTTATCCTGTGTTTTCTTCTAAAAGTTGTGTAGGTTTAGCTCGTACATTCAGGTCTCTGATCCATTTTGAGACTGCATTTGTGTGTGGTGTGAAGTAAGGATCTAAGTTCATGTTTTGATATGTGGATATCCATTTGTCCCAGCACCGTTTGTTGAAAAGACTATCCTGTCTTCATTGATGTGCTTTATTACTTTTGTTGAAAGTCAACAGACCACAAAAACAAGGGCTTAAACTCACTTTGCAGTGTGATTTTGATCTAGTCTTTGAGCCCAACAATAAGACAGTGCTATGAGGAAGTGGTGATTTCTGGGCATCTATCTTTTTATTTCCTCCCTCCTCCTCATCTGTTGGGACAGTCACTGGCACCCTCAGTGCTGTCTACTCAGACTTGTACCAAAGATCAGTGCAATCTCATACATATTTGGTTTGGTTTTGTTTCTTAATCAGCTTCCATCTTGTTAGCATATATCTTCTCGGGGAAAAATAATGATGGCAAAATATTATTTCAAAGACTTCCTTCCAACTTTGGATTAGTTAGAATCTACATCAAATAAGGTAATGTATGCAAAGATGTTTCAAAACCATGAAATGCCAAACAAATGCTAGAAATTATTATTATTGCTTGCAGGGGATAAGGGTAAATAGAAGCAACAGTAATGCTTTTAGAGGACTTCGATAGACAAAATAAACGACAGTGTCAAAATAAGAAGGTAAAAGCCAGCTTTACAGATAATCTACCTGTGGGTTGTTGAAGGTCAACTTTATTTGCATTACCTAGGATATCAAGGAGTTGGGTCAGGATCAAAGAGGTTTCTCTTGCTTGGTTGGGTATGGAGGATAAAATTGTCTTAGTCACCAGTATATTCTCTTGAAGTAATGTTCAAACTTTGCCCTGAGACACTGATTTTTCTTGTTAATAGATGACCCTCCTTCAGGGGTATAGATAGAATTAGCAACTATTTTTATATTATTAATTTAAATATGCTGAAAACCCTGTATAACCTAAAATTGCTCCTCTACACAGTGAGATACTTTGCTTGAAATTTCCAGGTTTAGTAAACACATTAAGAGTACTTCATGGACGTCTACGCATTTGTACTTAGTTGAGGCATTGCTACTTAGACATAATAAAACACTTTGCTAGGATGAGAGCCCTTATTCACCCCCTTGCTATCTACTATCATCCAACAGACAGCTAAGTCCTGGAGATTTGCACAAAGACCAGATGAAATTTGGAGAGAAGGAATTTGGGGAAAGTGATAGAACAGTGTGCAGATGGCTGCCAGAGCGGGTAACACAGGAATGAAAGGTCCAGGCAATTAACAGGAATAAAAAGAGTGCTGCTGGCCTGGAGGTCAGAAAAGATATCTCAAATGGAGAAAAAGCGGAGGTGGGTGGCTGTACTGTGTTCCTCACGCAGAATTTTGCTTCTTGGAAGCCCTGACTTTATTAATGTTAGAAATTAATATTCTCAGCTGGCAGACTTCCTTGAGTTCTCGGTTCTTAGACTGTTCACTACATCATTTTATTTAGTGTTTCTCAAACACCCCATCGGGGAAGGCAGTGGCACCCCACCCCAGTACTCTTGCCTGGAAAATCCAATGGACGGAGTAGCCTGGTGGGCTGCAGTCCATGGGGTCGCTAACATTCGGACAGCCTGAGCGACTTCACTTTCACTTTTCTCTTTCATGCACTGGAGAAGGAAATGGCAACCCACTCCAGTATTCTTGCCTGGAGAATCCCAGGGATAGGGGAGCCTGGTGGGCTGCCGTCTATGGGGTCACACAGAGTCGGACACGACTGAAGTGACTTAGCAGCAGCAGCAGCAGCAGCAGCAAACACCCCATTCCTGCATCTAAATTCTGGCTGTTTTGTGGTAGTATTTATCAGTTTTTATTGACCACAGCTCTTCACGGAAGGTTATTTTCGTGCTCCCTATTTTATAGAACAGAGAGGTTTGGAGCCTTGCTCTAATACAGGGCATTAGAGATAGATCCGTGGTTATAACTCAGAGACCCTTAAGCTACATAGCTTCAGACAGTCCTGTCTAAAAAGCTTGAATATCAGAAAATTGTGAGGAAACTAAAGCCACTGGAATTTTATAATGGCCCCAGATTCATTCCCTAAAATAACTTTCTGTGAATATTTAGGCAGCCGATGCCTCGAGTCTGTGGGTTCAGGAAGAGTGGAAGAATGCAAGCAATCATGTTGTACTTCTCTTAGTTTCAAGACTCCCTGTAGGTTTTTTTTTTTTTTTTTTTTTTTTTTTTAATAAATCAAAGCACATATGGGGAGTAAAAAGGCAGAGGAAATAGGGAGAGCTCTATGCCTAGAGATAAAAATTGCCAAGAAAGAGCCTGCCCTTATGATAGTAGAGCCAAGGAGCAGGGCGACAGAAGAGGGAAATGATAAATAAGAGTCTCCATCGTGGTGCCTGGGTGTGACACACCATAGAGGCTGGACGACAGTCACCATTTGACACAAGAGAAGAAAAGAAGGCAGGAAACACATTCCGAGAATAACCTTACCACCCACCAAGCTTGCCCATGCTGGACTTATGGGCAAATGCAAAACAAAGACCTCAGTGGCCAGTGTTCTACACCCCAAATGGTCTTCTCACAGATGCTGCTGGTCTCCTCTTTCTGGAGCACGCTTTGTATTGGGCCCCTCCATGCTATTCAGTGGAGAAGGAAATGGCAACCCACTCCAGTGTTCTTGCCTGGAGAATCCCAGGGACAGGGGAGCCTGGTGGGCTGCCATCAATGGGGTGGCACAGAGTCTGACACGACTGAAGCGACTTAGCAGCAGCAGCAACATGCTATTCAGGATCAGCTCCTGACTGTTCACCCTTCCCTCTGCTTCCTTCTATTTATCATTCCCTTAAGATAACTGTATGATGACAACTTGATAGGCAGCTTTTATATGTCACAGGGCTTCCCTGGTGGCTCAGACAGTAAAAAAAAACCCGCCTGCAATGCAGGTAGACCCAGCTTTGATCCCTGGGTAAGGAAGATCCTTTAGAGAAGGGAATGACTACCTATTCCAGTATTCTTGCCTGGGAAATCCCAAGGACAGAGGAGCCTGGCAGGCTACCATACATGGGATAGCAAAGAGTTGGACATGACCGAGCAACTAACACTTTGACTTGTATGTCCCAAATAGACACTCATATAAAAATTGAAATTAAAAGAAGCTGTTTGCCTTTATTTGAATCTGGGGTCCTGATGGCCTTCTGTGGGGCCCCTCCTGATTTTATCTTGGCCCTAAGCACTAGGGCAGATACGTTTTTATGATGGACTTGGATTCCCTTCTGTTGAACCACCTCCAGCATTTTTCTCACGATATTTTCCTTTTGCAGCAATTTTTAATCTCAGGCAACTTGCTTTTTTAGTGACACTGCATTCTTTGGCTGGTCCAGCCAAGCAACCACATTGGTCAGAATAAAGAGATGGGAAGATTTAGAGATGTTTAGAAAGGCATTGATGCCTTTGCTTACCTTTAGCTCCCATGTGGCAACTCCCTCCAGTACTCTTGCCTGGAAAATCCCACGGATGGAGGAGTCTGGTGGGCTGCAGTCCATGGGGTCACAAAGAGTCGGACACGACTGAGTGACTTCCCTTTCACTTTTGACTTTCCTGCACTGGAGAAGGAAATGGCAACCTACTCCAGTGTTCTTGCCTGGAGAATCCCAGGGATGGCGGAGCCTGGTGGGCTGCCGTCTATGGGGTCACACAGAGTCGGACACGACTGAAGTGACTTAGCAGCAGCAGTAACAGCTCCATATATTTCTACCTTTAGGCAGGCTCCTTTGTCTGTGGTGTGCCCATGTAATTAGATTACCCCATCTTTCCTTTGGTGCCTAATGTACTGCCTTTCTTCCCCTCTGTGGTCATCCACTGTCCCGGTTGTCTTCATCGTTCATGTGTAGAGATTTTCATCTTCTTATACTCCAACGATGTCTGTCCCACCCCTTGAGCCACCATCTATAGGATCATACTCAGGACATCGGCACAGGTTGGAGAATTTTAAACCCCAATATTCCAACTCCTGACCACAATCATCCCTATATTCCTCTCCTTCCCCTGTTCACTATATGCAAGTTGTCTAAGACTTCTGATTATCAATGCCTTTTATTTCGCTCAGTCCACTACTTTCTTCCTTCTGTAGCCCAACCTCTCTACAACAAAATACTTAGGTTTCATTATATTGTTTGGTCTCCTCAACATTCTTATGACCTTGGAAATCAGTGTCAATCCTGCCATCCATTTATCTTTCCTAGACATTAGTTGATAAATGCCACCTCCACCCCTAATCATTCATCTGTGAGCCTCTGTAATGACAACGTATGGTCTCTAATCTCTAATGAGCCCTAATTTTTTAAAAAGGTAGTTAGAAGTTAAAAACGTTTTTCTTGGCTGTGCTAGGTCTTCATTGCAACTTGCAGGCTTCTCTAGTTGTATACACAGGCTTGGTTGCCATGCAGCATGTGGGATTCCCTGATCACGGATCCAACCTGTGTCCCCTGAATTGGAAGGTGAATTCTTAATCACTGAACCACCAAGGAAGTCTCAAGTCTTCATGTGATTTGAATGTTCTTTTACAAAATTCGGGATTGCTTGCTTCCTCAGTTAATCACAAAGATATTCCAAATCACTACAACTCTTCTCACCCTCACCTACTTACTTGCTCTTCCTGACATCAATGATGCTGACATCATTTCTTCTTTACTGGGAAAATGAGAACCATCAGGCACATCTTCATCAGTGTTCCACTCTTGTGGTTCAGAGGAGAGAAGGACTTGCCCTCAAGCTCAGTATTGACCCTGCACGATTTGTCCTGCTACCTCTCTGCATTATGTCCCTTAACTTGCTCTGTTAGCTGTGTTTTGATCCTCTCTCTCCTCATTCTTCTTCCTAACCTACAGATATACTCAAAGATTTCCTATTTAAAATAATAAAATAAAAAACCGTCTATGACCCTGTACCTTTCTTACTACTGTCGTCCTAGTTTCTATTCTTTACAGCAAAGAGTCTTAAAAAGATTATTTATATTCTTTGTCCACATGCCCTGTGTAGAATTTGCTTATTTTTAGTGTTTATTCTTCTTATTAAATGCATGCACAAAACTTAAAAATAGTATCCACGGATAATAATGAAAATACCATTCTTCTGAATGCTGTTCAAGCTGCTTCTACCCTTGATTTCCCACTCTCAGTTTCACCTGTTTCTTCAGATATTAATCTCCAAGGCTGTGCTCCCATTAAGCCTTCCTTCATGTCCCTGTTCTTATTTCTTGGACAGAATCGATATCTATAGCTAACTATTGGCTTGGCCAAAATGTTTGTTCAAATTTTTCCATAAGATCTTATGGAAAAACTACATGAACTTTTTGGCCAACCTGATACATACATACATACATATATATGTATATGTATAATCTCTCTGAAACTATGAAATCTAATGTTTCCATGGAATTGGGGAGAATTGTTCCTTTTACTCTGTTTGATCTTTCCTCATTAGTGTTGGTCTCTCTCTGTTGGGTTAGGAGCTTTTTTCATATGACTGGTGGTCTCTTCTTATACATTTGCATTTAGGAATGAGTCACCCACCAGCTCCTTGGAAGCTTTGTGGAATGGAGAGACTTGTGTCAGCTGGTCAGCATCAGGGGGCCAAAGTGTTGGAGTTTCACCTTTAGCATCAGTCCTTCCAATGAATATTCAGGTCTGATTTCCTTTAAGATGGACTGGTTGGATCTCTTTGTGGTCCAAGGAACTCTCAAAAGTCTTCTCCAACACCACAGTTCAAAAGCATCAGTTCTTCAGTGCTCAGCTTTCTTCACAGTCCAACTCTCACATCCATACATGACTGGAAAAACCATAGCTTTGACTAGATGGACCTTTGTTGGCAAAGTAATGACTCTGCTTTTTAATATGCTATCTAGATTGGTCATAACTTTCCTTCCAAGGAGTAAGTGTCTTTTAATTTCATGGTTGCAGTCACCATCTGCAGTGATTTTGGAACCCCCCAAAATAAAATCTGTCACTGTTTCCACTGTTTCCCATCTATTTGCCATGAAGTGATAGGACCAGATGCCATGATCTTCATTTTCTGAATGTTGAGCTTTAAGCCAACTTTTTCGCTCTCCACTTTCATCAAGAGGCTCTGTAGTTCTTCACTTTCTGCCATAAGGGTGGTATCATCTGCATACCTGAGGTTATTGATGTTTCTCCCGGCAATCTTGATTCCAGTCTGTGCTTCATCCAGCCTAGCATTTGTCATGATGTACTCTGCATACAAGTTAAATAAGCAGGGTGACAATATACAGCCTTGACGCACTGCTTTCCCAATTTGGAACTAGTCTGTTGTTCTGTGTTCAGTTCTAACTGTTGCTTCCTGACCTGCATACATCCCAAAAAATAAAGTCTGACACTGTTTCCACTGTTTCCCCATCTATTTCCCATGAAGTGATGGGACCGGATGCCATGATCTTTGTTTTCTGAATGTTGAGCTTTAAGCCAACTTTTTCGCTCTCCACTTTCATCAAGAGGCTCTGTAGTTCTTCACTTTCTGCCATAAGGGTGGTATCATCTGCATACCTGAGGTTATTGATGTTTCTCCCGGCAATCTTGATTCCAGTCTGTGCTTCATCCAGCCTAGCATTTGTCATGATGTACTCTGCATACAAGTTAAATAAGCAGGGTGACAATATACAGCCTTGACGCACTGCTTTCCCAATTTGGAACTAGTCTGTTGTTCTGTGTTCAGTTCTAACTGTTGCTTCCTGACCTGCATACAGATTTCTCAAGAGGCAGTTCAGGTGGTCTGGTATTCCCATCTCTTTCAGAATTTTCCACAGTTTGTTGTGATCCACACAGTCAAAGGCCTTGGCATAGTCAATAAAGCAGAAATAGTGTTTTTCTGGAACTCTCTTGCTTTTTCAATGATCCAGCAGATGTTGGCAGTTTGATCTCTGGTTCCTCTGTCTTTTCTAAATCCAGCCTGAACATCTGTAAGTTCACGGTTCATGTACTATTGAAGCCTGACTTGGAGTATTTTGAGCATTACTTTACTAGTGTGTGAGATGAGTGCAATTGTGCAGTAGACTGAACATTCTTTGGCACTGCCTTTCTTTGGGATTGGAATGAAAATTGACCTTTTCCAGTCCTGTGTCCACTGCAGAGTTTTCCAAATTTGCTGGCATATTGAGTGCAGCACTTTCACAACATCATCTTTTAGGATTTGAAACAGCTCAACTGGAATTCCGTCACCTTTTGTTCATAGTGATGCTTCCTAAGGCCCACTTGACTTCACATTCCAGGATTTCTCACTCTAGGTGAGGGATCACACCATCATGAATATCTGGGTTATGAAGAACTTTTTTGTATAGCTCTTCTGTGTATTCTTGCCACCTCTTCTTAATGTCTTCTGCTTCTGTTAGATCCATAGCATTTCTGTCCTTTATTGTACGATCTTTTCATGAAATGTTCTCTTGGTATCTCTAATTTTCTTGAAGAGATCTCTAGTCTTTCCCATTCTATTGTTTTCCTCTATTTCTTTGCACTGATTACTGAGAAAGACTTTCTTTTCTCTCGTTGCTATTCTTTGAAACTGCATTCAAATGGGTATATCTTTCTGTTTCTCTTTTGCCTTTCGCTTCTCTTCTTTTCATAGCTATTTGTAAGGCCTCCTTAGACAACCATTTAGCCTTTTTGCATTTCTTTTTCTTGGGGATGGTCCTGATCCCTCCTCCTGTACCATGTCATGAGCCTCCATGCATAGTTCTTCAGGCACTCTGTCTCTCAGATCCAATCCCTTGAGTCTATTTCTCACTTCCACTGTATGGTCATAAGGGATTTGATTTAGGTCATATCTGAATGGTCTAGCGGTTTTCCCCTACTTTCTTCAATTTCAGTCTGAATTTGGCAATAAGGGAACACAGCCTAACTCTTCAACAGAAAATTGGATTAAAGATTTACTGAGCATGGCCCTGCCCATAAGAACAAGACCTAGTTTCCCCCTCAGTCAGTCTCTCCCATCAGGAAGCTTCCAAAAGCCTCTTGTCCTTCTCCATCAGAGGGCAGACAGACTGTATGTCTAAGCCCCAGCATTCTAGAGCCCATAAGTAGTCACAGGGCCCAGAAATCTCATCAGTTAATATTATGATCTAGCTGTTTGACATATGGGGCTCTTTGCCCATGTCATGACTGGTTGATGCCATTTTCTGATCCTTTTCACGGTTGTTTGTCTTAGACCATTTGTATTGCTATAACAATATACCATAGACTTGGTGGCCTATAAATAATAGAAATTTCTCACAGTTACAGAAGCTGGCAGTTGAAGATTATGATGCTGTCATCGTTGGGTGAAGGTCCCCTTCCAGATCACAGACTTCTTGTCTCATGGCCTCACATGGCAGAGGGCTTGGAAACTTTCTGGGATCTCTTTTATAAAAGCATGACTCCCATTTAGGAATGCTTTGCTCTCTTGACCCAATCACCTTCCAAAGGTTTCCACCTCTTAATATCATCACACCAGGCATTAGAGTTTAAACATATGAATATTATGAGGCCACCAACATTCAACCCACAGCACTGAAGTGAATTTTTTCTCTTTAGTATTTATATTACTTTTCTCATCTCTGCTAACTTTTCATATTCTAAAAATTTATTGAGAACTATCATCTCTTTACTCTTATAGTACATAAAATTTAACTTATTTACTCTCATTATATAAAATATAATGTAGAGATGAAGTTATTAAAGAAGCAGAAATAAACATGTGATGTTCAGTCCACCATGTTTGAATAGAAATCTCCCCATTCAACTTTTAACCTGTTGTAATCAGATTTCTGGCCTCAATTTCCATGAAAAAGCTAATGGCATCCTAGTTTCTAAGTCTAATTGGCCATTTTTCAGTTTTTAATCTCACTTGTCATTTACAACTAATGTCTGTTCTTTTCATAAAACTTCCCTTTCTCTTGATTTCTATCAAATCACTGTCTTGATTTCCCTTCTTTCTTTTTATTCAGTCATTCTTAGTCCAATTTCACTTATCCACCATTGATAACTATGGTTTTTATCAATGTTCTATTATTGATTCTATCTTCTTCCTATAAGTGTCCTCACTTTCCTTAAGATCCACCAACTTTTTCCATTTTATTTTTCACATTCAGAAGGTAACTTTGCTTTCCACCTCCAAAGGGACGAAAGAAGCAATCACATGGCTTCTCCTGCAAATTTATGTGATGCGTCCTGTGACCCAGCCTAGACCTCTACCCACTCTTTATTTGGTGGGTTGTGTCTGACTCTTTCGCAGTTCCTTGGACTGTACCCAGGTTCCTCTGTCCATGGGATTCTCTATGCAAGAAAACTACAGTGGGTTGCCATTTCCTCCTTCAGGAGATCTTCCTAACCCAGTGATTGTACCTGTGTCTCCTGCGTTGCAGGTGAATTCGTTACCTCTGAGCCACCTGGGAAGCCCCTCTCTTGCTTCCATCTTTTTATGTTCTATTTTGTATGGTTATAGGTTTCCGTGTTCTTATCTAAACCTAATTCCATCACTGCTGCCTTGGTCACTTCCCCTCTCACTATTTCAGTACTTACCATGTTACTGATTATGGTTTTCCTTGTGTCTTCAATGTCTTCACTAAATTTTTGATATGAGTACGCTAACATGATGGAGCCTTTCCTATTTTATAGGCAAAATGATACCAGACCATTTTTTCCTTTATCTACTAAGGATTTATATATACATTTTGTTCTCATCTCCTCATCTTTACTCACATCTCAACATCCAACCTTAATTCCAGTCTTCTTGATAGAAACAAAGAGATTTCACCAAAGTCACAATGATCTCTCTGTTATTAACCCCAGCAGACAAATCTCAGTTCTTGTCTTAGGTAAGTTCTCAGTGGCATTTCCCTCTCTTGACTGGTTCTTAATTCTTTAGAGAGTTTCTGGCCACAGCTTCTGTGGGAACATATTGTCTTGGGTGTCTTCTCATCCCCCTGGTTCATCTGTCATTTTCTCCTTTGCAGTCTTCACCTCTATGTACTCATCAAATGCTGGCGTTCGTGTAGCTTCATCCTCACCACTGTTGTCTTCTCACCTAGTGTACCTTCCCTAAACCAGTTGCTGCCTTTCCCGTGGTCACAACTACCTTTGCAATTTAGACATTTACTTTCTTTCTTTCTTTTTTAAATCTGAGGCTCAGTTGAAGGAAGAAAGTGAAAGTGTTAGTCTCACAGTTTTGTCTGGCTCTGAGACCCCATGGACTGTAGCCTGCGAGGCTCCTCTGTCTATAGAATTTTCCAGGCAAGAACACTGGAGTGGGTAGCCATTCCCTTCTCCAGGTGATTTTCCCAACCCAGGAGTCAAACCCAGGTCTCCCACACTGCAGGCAGGTTTTTTACCCTCTGAGCCACCAGAGGAGCTCCAGTTGAAGGAATAACTCACTATTTGTTAATGGAAACACAAAGCTGAATTTATCACTCATAAGGGAGCATTATAAATTTTTTTGGACAGTCTCTTCAAACAAAGCAAGCTACTAATTTTACCTTGGATTTTTAGCAGACATTCAGTTCAGAGAATAGGCCGATGTCAGGCGGAGAAGCATGGTTGCTTGTGTTATACTCTGTGAATCTGTTGACTTCTTAGGATGCTCCCTGGACTGAAGCTCTTGCCAACTGATTGTCTTTCAAAAGAGGGGCCCTGTTGCTCACTGGCCCACTTTCAAAAACCTGTTCTCTGAGCATGTTATCATTGATAGATTAAGCCAATTTAAAACTGGCTGTATTGGTAACTAGTTACTATGGCTACAAAGCAATGTCTATTCCAATGAATATGGGAAATTAAGACATTCTTCATTGAGCCGTTTAAAAATGTGAGGGACAGAAACTACAAATCTCCAAACATGTATGTGTTGTTCTGATTTAGATATCTGAAAAGTGCCTAAATTCATCATGTCCAAAACCAAATGTGTGTTCTTCCTTCTAAATGCGATGCTTCTCTTGAAAGATGCATCTATCTGTCTAGATTGGGAGTTGGGAAACTTGCTCTAAAGGGCCAGATAATAAGCATTTTAAGTGACGTGGACCACACAGTCTGTGTCATGACTACTCAACTCTGCCATTCAAGTATAAAAGAAACATAGACAATGCATAAGCAGATGGGCATGGCTGTGTGCCAATAAAACTTTATTTATGAAAACAGGCAATGGCCCAGGACTTAGGATTTCCTGCCATAGTCTGGCCATCACCAATCTAGATGGTCTAGCCATTAACATGGGAATTATTGTTAGACAGCCCTTTCTCTGTCACATACCATGTCCTACCTACACTGACTTTGCTTTTTTTGTACTGAGCACTTGTTCTGTTTTATCAGAAGAGTATGCCTTCTTTGCTGGGAAATATGCCTAGAAAATAGCAGTGCCTCCCAATTGGACCTTTCCCCTAACCATAGTGTTTTTCCCAGGGATAGCCAACTGATTGAAGTTTAAATAGGGAATTTTTTTAAATGCAGTTAAATTTAGAAGGAGGGTAGTGAGGATGGGATGAACTGAGAGAGGGACACTGACATCTATATACTACTGTGTGTGAAAATAGACAGCTAGTGGTAAGCTACCGTATAGCACAGGCAGCTCAGCTCGGTGCTCTGTGATGACCTAGAGTGTGGGATGGGATGGGCAGGGAGGCTCTGGAAGGAGGGGATGTATGTATACATACAGCTTATTCAGTGTTGTGCAGCAGAAACTGACCCAGCCTTGTAAAGCAATTATACTTCAATAAAATAAATAAGGGAAGATTCTTTCTCCTCTCAGTATAAAAATTGGAAGCTTGGACAGATTGCAGGATGTTCCCGTGCCCCCGCCTCAGTCCTCACTTTCGGTTAGTCTGTTACATTGTCAAGCGGGGTGCGCACTGGTAATGAGTGATGGCACAAAGGCCGTGGACCTTTGTGGCCCTGCTGAAGTCAGTGTCATCCCTGGTTTTCCCGAATTTGGGGAATGTAGGCTTATAGTGTTCTCCCTGCCTCTCTTTCTTTACTCATGTGAGAGTTCAAGTTACCTATAACCAAGGAATTCTGACTAATAGACTTCTTAAACACTTCAAACCCATTCACTTGTCTCTTTTCATTGTCTTGCCACAGTCTATAGCTCCTGCCATCTCATTCTGAGACCACAGAACTCTGTCCCTAAGGCTTTAGCGCTCTTGGCACCTACTTTACCTTCTTCATGCTGCAGTTGAAATCATCACATAAAAAATAAAATCTGAAAGTGGAATTTCCTTGAGAGAAAATCTTTCAGTGTTTTCCTGTTGCCTTTAAGAGAGAAACAAAAACTTCCCCCTTATTTTCCTCCCTGTCCAGCTTCCCTTTCCTACCCCACATCCCTCATTCCCTCTGCTCCAGACCCTCCTGCCTTCTTTCAGGGCTTAATATCACATTCTCCTCAAGGCATCTGTATATACTGTTTCTTCCTTCTGAAATGCTGTTCCTTAACCCTCTTCATCTAGGTAGCTCCTATCCATCATTCAGCTCTCAAATCAGTTTCATGCCTGTGGCAAAACATTCCTTCTCTCCTCAGACCAGGTCATTCTGCATTTTTCTCACCATACCTGTTCCACTTTGGTGTTCCTTCAGAGATTTCAGCATATTTTATAGTTATATAATTCTGTAGGGGAATCATTTGATTTAGACCTAAATGGCCCCTTACTCTGTAAACTCCGTGAAGGCAAGGATTGTCTCTTTTGCTAAATACCAATTTTCCAGTTACTTGTGATGGGCAGAATGACTTTCAAAGATGCCTGCACCTTGCTCCGTGGATCTTGTGTGAATGTTACCTTGTGTAGCAAAAGAAACTTTGCAGATTTAATTAAAGTTATGGCCCAGTTTACTCACATGACTCCTTTAAAAGCAGACATTCCTCAGAGAGACACCTCAGAAGAGGGTGAGGGCAGAGAGATCTGATGCAGGAGAGTGTGAAAGACTCCACCTACAGCTCCTGAAGTGTGCCAGATAGAAAGCAGGAGAAAGAATGCAAGCTGCCTCTGGTTGGAGACCAAAGCTTGTCTGATGGCCAACAAGGAAACTAGGAAACTGGGGACTTCAGTCCTACAGTCACATGGAAGTCGTTGCTGCCAATAACCTGAATGAGCCTGGAAGCAGATTCATCTCCAGAGGCTCCAGAAGGAGCACAACCCTGCTGACACCCTGATTTCCGCCTTGTGAAATTTGGAGCAGAGAAACAAGCCCAACCAACCCAGACTTCTGACTAAGAGAACTAGGAGATAATAAACGTGTGTTGTTTAAGACTCCCGATTTGTGACAACTTGTTAGCACACAAGACTAACATACTCCTTAAATGCACCTGAGGCACCAGGTCCTCAGTAGACACTAAAGGACAAATGGGCAATCTCATTTGTTTCTAAGAATTCAACTGCTGATAGGCCAAAGTTGAGGACTGCCAGCCATATCTGCCTCCCAGACTCCAGGTCTTATGTGTTCAGATACCCCAACAGAGAGCTACCTCTGTGCTCTCGATACCTCAAATTTGACTTGTCCAGAAATGAACCCCTTCCATTCCCCCAGCTATTCTTGGTTTTTCAGCACTGATTTTCTCCCTTCCTTCACTCTCCTTGTTCAAGGCAGCCATAATTCCTGTGATCGTATCTCACAGCCTTCCTATCCTCTAGCCCATTGTTACTTTTCGGGTTCAAGTCTCCTGTCTCTTCTACATCCTTCCCTCTCTCTTTCTCAGGCTATAGGTCCTTATAGATCTGCATACAGTACTCTTTACCACTGCCGTAAGCCTCTATTCCTGGTGCTGCTCTGCTGGTGATTCTGAATTCCCTTTCTAGAGGCAGTCCAAAGGTCATCTTCTCAAACTTTTCAAAACAGCTCCCTGCCCCACCCCCACATCCAGGTAGCCTTTAGCCTTGTGTCCACCCTATTCTTTCTTAGGCACTGTTTATATGACCCACTATGCATTATTAGACTTAGGTGCCTGTCTATTCACTTGTGCATCCTGGAATCCGGCAGAGGGCCTGGGGGTATGGCTGTAGTGACTAATGCTGGAGAAATGGATGCAGGAACCAATGAGTTCTCCAACTGCCTGCTTTTGTGTCTGTGAACAGTTCTAGACAAGTGCTGCTTAAAAGTGTGTGTCTCTGGACAGCAGCGAAGGCTACACCCGCAGAAGTGCAGCTTCTCATTCTTCCCTCCACTCCCACCCTCCACCAACCAGAATCTCGGAGAGTGGTACCTGGGCATCTGTATGTAAACAAGCCCTTCAACTACTACGGTATCACTGCTATGAGGAAGGTGAAAAATAAAACAAACTAGTGAATCTGGCAAAAAGAAGCAGACACAGACATAGAGGACAAGCCAGTGTAACAGTGGGGAGAGTGGGGAGGAGTGGACGGCAAGATAGGTGTAGGGGATTACGAGGTATCAACTATTAGGTATAAAATAAGCTACAAGCATATATTGTACAACACGGGGAACACAGCCAGTATTTTATAATAACTGTAAATGGAGTGTGTGTATGCTCTCACTTACTCAGTCATATTCAACTCTTTTGTGACCACATGGGCTGCAACCCACCAGGATCTTCTATCCATGGGATTTTCCAGGTAAGAATACTGGAGTGGGTTGCCAATTCCTCTTGCAGGGGGTCTTCCTGATCCAGAAATTGAACCTTTTTCTCCTGCATTGGCTGGTGATTCTTTACCATCTGGGAATCCCTAAAGGTGAAGTATAACCTTTTAAAATTGTGAATCATTATTTAGTACACCAATAATTTATCTAGGCTTGTATAGCAACNCTTCCACCTCTTAATATCATCACACCAGGCATTAGAGTTTAAACATATGAATATTATGAGGCCACCAACATTCAACCCACAGCACTGAAGTGAATTTTTTCTCTTTAGTATTTATATTACTTTTCTCATCTCTGCTAACTTTTCATATTCTAAAAATTTATTGAGAACTATCATCTCTTTACTCTTATAGTACATAAAATTTAACTTATTTACTCTCATTATATAAAATATAATGTAGAGATGAAGTTATTAAAGAAGCAGAAATAAACATGTGATGTTCAGTCCACCATGTTTGAATAGAAATCTCCCCATTCAACTTTTAACCTGTTGTAATCAGATTTCTGGCCTCAATTTCCATGAAAAAGCTAATGGCATCCTAGTTTCTAAGTCTAATTGGCCATTTTTCAGTTTTTAATCTCACTTGTCATTTACAACTAATGTCTGTTCTTTTCATAAAACTTCCCTTTCTCTTGATTTCTATCAAATCACTGTCTTGATTTCCCTTCTTTCTTTTTATTCAGTCATTCTTAGTCCAATTTCACTTATCCACCATTGATAACTATGGTTTTTATCAATGTTCTATTATTGATTCTATCTTCTTCCTATAAGTGTCCTCACTTTCCTTAAGATCCACCAACTTTTTCCATTTTATTTTTCACATTCAGAAGGTAACTTTGCTTTCCACCTCCAAAGGGACGAAAGAAGCAATCACATGGCTTCTCCTGCAAATTTATGTGATGCGTCCTGTGACCCAGCCTAGACCTCTACCCACTCTTTATTTGGTGGGTTGTGTCTGACTCTTTCGCAGTTCCTTGGACTGTACCCAGGTTCCTCTGTCCATGGGATTCTCTATGCAAGAAAACTACAGTGGGTTGCCATTTCCTCCTTCAGGAGATCTTCCTAACCCAGTGATTGTACCTGTGTCTCCTGCGTTGCAGGTGAATTCGTTACCTCTGAGCCACCTGGGAAGCCCCTCTCTTGCTTCCATCTTTTTATGTTCTATTTTGTATGGTTATAGGTTTCCGTGTTCTTATCTAAACCTAATTCCATCACTGCTGCCTTGGTCACTTCCCCTCTCACTATTTCAGTACTTACCATGTTACTGATTATGGTTTTCCTTGTGTCTTCAATGTCTTCACTAAATTTTTGATATGAGTACGCTAACATGATGGAGCCTTTCCTATTTTATAGGCAAAATGATACCAGACCATTTTTTCCTTTATCTACTAAGGATTTATATATACATTTTGTTCTCATCTCCTCATCTTTACTCACATCTCAACATCCAACCTTAATTCCAGTCTTCTTGATAGAAACAAAGAGATTTCACCAAAGTCACAATGATCTCTCTGTTATTAACCCCAGCAGACAAATCTCAGTTCTTGTCTTAGGTAAGTTCTCAGTGGCATTTCCCTCTCTTGACTGGTTCTTAATTCTTTAGAGAGTTTCTGGCCACAGCTTCTGTGGGAACATATTGTCTTGGGTGTCTTCTCATCCCCCTGGTTCATCTGTCATTTTCTCCTTTGCAGTCTTCACCTCTATGTACTCATCAAATGCTGGCGTTCGTGTAGCTTCATCCTCACCACTGTTGTCTTCTCACCTAGTGTACCTTCCCTAAACCAGTTGCTGCCTTTCCCGTGGTCACAACTACCTTTGCAATTTAGACATTTACTTTCTTTCTTTCTTTTTTAAATCTGAGGCTCAGTTGAAGGAAGAAAGTGAAAGTGTTAGTCTCACAGTTTTGTCTGGCTCTGAGACCCCATGGACTGTAGCCTGCGAGGCTCCTCTGTCTATAGAATTTTCCAGGCAAGAACACTGGAGTGGGTAGCCATTCCCTTCTCCAGGTGATTTTCCCAACCCAGGAGTCAAACCCAGGTCTCCCACACTGCAGGCAGGTTTTTTACCCTCTGAGCCACCAGAGGAGCTCCAGTTGAAGGAATAACTCACTATTTGTTAATGGAAACACAAAGCTGAATTTATCACTCATAAGGGAGCATTATAAATTTTTTTGGACAGTCTCTTCAAACAAAGCAAGCTACTAATTTTACCTTGGATTTTTAGCAGACATTCAGTTCAGAGAATAGGCCGATGTCAGGCGGAGAAGCATGGTTGCTTGTGTTATACTCTGTGAATCTGTTGACTTCTTAGGATGCTCCCTGGACTGAAGCTCTTGCCAACTGATTGTCTTTCAAAAGAGGGGCCCTGTTGCTCACTGGCCCACTTTCAAAAACCTGTTCTCTGAGCATGTTATCATTGATAGATTAAGCCAATTTAAAACTGGCTGTATTGGTAACTAGTTACTATGGCTACAAAGCAATGTCTATTCCAATGAATATGGGAAATTAAGACATTCTTCATTGAGCCGTTTAAAAATGTGAGGGACAGAAACTACAAATCTCCAAACATGTATGTGTTGTTCTGATTTAGATATCTGAAAAGTGCCTAAATTCATCATGTCCAAAACCAAATGTGTGTTCTTCCTTCTAAATGCGATGCTTCTCTTGAAAGATGCATCTATCTGTCTAGATTGGGAGTTGGGAAACTTGCTCTAAAGGGCCAGATAATAAGCATTTTAAGTGACGTGGACCACACAGTCTGTGTCATGACTACTCAACTCTGCCATTCAAGTATAAAAGAAACATAGACAATGCATAAGCAGATGGGCATGGCTGTGTGCCAATAAAACTTTATTTATGAAAACAGGCAATGGCCCAGGACTTAGGATTTCCTGCCATAGTCTGGCCATCACCAATCTAGATGGTCTAGCCATTAACATGGGAATTATTGTTAGACAGCCCTTTCTCTGTCACATACCATGTCCTACCTACACTGACTTTGCTTTTTTTGTACTGAGCACTTGTTCTGTTTTATCAGAAGAGTATGCCTTCTTTGCTGGGAAATATGCCTAGAAAATAGCAGTGCCTCCCAATTGGACCTTTCCCCTAACCATAGTGTTTTTCCCAGGGATAGCCAACTGATTGAAGTTTAAATAGGGAATTTTTTTAAATGCAGTTAAATTTAGAAGGAGGGTAGTGAGGATGGGATGAACTGAGAGAGGGACACTGACATCTATATACTACTGTGTGTGAAAATAGACAGCTAGTGGTAAGCTACCGTATAGCACAGGCAGCTCAGCTCGGTGCTCTGTGATGACCTAGAGTGTGGGATGGGATGGGCAGGGAGGCTCTGGAAGGAGGGGATGTATGTATACATACAGCTTATTCAGTGTTGTGCAGCAGAAACTGACCCAGCCTTGTAAAGCAATTATACTTCAATAAAATAAATAAGGGAAGATTCTTTCTCCTCTCAGTATAAAAATTGGAAGCTTGGACAGATTGCAGGATGTTCCCGTGCCCCCGCCTCAGTCCTCACTTTCGGTTAGTCTGTTACATTGTCAAGCGGGGTGCGCACTGGTAATGAGTGATGGCACAAAGGCCGTGGACCTTTGTGGCCCTGCTGAAGTCAGTGTCATCCCTGGTTTTCCCGAATTTGGGGAATGTAGGCTTATAGTGTTCTCCCTGCCTCTCTTTCTTTACTCATGTGAGAGTTCAAGTTACCTATAACCAAGGAATTCTGACTAATAGACTTCTTAAACACTTCAAACCCATTCACTTGTCTCTTTTCATTGTCTTGCCACAGTCTATAGCTCCTGCCATCTCATTCTGAGACCACAGAACTCTGTCCCTAAGGCTTTAGCGCTCTTGGCACCTACTTTACCTTCTTCATGCTGCAGTTGAAATCATCACATAAAAAATAAAATCTGAAAGTGGAATTTCCTTGAGAGAAAATCTTTCAGTGTTTTCCTGTTGCCTTTAAGAGAGAAACAAAAACTTCCCCCTTATTTTCCTCCCTGTCCAGCTTCCCTTTCCTACCCCACATCCCTCATTCCCTCTGCTCCAGACCCTCCTGCCTTCTTTCAGGGCTTAATATCACATTCTCCTCAAGGCATCTGTATATACTGTTTCTTCCTTCTGAAATGCTGTTCCTTAACCCTCTTCATCTAGGTAGCTCCTATCCATCATTCAGCTCTCAAATCAGTTTCATGCCTGTGGCAAAACATTCCTTCTCTCCTCAGACCAGGTCATTCTGCATTTTTCTCACCATACCTGTTCCACTTTGGTGTTCCTTCAGAGATTTCAGCATATTTTATAGTTATATAATTCTGTAGGGGAATCATTTGATTTAGACCTAAATGGCCCCTTACTCTGTAAACTCCGTGAAGGCAAGGATTGTCTCTTTTGCTAAATACCAATTTTCCAGTTACTTGTGATGGGCAGAATGACTTTCAAAGATGCCTGCACCTTGCTCCGTGGATCTTGTGTGAATGTTACCTTGTGTAGCAAAAGAAACTTTGCAGATTTAATTAAAGTTATGGCCCAGTTTACTCACATGACTCCTTTAAAAGCAGACATTCCTCAGAGAGACACCTCAGAAGAGGGTGAGGGCAGAGAGATCTGATGCAGGAGAGTGTGAAAGACTCCACCTACAGCTCCTGAAGTGTGCCAGATAGAAAGCAGGAGAAAGAATGCAAGCTGCCTCTGGTTGGAGACCAAAGCTTGTCTGATGGCCAACAAGGAAACTAGGAAACTGGGGACTTCAGTCCTACAGTCACATGGAAGTCGTTGCTGCCAATAACCTGAATGAGCCTGGAAGCAGATTCATCTCCAGAGGCTCCAGAAGGAGCACAACCCTGCTGACACCCTGATTTCCGCCTTGTGAAATTTGGAGCAGAGAAACAAGCCCAACCAACCCAGACTTCTGACTAAGAGAACTAGGAGATAATAAACGTGTGTTGTTTAAGACTCCCGATTTGTGACAACTTGTTAGCACACAAGACTAACATACTCCTTAAATGCACCTGAGGCACCAGGTCCTCAGTAGACACTAAAGGACAAATGGGCAATCTCATTTGTTTCTAAGAATTCAACTGCTGATAGGCCAAAGTTGAGGACTGCCAGCCATATCTGCCTCCCAGACTCCAGGTCTTATGTGTTCAGATACCCCAACAGAGAGCTACCTCTGTGCTCTCGATACCTCAAATTTGACTTGTCCAGAAATGAACCCCTTCCATTCCCCCAGCTATTCTTGGTTTTTCAGCACTGATTTTCTCCCTTCCTTCACTCTCCTTGTTCAAGGCAGCCATAATTCCTGTGATCGTATCTCACAGCCTTCCTATCCTCTAGCCCATTGTTACTTTTCGGGTTCAAGTCTCCTGTCTCTTCTACATCCTTCCCTCTCTCTTTCTCAGGCTATAGGTCCTTATAGATCTGCATACAGTACTCTTTACCACTGCCATAAGCNTCCTGTGATCGTATCTCACAGCCTTCCTATCCTCTAGCCCATTGTTACTTTTCGGGTTCAAGTCTCCTGTCTCTTCTACATCCTTCCCTCTCTCTTTCTCAGGCTATAGGTCCTTATAGATCTGCATACAGTACTCTTTACCACTGCCATAAGCCTCTATTCCTGGTGCTGCTCTGCTGGTGATTCTGGATCCCCTTTCTAGAGGCAGTCCAAAGGTCATCTTCTCAAACTTTTCAAAACAGCTCCCTGACCCACTCCCACATCCAGGTAGCCTTGTGTCCACCCTATTTTTTCTTAGGCACTGTTTATATGACCCACTATGCATTATTAGACTTAGGTGCCTGTCTATTCACTTGTGCATCCTGGAATCCGGCAGAGGGCCTGGGGGGTATGGCTGTAGTGACTAATGCTGGAGAAATGGATGCAGGAACCAATGAGTTCTCTAACTGCCTGCTTTTGTGTCTGTGAACAGTTCTAGACAAGTGCTGCTTAAAAGTGTGTGTCTCTGGACAGCAGCGAAGGCTACACCCGCAGAAGTGCAGCTTCTCATTCTTCCCTCCACCCCCACCCTCCAACAACCAGAATCTCGGAGAGTAGTACCTGGGCATCTGTATATAAACAAGCCCTTCAACTACTATGGTATCACTGCTACGAGGAACGTGAAAAATATAACAAACTAGTGAATCTGGCAAAAAGAAGCAGACACAGACATAGAGGACAAGCCAGTGTAACAGTGGGGAGAGTGGGGAGGAGTGGCCGGCAAGATAGGTGTAGGGGATTACGAGGTACCAACTATTAGGTATAAAATAAGCTACAAGGATATATTGTACAACACAGGAAACACAGCCAGTATTTTATAATAACTGTAAATGGAGTGTGTGTACGCTCTCACTTACTCAGTCATATTCAACTCTTTTGTGACCCCATGGGCTGCAACCCACCAGGATCTTCTATCCATGACCGGCAAGATAGGTGTAGGGGATTACGAGGTACCAACTATTAGGTATAAAATAAGCTACAAGGATATATTGTACAACACAGGAAACACAGCCAGTATTTTATAATAACTGTAAATGGAGTGTGTGTACGCTCTCACTTACTCAGTCATATTCAACTCTTTTGTGACCCCATGGGCTGCAACCCACCAGGATCTTCTATCCATGGGATTTTCCAGGCAAGAATACTGGAGTAGGTTGCCATTTCCTCTTGCAGGGGATCTTTCTGACCCAGAAATCGAACCTTTGTCTCCTGCATTGGCCGGTGGATTCTTTACCACCTGGGAATCCCTAAAGGTGGAGTATAACCTTTTAAAATTGTGAATCATTATTTAGTACACCAATAATTTATCTAGGCTTGTATAGCAACAATATAGTCAATACACAAAAATTTTAAAAAGCCCTCCAGGGAAATTTGAGAACTACTGCTCTAGAATGTTCCTTGGATTTATTTCTAGAGAATCCAGTAGGATGCTGAGCTCCCACTGTAATCAACCAAAACCCATGACTAGAGGGAGGGAGGGCAATGGGAGATGCCCAGCCCCGGAGGAGAGAGCTCCAGTACCTGACACAGCCCGGAACCCCACAGGCACATGTGAGACCAGACAGCAAAGGTCTGAAGGTAAAGTGAGAAGCACTTTTACGTGCTTGAGTTCACATGGAGGCAGTGCATTTTTGTGGCTTTGTTTTTATGTTTCAACGGGCACCACTGGAATGTTGCCCTGCCACAAAACACATTAGAATAAAAGAGAAAAGCATGAAGATCTGTTTAAAGAACTCCAGAGAGTAAGCTGAAGTATCTGCAAGATTTTTCCTCCAAAGGTAGGGTCTGGCAACATTGGAAAGTAGAAAAATCCAGAACCAGTTTCTTTTATTTCTCAAAATCTGGCTTTTCTCAGCCAATAATTGACTTCTGGACCCTCAGCCTGACTTGTGTGGTCCTGGTTTGCTTATAAGAGTAGCTTTTCATGAGTCAGGATGATTATCACTGGCGCACAGTGACACAGGCAGCTCAGGAGACAGCCTTGCTCTGGGGGAAAAGGGAGCCCACTAACTGCCTTTCTAAAACTCTGCTGCTGACAAAACATCTCATTCCTTCTCACATGGGATCAGACCCGGCCAGCAGAGTAATCATGTGGGTCTCACCTTTCTCTTACAGATATTGGTTGTATGCAGACCAGGGGATTAAGAGGTACAAATACTAGGTATAAAATAAGCTACAAGGCTACACTGTAGAACACAGGGAATATAGCTAGTATTTTACAATAACTATATGGTTGTCTCTGTGTGTATGTGTGCACTTAAATGTAAGTGTTTTTGTTTGACTTGCTATAGCAAGACAGTAGTTTTTCAGCAAAGACCTACTGTATAATCACAGGGTTATCTTGTGATAACCTATAATGAAAAAGACTCTCTCTCTTTCTGCATATATATATATATAT
>SJYX01012412.1:211754-236988 GCA_006410675.1 Oreotragus oreotragus | reverse complement strand
CTTTCAAGTACAGCATTTTGTAACATTCCCTTCAGTTCAGTTCAGTTCAGTTTAATTCAGTTGCTCAGTTGTGTCTGACTCTTTGTGACTCCATGGATTGCAGCACGCCAGGCTTCCCTGTCCATCACCAACTCCCGGAGTGTGCTCAAACTCATGTCCATTGAGTCGGTGATGCCATCCAACCATCTCATCCTCTGTCATCCCCTTCTACTTCCGCCTTCAGTCTTTCTCAGCATGACCAGTATAAATGTTGCTGCTGCTGCTTCTGCTAAGTCGCTTCAGTCATGTCCAACTCTGTGCGACCCCATAGACGGCAGCCCACCAGGCTCCCCCATCCCTGGGATTCTCCAGGCAAGAACCCTGGAGTGGGTTGCCATTTCCTTCTCCAGTTTATGAAAGTGAAAAGTGAAAGGGAAGTCGCTCGGTCGTGTCCGACCCTCAGCGACCCCATGGACTGCAGCCTACCAGGCTCCTCTGTCCATGGGATTTTCCAGGCAAGAGGACTGGAGTGGGGTACCATCGCCTTCTCCACCAGTCATCAACCACTATTCTGTGCTTTATGTGATATCCTTAATGATTGGAATCCCCACTGATCTGTTTTTGTTATGTCTTATATTTGCTTGCTTAATGAGTGTTCATTTTTCTTTTTTTGCTGGTTAATTTTTGAATGGTGGACATTTATCTAAATTATTATTTGTAGGAATATTTTGAAGCCTGGAATAGTGATAAATTCTGAAAAGAAATGTGGAAGGTTGGGAGGATAAACTCTGGAGGTCCACAGCCCCAGACAACCTTGATTCTATTAATGCCTGAAGTCCCCTGTACTAGCAGATGAAAAGAAACACTCCAGGAAAGACTGTTGTTACTTTGTCATGCCCTTTGGAGGGGACAGAGCTTAGAGGTCTTTCCCTGAGGAGGGGTAGTTCCCCACACTTGGTGGAGTCTAACTTTAATTTCTTCCTTTAAGAATGTAAAGTTCAGCTCAGGCTTATGGCTGCTTTCTTAGGATCAAATAAAGAGTCAGACACAACTGAGCGACTGAACTGAACCAAACTGGACTGAATTGTGCTCAGGAGTTGAAAGAAAGAAAGTGAAAGTATTAGTTTCTCAGTCATATCCTATTCTTTGAGACCCCATGGACTATAGTCCACCAGGTTCCTCTGTCCATGGAATTCTCCAGGCAAGAATCAGACAACCTTGATTCTATTAATGCCTGAAGTCCCCTGTACTAGCAGATGAAAAGAAACACTCCAGGAAGGACTGTTGTTACTTTGTCATGCCCTTTGGAGGGGACAGAGCTTAGAGGTCTTTCCTTGAGGAGGGGTAGTTCCCCACACTTGGTGGAGTCTAACTTTAATTTCTTCCTATAAGAATGTACAGTTCAGCTCAGGCTTATGGCTGCTTTCTTAGGATCAGATAAAGAGTCGGACACAACTGAGCGACTGAACTGAACCGAACTGGACTGAATTGTGCTCAGGAGTTGAAAGAAAGAAAGTGAAAGTATTAGTTTCTCAGTCATATTCTATTCTTTGAGACCCCATGGACTATAGTCCACCAGGTTCCTCTGTCCATGGAATTCTCCAGGCAAGAATACNTGAGCGACTGAACTGAACCGAACTGGACTGAATTGTGCTCAGGAGTTGAAAGAAAGAAAGTGAAAGTATTAGTTTCTCAGTCATATTCTATTCTTTGAGACCCCATGGACTATAGTCCACCAGGTTCCTCTGTCCATGGAATTCTCCAGGCAAGAATACTGGACTGGGTTGGGATCCTCCCAACCTAGGGACTGAGCCTGGGTCTCCTACACTGCAGGCAGATTATTTACCATCTGAGCTGCCAGGGAAGAGCTTTGATTGTGCTTTTCATTACTGAGTTTGTCTTCTTCAAAAATTGAAGACAGTTCTTTTCCTGTCTTCTGAAGTCTTTGATGATTTCAAGACATGTTTGTTTACTTGTATGCTTCTAGTAAATGAACTATCTTAGTGGTCCTCACTGGAGTCTGGGACTAGAAGTTTGGTGTTTTTTTTTTTGTTGTTGTTAAATGAATGAATTAATAGACGTTAAAATAAAATTGCTATATATTTTTTAAAATTTGCTTAATTCTCCTAGAGTGAGTTAGCTTAGATTTTCCCTTTGTATGGGACACCTTTTGTACCTTCCCTCAGATCTCTCTAGTCCATATTTTATTCCAGTCACTACCATGACTGTATGCTTCACACAGGTGTTGATGGCAGAAATTTACACTNTATATATTTTTTAAATTTTGCTTAATTCTCCTAGAGTGAGTTAGCTTAGATTTTCCTTTTGTATGGGACACCTTTTGTACCTTCCCTCAGATCTCTCTAGTCCATATTTTATTCCAGTCACTACCATGACTGTATGCTTCACACAGGTGTTGATGGCAGAAATTTACACTGTCAAGCTCTTGCTTTCTTGCCTGAGACAGAAGGAAGTTAACATCCTGTGGTGCAATGCTTGATCAATGGAGAGATGGGAGCCAGTGATGACATGGCCCCTTCCTCTGTTCCTGAGATGGTACATTCTTCATGGTTCCTCTGCTGGTTCCATTGGTGCCAAACTTCAGTGACCCACTGGTTCTCATCTCTCCCTGTTTCAGTCTCCCCAACCCTCTACTTCTGTTCTCTGGGACTGCTCATCAAAATCATCTTGTAAGCAGGAAGCAGACTTCTTTACAAGGGTTCCATTAATTTCTGTGTGATTAGACACCAAAAGTGTGCTTTGAGAAATCAGCCTCAGGGTGAAAAATCTGTACTACTTCTCCATGACTGTGTCTGA
This sequence comes from Oreotragus oreotragus, assembly GCA_006410675.1. Taxonomy (NCBI): domain Eukaryota; kingdom Metazoa; phylum Chordata; class Mammalia; order Artiodactyla; family Bovidae; genus Oreotragus; species Oreotragus oreotragus. The sequence goes on along the minus strand of SJYX01012412.1, from coordinate 234,192 downwards.
AAATTCTGTCCTCTTTCTGTTGTTTTATCAGAGGTTAAATTGAAACCCAAGAGAATGAAACTGAAAAATGTTCCAGAGAAAAAGCGAACCTTGGTTTGGTTGGGATAGCACAGTGTAGATTCCTGGGCAACCCCAGGACACTGGGCACCAGATAAACTACAACTGACTTTGTTCATGTCTTGTCCACTAACATCATCTTCTCTTCCCCATCCATGGCCTAACTAAATCCCAAGTGCAATAATTCTGTCTTTTGCTCTTGGTACCATTTGCGTGTAGCAAGCTGAACAAAATTATGATCTCAACCATTGACATAAGAAGTCCTATTAGGGATGAAATAACTTTTAATAAAAATATCCTAATAAATTGCTTAATGGAGAAGGTAGTTTCATAGGGGCCACAGATTTACAGTCAAGGATACAGTATACATCAGTGGAATATAAGGATGAAAATGAGTTGTATTTGTAGTTAGGGAGCAGAGGTACAGGGAATAAAGGATTGCCCAACAAAAGGGCAAATTTACCAAAGGATTTCTTCAGAGCAGATACCTCTAAAATTTAACCTAAAATCATTTGTTTCATGAATTATGCTCTTAAATTTTTGTGGGTAACTATAAAATTGTGTAAATCCTTGTGGTTCAGACTGAGGACATTCCAGTGACTAAAGATCAAAACAAAAGCAAAAATTCAGAGTGAGAAGCAACCAAAAGAATATGTCTTCTTTCTTCTCAGCAGGGATGGTAATGAGACCTCTTCTAAGTGAGAAGTGGGCATTGGATCTGCACTTTCTTTTTTTAATGGCTGTGCTGGGTCTTCATTTTGCACTTGTGCTTTCTTTAGTTGTGGCTGGGGGAGGTGGGGAGCTACTCTCTAGTTGAGGTGCATGGGGTTCTCATTGCAGTGGATTCCCCTGTTGTGGAGCAAGGACTAGGGCGCACACGCTCCATAGCTATGGCGCATGGGTTTAGTTGCTCCAAGGCATGTGGGATCTTCCTGGACCAGGGATCAAACCCTGTCCCCTGCATTGGCAGGAAGATTGTTAAAAACACTGGAAACCGCCCCCCACCCCCCACCCCAGGTAAGTCCCTGGGTCTGCTCTTGTCTGGGTCTAAAAATGGATTGCTCAGACTGACACAGGAGGTCTCACATCTCTACTGGGAATCATAGTTGTGGCTCAGGGAGGGGGGGAGCTACTCTCTAGTTGAGGTGCATGGAGTTCTCATTGCAGTGGATTCCCCTGTTGTGGAGCAAGGACTAGGGCGCACAGGCTCCATAGCTATGGCGCATGGGTTTAGTTGCTCCAAGGCATGTGGGATATTCCTGGACCAGGGATCAAACCCTGTCCCCTGCATTGGCAGGAAGATTGTTAAAAACACTGGACCCTCCCCCCGCCCCCAGGTAAGTCCCTGGGTCTACTCTTGTCTGGGTCTAAAAATGGATTGCTCAGACTGACACAGGAGGTCTCACATCTCTACTGGGAATCACCACACTCAGCCCAGTGCCACAAATACAGCAAGATTCTTGACAACACAGCTAATTGTCAACATCATAAAATCCATTCGTCCAACAAGTATTTATTGAGAGATCTTTCTGTGCCACAACTTTGTTCTAGGTCTCAAGTATACAGCTGTAAGCAAAGCAGGGAAAAATCCTCACTCACTAGGTGTGCAACTTAGTGAGAAACAAGATAAGTGAAATTGATAGTCTGTTTGATAGTAACAGCAAATGGAGAAGGAGAAACAGTAAAGCTGCTAAAGGGGTAAGAAGGCAACATTCTATTGCTAAAATAGACATGTATCCCCGAGGCAAGGAACAGAATAAAAGGTTTTACCTAACCCTTTTAATGCCAAAAGGATTGGTTATATTGGACTAAAGGAACAAGAGTGTTAGTATATCAATTTCTTTTAATTTTGGACTTTACTTGGCAGTCATAGTTTTAGAGGATTTCTTTCTTTTTTTTCTTTGAAAAGGAAGACCCGGAACAAAAGTGAGTTGATGTTTCTTAAAGTGGCTGTTCTTTCTCAGGAGTTTAACCTGGGGGGATTCCACCAAGCCCTAAGGCTTGGAAGCAGAATGCTAAGTCTTCTGTCCACCTCCAGAAAAGGAGACATATGGGGAATGAAGGCTCATGAGATACCAGAGGTATCATTAGGACTTGCGGGTCAGGGGAGGCCAAGAGAAAACAGAACATCTTAGAATTGGTAGGCAGGCCCTTACATGTGTTCATTGCAAAATCTAATTGCAGCAGGAAGGAAAGATAGTTTGAATATTAACCAAACCCGAAAGGCATTAGGAGGGAATAGTTGACACATTGACCCATTCAAAAAAGAACAAGGCAGAGTTTGAACTGAACTTTTTAACTGTGTAGCTACCATGAGGATAAGACCTTTCCAATGATGGAAGCTGTTCCTGCTAAAGCTAATAAAAGGGCAGGTACTTCAGACATTCCACCATCGTTTCACTGGGAGAACTCTGACCTCACTGACTGGAGTACTGGTCTGTTTTCCTTCTACATGAAACACAAACCGAGGCTGTTCTTGATATACAAGATATAACTAAAGAATTCTCTTCTTGAACCAAACAACTTGGCTTGCTAATGGATGATTACCAGCAATGCCTAGGAAATTACAGCCTCATGTCACTTTTAGAAACTGCCACCTTGTCTTCTTATGGTTACATGTTTTCCTAACATACCAAACAGCAAATTTCACCCTTAGGTTATTGCAATGTAGCATAAAAAGTTCAATTAGAAATTTAATACTTTCAGAAGCAGACCCTTTGGAAAAATGGCTTAAAAGATAAAGGCAGGCACTGTCTCTCCTCCCTTGAGTTAGGATGCCCTGAAATACACATTAGCTCACGCCCTCTATCTGAAGACAAGCAGAAAAAGATTCTGATTAGCATTTTGGATCATTCAATAAGTGGAGCTGCAACAGTCCTGTAGTTACCGCTATTCATTTAAATTTTGAAATTCCACTGGGAAATCTGCTGACTGATAGAGGAGAATGTTTGCTTTTTTTTTTTTTTTTGGCTCTTAAAAACTGTGAGGTTTCCTTAGAGGTTTCTCATACTCTGATTTGAAGATGAAATGGGGAAAGCATTTGAGAGAGAAGTACAATGAAGGAATTATTTAGCTAAATGAAGCCACGTGTTGAAGATCGGGCTGCTATTTGCAGGAAATGGGGGTCATCCCCACCTCCAAGTCATCAATGATGACTCTTCACTTCACACGTGTCTGGAGGGGCAGGGCTCTGTGTTTGCAATGGAGAAACAAGAAACCCTCAGAGCTAGTAGTAATTATCCAGTACTTTTACCATACCAGAAGATCTGAAAGTGGACATTAGAGATTTTGGTCAAGACGGTCTGCTAGGGAGAACAAAGCAAGCATCTTCTTTATGACTCGGTTCATATGACTTACAATTCTGCATCTGGCACAGCCTGCCATGCCACTCTTAAACGCTCACCTGGCCCAAAAGCTCTCTCTTCTTAAACTCAGGTCTGTGTGGAGGTAATTCAGCTTTAGGACCTTCTTGTAATGACTCAGCTTCTCATTCTTCTGACCTAACCCTAGCTGAACACCAGCTCTGATGAACCCTGAAGTTTCGGTCAGAAGTGAAGGTGGAGGCCAAGACTAGAAGGAGAATGTGTGGAAGCCGAAGGAGAACGTCAGTCACTTCGTGTTTCCCTCGTGGCCAGCCCTGTTTCCATACAGCTTCCCAGGATCTCCTAAAGGGAGACCTGGATTGCCTTAGGAAACAACACTCCTAAGGAATCTCTGCCTTGCGATGCTGGTAAAATGTGTGTCCTTTCCAGGCTGAGATGAAGAAAACCTAAGCTTTGTTGGACCTGTGTTTCCTCTAAACAGTAGAGAATGGGTTTCTTTGTTCCATCCTGCCATTCTCCATCTAAACTATGCCCAGACAATGAGGGATCTCCTTGGCTAGGATGCGTCTTGTTTCCCAAGGCTTCTAAGTGGTTCCTGACTTCCTGCATGCATGTCAAGCTATATAATATGAGTGAACAGATGACAACATGGAAACATGACAATAATCCCAGTGTTAATGTAACATAAACTCACCCAAGAGGATGGCAGATCTTCTGTGGATTGCCCCATGGGCTAATGCCTCCAAGACTAACAGTATCAGAGGACAGATCTGGCAGCCTGAAGGCTGAGGTGCCCGGACTCTCTACTACACAGGGATTGGGTAAAATGAGTAGAGGGCACTTCATTTCCTTACTACTGAAAGCAGGTGAGGAGAATCTAGAGGAATTTTGTTTCTCGGGAATGATTTTTTAAAATTATTTTAGTTGCTAAGTAGTGTTCCAGCCTGCCATTCTCCATCTAAACTATGCCCAGACAATGAGGGATCTCCTTGGCTAGGATGCGTCTTGTTTCCCAAGGCTTCTAAGTGGTTCCTGACTTCCTGCATGCATGTCAAGCTATATAATATGAGTGAACAGATGACAACATGGAAACATGACAATAATCCCAGTGTTAATGTAACATAAACTCACCCAAGAGGATGGCAGATCTTCTGTGGATTGCCCCATGGGCTAATGCCTCCAAGACTAACAGTATCAGAGGACAGATCTGGCAGCCTGAAGGCTGAGGTGCCCGGACTCTCTACTACACAGGGATTGGGTAAAATGAGTAGAGGGCACTTCATTTCCTTACTGCTGAAAGCAGGTGAGGAGAATCTAGAGGAATTTTGTTTCTCAGGAATGATTTTTTAAAATTATTTTAGTTGCTAAGTAGTGTCCAGCTCTTTTGTATGCCATGAACTGTATCCCACCAGGCTCTTCTGTACATGGGATTTTCCAGGCAAGAATACTGGAGTGGGTTGCCACTTCCTTCTCCAGGGGATCTTCCCATCCCAGGGATTGAACCTGCATCTCCTGCATTGACAGGCAGATCCTTTACCACTGAGCCATCAGGGAAGCCCCTAGGAACAATGGGAAATAAGCTGAGGCGTGGTTGTGGTGTCCAGCAAGGTACAAGTTCTGGCTGCAACAAAGAATGTGTGTTTCTCCCCTTTTTTGCCCAATTGGCAGAATCTGCATGGATGGAGGAGCCTGGTGGGCTGCAGTCCATGGGGTCACTAAGAGTCTGACATGACTGAGCGACTTCACTTTCACTTTTCACTTTCTTGCATTGGAGAAGGAAATGGCAACCCACTCCAGTGTTCTTGCCTGGAGAATCTCAGGGACGGAGGAGCCTGGTGGGCTGCCATCTATGGGGTCGCACAGAGTCAGAATCGACTGAAGCGACTTAGCAGCAGCAGCAGCCCTTCAGATTATCAATTGGAACAGAATGGGACATAATGTCTGGGCAGTGAAGGTTAAGAACACCAGTGAATTCCTGAAGATTCATGATTGGCTTGAAGAATTTCTCTCTCTCCCTCTTTCCTTCTCCCTGTTTTCAACTCTTCCTTCCTTCCTTCCTTCCTTCTTTCTTTCCTTTCTTTCTCTCTCTTTCTTTCCTTTTCTCTCTCCTCTTTTTCTATTTTTAGTTAGGGAAAAAAATATTCAAGGGGCAAAGATTCCTTTTCAGAAATCCAGAATGATTTAGGGGACATGGACACTTCTTTCAAACACCACCTAAGGAAATCTTCACGAATAACGTCCTCCAGGGATGTGCTCCCATCAGTAACACCCTTTGTCCATGGAAGAACCCTTGGACTAAAATTCTCTGTTAAGATTAAACAAAGATTAGCACTGAAAGCATGCACATGGGGAATGCAGAATGTGTTTCTTATTAAGGCATTTTTTGAAGACAGCCGAGGAAGAAGGCCTATTGTTTTTGTTCATCAGAGCTGCCACCAAATGTTGAGGGGCAATCCAGTTCAGTCCAAGGGGAATGGACTCATTAAATGCTTCTACATTGTCCTGGCTCAAAAAGCTGATCACAAACAGGGCAGAAATGTTGAAGTTAGCTTGGAAAAATATTTGGAAATGGTATTTTGACATAATCATAAAGAGGGCCCTCGTGGTTTTCCCCAGATCAAGATTAAGGCCAAATAAGTCAACACTGGGGTGATGGAGTAGGTGAACATATATGTGTATTTTCATATATTAGCACACAGGAATATTCTTTGCATAGAAGATACATCAAAACTCACCTTAATACGTTTTTGTTGAGTCTCTTTTCCCTAAACTGTTTATCAACATCTACTGTAAGCAAGTTGAGGAAAAGAAATCCTTATCCTGCTATCCTCCTTTTTTCCTCATATTTTTCTGTCTTCCTCTTTTGTTCTTCATCCTTTTTTTTTTCTTTCTTGATCTTTTTTTTTTGCTCTTTTTCTGTGTCTCTGAGATTGAAAAACTGTGCTGTCTGTAAAACAAACACTGTTATGGGGATCTGTAGCCTCAGGCTAAATGACCCTCAAGTTTCTGGTTTCATTACAAATTAATATCTGTGTTTTGTTCCTGACTCATAAAAGCAGCTTTTGCTTTAGAAATCCCTCAAGCAACTCAGCTTTTTTTTTTTTTTTTAACCTTTCCATAAAATGGCCAGCTTTTATGTATTCTCTGTAAAGGTACCCAGTGGGCAGGCAGTGCTCTGATTGCCAGGAGAACGATGAAAACCCAAAGAAGAAAAGAGCAGTCTTAATTAGAAGTCATTTGGCTCAGAAAAGAAAGGGAGGGATATTTTCCCCAGAGATTTGAGGACCCAAGCGGTTGGCTATCTCTTAGCAAGAAAGCAATCTGTCTCTATGACTAGTAAGAGCACAGGTCACTTTGATGAAAAGCGTCTTTGGGGGCCCTAGTGAAGTGGGGATTTCTGAGATGAGTAGGATGGTGATCCTGTGAGAAACCCACAGAGAAGTTGCCATCAGCTGACAGTTGCTGGCTTGCAGTCATCACAGAACACCGGAAGGTTGACTATACCTACAGGCCACTTTAACTGCAGCATCTTTTGAAACACAGGCCTTAGTGTACAAATAGGCTGACCTCCTGTCAGCTGGGAGAATGTGGGGTCAGAATTCTTGGAGCTGAAAGGGAAGTCCCAACCAAGAAGGGATCTCTACTTCTAATAATAATGCCATAACATTTATGCTTATATTCATGAGGCCAGCCAAAGACTAAGGGCATGCGCGTCCCAAGTGACAAGGCTTAAGGAGACCCAAGGAGCAGGAATGCTGAGCCCACACTAGACACATAAAGGGACATTTGTACTTTTGGGCAAAGCATTATTCCAGGGTTTACAATTAATTATATAAACACTTCATTGGAAAATTTCATCTAAAAATGATTCTCATAATTATTGAACCAGTGCTGTAGCTATCTTTTCCAAGTTTTATTACAGACTATTGCAAATCATCTAATACTCTTTAAGGGAACAAACCCTTAAGAAGGTCATATAACAGGGTTATTAAGAAAAGAAGGATGAAAGAGCAGAATTTTGTACTGTTACAATGCCAATTCTCCAAACTCAAAGATCTTTGATATTTTACAAATCTTTACAACCATCCCATGAGGTTTTTTACACAATACTTCAAAGAGAATCGTGGAGTTTTTTTTTGTTTGTTTGTTTTTGCTTTTGGCCTTATTATTTGTGGGTTTTTTTTTTTTTTTGGTCTTATTATTTATTTATTTATTAGGATAAAAAGTTCTGTTCTTAATTATTGGGTGCATGCAAGGTCCTAGTTCCAGTCCCAGATATCAAAACTCTGGACTCAACTGGACTTGGACAGAAAGTAGATTCTCCATCTATGGGCATTGCACAGAAATCAATATGATTTAATTCCTAAATTACAAGACTAGAGTCATAGGAAGAAACCTCTGGGGTAGATGCCTTAAAGCCAGTCCCTGATGGACTTAAAAGAAAAGCAGGAGAACATTATCTTGAATCATGCCCAGATTAAATGTGGCTATTTTTGTTACTGAATCCAAAGATGTGGCCAACCCTGAATGTATCATTTTTTGAGCCAAGGAACTATATGTTTGCTCCAGATTAAACTCATCCAAGTGGAGCAAATCTAGCATTTTTAGGCAGTGACTACACAAAAAATATAAAGAGGAAAAATTCAATCAGGCAAGCTAATGGTTTCTTTCGGATCAAAACTCCCTTCCCAACACAAGTGTTTAGCACTGGGGAAGGTGGTCAGACTGCTTGTATGAGTCTACATGAGAATTAAGTTAAAAGAACATTTTTTTCACACAAGCCTTGAAGGATGAAGTTTTGAAGCACAGAGAGACAATGCATCTTCCTATGGGACCTTAAGAGATAAATAATAACAAATATTCTCCCCCCTTTTCCTCCTCTCTCCTACCCTGTATTTGCCTCCCTGTCTAGCAATCTGACCTCCCTTGTGGCTCAGCTGGTAAAGAATCTGCCTGCAATGCAGGAGACCTGGGTTTGATCCCTGGGTTGGGAAGATCCCCTGGAGAAGGGAAAGGCTACCTACTCCAGTATTCTGGCCTGGAGAATTCCACAGACTGTATAGTTCATGGGGTCACAAAGAGTTGGGCACGACTGAGTGACTTTCACTTTCACCTCACTATCACTCAGAAACTACATATATACACGTATTTTGTCCTTCTTTATTTATATGCCGCCATATTCCAAGTAGGCCCTTCAGAAGACTGGCAGAAAGTTAATAAATGAATCAGATATCCTGGTAAGGAAAATGTAGAGTTTCTGTCTCTTTAATTTTTTGTTTGTTTGTTTCCAGAAATTTTTTATGAATGGAATCATACTCTGTGAAGTCTTTTACATCCAGTTTCTTTCATTTATCATAATATCATTAAGGTTCATCCATGTTGTGACATGTATCAGCCCTTTGTTCCTTTTTATTGTTGGGTAGTATTCTGTTTTATGGATATAATATAATACATATCTACCAGTTGATGGACATTTATTGGAATTGTTTCTGCTTTGGGGACGTAAAGAAGTGTCTTGTATGTTTTGCACATTTTCTGTTCTTTGACCATCATGCTTTGTATTCAACTGTTTTTGATTCTTCTCCCCCTTCAAGTTCACTATTTATATTAAAGAGAATTTTATGAACTCTCTACCCTGTCTCTCAGAGGACAGAAACATACTTTTTAAAAATCACTTGAAAATACCTTTTCTATTTTGTCAAGAATTATTTTGTCTCCTACTTGTTTGGTGTTAGCTCTTTTCTTTGTGTTAATTTGTCATTTGCTTTGAAATTTTATGATCTAGATTTGTCTTAAAAGTAAATCTTTTAAGATTATGTATTTATTTGGCTGCCTGGGGTCTCGGTTGCGGTACTGGGGTCTGCACTTGGGGCATGCAGACTCTTCACTGCAGCTTGTGAATCCATGCCTGCAGCATGTGTGTGGCATGACCGGTGACTGAACCTGGNTTTTTTTTTTTTTTTGGTCTTATTATTTATTTATTTATTAGGATAAAAAGTTCTGTTCTTAATTGTTGGGTGCATGCAAGGTCCTAGTTCCAGTCCCAGATATCAAAACTCTGGACTCAACTGGACTTGGACAGAAAGTAGATTCTCCATCTATGGGCATTGCACAGAAATCAATATGATTTAATTCCTAAATTACAAGACTAGAGTCATAGGAAGAAACCTCTGGGGTAGATGCCTTAAAGCCAGTCCCTGATGGACTTAAAAGAAAAGCAGGAGAACATTATCTTGAATCATGCCCAGATTAAATGTGGCTATTTTTGTTACTGAATCCAAAGATGTGGCCAACCCTGAATGTATCATTTTTTGAGCCAAGGAACTATATGTTTGCTCCAGATTAAACTCATCCAAGTGGAGCAAATCTAGCATTTTGAGGCAGTGACTACACAAAAAATATAAAGAGGAAAAATTCAATCAGGCAAGCTAATGGTTTCTTTCGGATCAAAACTCCCTTCCCAACACAAGTGTTTAGCACTGGGGAAGGTGGTCAGACTGCTTGTATGAGTCTACATGAGAATTAAGTTAAAAGAACATTTTTTTCACACAAGCCTTGAAGGATGAAGTTTTGAAGCACAGAGAGACAATGCCTCTTCCTATGGGACCTTAAGAGATAAATAATAACAAATATTCTCCCCCCTTTCCTCCTCTCTCCTACCCTGTATTTGCCTCCCTGTCTAGCAATCTGACCTCCCTTGTGGCTCAGCTGGTAAAGAATCTGCCTGCAATGCAGGAGACCTGGGTTTGATCCCTGGGTTGGGAAGATCCCCTGGAGAAGGGAAAGGCTACCTACTCCAGTATTCTGGCCTGGAGAATTCCACAGACTGTATAGTTCATGGGGTCACAAAGAGTTGGGCACGACTGAGTGACTTTCACTTTCACCTCACTATCACTCAGAAACTACATATATACACGTATTTTGTCCTTCTTTATTTATATGCCGCCATATTCCAAGTAGGCCCTTCAGAAGACTGGCAGAAAGTTAATAAATGAATCAGATATCCTGGTAAGGAAAATGTAGAGTTTCTGTCTCTTTAATTTTTTGTTTGTTTGTTTCCAGAAATTTTTTATGAATGGAATCATACTCTGTGAAGTCTTTTACATCCAGTTTCTTTCATTTATCATAATATCATTAAGGTTCATCCATGTTGTGACATGTATCAGCCCTTTGTTCCTTTTTATTGTTGGGTAGTATTCTGTTTTATGGATATAATATAATACATATCTACCAGTTGATGGACATTTATTGGAATTGTTTCTGCTTTGGGGACGTAAAGAAGTGTCTTGTATGTTTTGCACATTTTCTGTTCTTTGACCATCATGCTTTGTATTCAACTGTTTTTGATTCTTCTCCCCCTTCAAGTTCACTATTTATATTAAAGAGAATTTTATGAACTCTCTACCCTGTCTCTCAGAGGACAGAAACATACTTTTTAAAAATCACTTGAAAATACCTTTTCTATTTTGTCAAGAATTATTTTGTCTCCTACTTGTTTGGTGTTAGCTCTTTTCTTTGTGTTAATTTGTCATTTGCTTTGAAATTTTATGATCTAGATTTGTCTTAAAAGTAAATCTTTTAAGATTATGTATTTATTTGGCTGCCTGGGGTCTCGGTTGCGGTACTGGGGTCTGCACTTGGGGCATGCAGACTCTTCACTGCAGCTTGTGAATCCATGCCTGCAGCATGTGTGTGGCATGACCGGTGACTGAACCTGGGCCCCTGCATTGGGAGCGTGGGATCTCGGCCCCTGGACTGCCAGGGAGGTTGCTTAGAGGTACTTTATTGACTTTCCCTCTTTTTCTGGTTTTCTTCTCTCTGGTGGTTTCCCAGTTGCCTCCATCTGAGTTCCCAGAGAGTCTCAGTTAGTCCAGAACCAGAACTTACACTGGGTCTCAGAGTTCCTGTGTCACCCACGGTTCATCATTCCAGTCAGGTGAACCCACCAGGCCCCTCCATCTTCACAAACTCTAGCTGGTGTGACCGATTTTGATACTTTGCTCCTTCTGGAGTGCTTTTGGTCTCACTGGAAATACAGCTCTTCGGTGCCTCCAGATACTTGCGGTTCTGGAGCCTGGCAGTGTGCTGGCTTCTGCTGTAGTTCACATTTTGGGTGTTATTTTTACTTCGATTCAACTAGATTTTTAAGTTATTTTAGAACATGGATATTTTTTAGAAAAGCATGCTAAAATACAGTATATGTACAGAAAAATACTTACATCATAACTGAACATATGGATGGATTTTCATTAACTGAGCATAGTTTCTCCAAAATCAAGAAACAGAGCAACCCACAGTCAGAACCTTGCCCCTGTGTGCCTGCCCAATCATTCCCCACCAAAGATAAGTATTGTTCTGTGTCCTACCTGGGTAGATATGGTTTGAGTCCTGTTTAGAACTATTATCAGTAGTGCTACTATACACATATTGGGGCTTCCCAGGTGGCACTAGTGGTTAAAAAAAAAAAACACACACACACACACAAAACCTGCCTGCCAATGCAGGAGGAGATGTAAGTGATGTGGGTTTGATTCCTGAGTCGGGAAGGTTCCCTGGAGGAGAGCACAGCAACCCACCCTGGTATTTTGCCTAGAGAATCCCATCAACAGAGGAGTCTGGTGGACTACTTTCATGGAGTCACAAAGAGTTGGACATGACTGGCATGACATCATGTATGCACACATACACATATTAGTACATGTCTTTGGTAAACATATGTGTTTATTTCTATTGGAGAACCTCTTAAAAGTGGAGTTTGGGGGTCATAAGGCAGGCATGTGTTCAGTTTTAGCAGATATTAAACATTTTTCCAAAGTGGTTGCTCCAATGTAAATTCCACATTTAATGTCCCCACATCCTTGTCAGATTTTAGTATTATTACTTATTTTTAGAAGACTACATCAGTTGATTTTATCCTTTCACAAATGTTTTGTTTTCCCCATTCAGTTATAGACTTTGGGAGAGAAAGAACTAACCTCATTCTCAGATTTTGAAATTTATCTATAGATTTTTAAGGCATGTATTAAAAAAAACAGTTAATAATCTTTAAAAATGCCCCATTGGAGTACCTATAAGTGGTCAAATAATGACATAAGCCTTCCTAGAATATTTTTACTTTGTAAAATACAAATGTTCTCAAGGTGGTAACCCATCAAGTACCATCATTCGGTTACATCTTAGTGAAAACAGGTTTGGCTCACCTTTTTTTTCTTTTTTTGAGAGAGAAGGGTGGTTGAATTTTATTTAAAGGAAATATTCACTACTCCTTTGCATTGTGACATTATGGCAGAAAGTGAAGAGAAACTAAAGAGCCTCTTGATGAAAGTGAAAGAGGAGAGTGAAAAAAAGCTGGCTTAAAACTCAACATTCAGAAAACTAAGATCATGACATCTGGTCCCATCACTTCATGGCAAATAGATGNGGAGAAAAGAAAAGATATAAGCATCTGAATGCAGAGTTCCAAAGAATAGCAAGAAGAGATAAGAAAGCCTTCTTCAGCAATCAATGCAAAGAGATAGAGGAAAACAACAGAATGGGAAAGACTAGAGATCTCTTCAAGAGAATTGGAGATACCAAGGGAACATTTCATGCAAAGATGGGCTCGATAAAGGATAGAAATGGTATGGACCTAACAGAAGCAGAAGATATTACAAAGAGGTGGCAAGAATACAGGGAAGAACTGTACAAAAAAGATCTTCATGACCCAGATACTCATGAGGATGTGATCACTAATCTAGAGCCAGACATCTTGGAGTGTGAAGACAAGTGGGCCTTAGAAAACATCACTGCAAACAAAGCTAGTGGTGATGATGGAATTCCAGTTGAGTTGTTTCAAATCCTAAAAGATGATGCTGTGAAAGTGCTGCCCTCAATATGCCAGCAAATTTGGAAAACTCAGCAGTGGCCACAGGACTGGAAAAGGTCAGTTTTCATTCTAAGCCCAAAGAAAGGCAATGCCAAAGAATGCTCAAACTACCACACAACAGCGCTCATCTCACACGCTAGTAAAGTAATGCTCTAAATTCTCCAAGCTAGGCTTCAGTAATATGTGAACCATGAACGCAAAGATTACAAATGGCTAAAGGCTCATATGATGTCTAGCATTTTTTTTTAGCAATAAACCATTTTTAAATTGATATGCACTTTTTTTCGACACCATGCTCTTGCACATTTAATAGACTACAGTATAATGCAAACATAAGTTTTATATGCACTGCAAAGCCAAGAGACATTCATGTGGCGAGCTTTATTGAGATATTCAGTGTATCACAGTGGTTTGGAACTGAACTTGCCATGTCTCCAAGGTATTCCTGTCTTAATATCTTTCTGATGATAAGCAGTGTGGGCAATATTTATATTATGATGAGACTTTCTGTCTGGATGTAGAGAAAGATGACATAATGTGCCAAACCTTGCAACAGGATGCCTGGCTATGACTTAAGCATGTGGACATACCTATATATATCTGTATGTGTGTGTTTACTATTTAATGGTTGAATTCAGCCCCCACAAAATTCATATGTTGAAGCCCTAGTTTTCCATGCTTCAGAATGTGACTGTCCTGGGGATAGGGCCTTTAAAGAGGTAATTAAGTTTAAAAAGTTCCTTAGTATGGGCCCTAATTCAACCTGGCTTGTATTCTTCTTAGACATTAGGAGACAGAGAGAGAAACACTAGACACATGTCCACGTAAGAGAAGGGTCACTTGAGGATACAGCAAGACGGTGGGCAAGGAATGAGGCCTCAGAAGGTATCAAATCTGCCAAAATCTTGAACTTCGATCTAGACGTCAAAACTGTGACAAAATATGCCTGTTGTTTAAACCACCCAATCTGCAGGCCTAGCAAATTAATACTCTGTATCTATATCCCCCCAAAATACCATCGCCACTCCATTTGCTACCTGACTGAAATGAAAGNAACATCTTGAACTTCGATCTAGACGTCAAAACTGTGACAAAATATGTCTGTTGTTTAAACCACCCAATCTGCAGGCCTAGCAAATTAATACTCTGTATCTATATCCTCCCAAAATACCATCGCCACTCCATTTGCTATCTGACTGAAATGAAAGCGAGGAAGGAAATGGCACTAGGGAAAGACAGTGGTATTAACACACCTTATATTAGTAAATGTTGCAAAAATATATGACACTGTGTACAGGTTCCCTTGCTACACCAAAGTAGAGGATTCTTATGAGAACTTCCCTAAGCCTACATGGCATAAAGCAAAGAAGCAATTATCTTAGGATACATCTTTCTGACAAATGCACAAAGTAAGTTGAGATAAAGCTCACAACGGTTTACAGGCACAGTTCAAAGTTACAGCTGGCATCTCAGTGCTGAGATGCTGAGTGTAGTTCCTGAGAAGGAGTTTATCTGGGTCACTGTCACTGCTGGGGCGCACGTTGCCTCTACAGGTTCCCTGCAAAGCAAACTCTGAACATAATTTTAGTTTGTGATTTTTTTTTTTCCCATAAAAGCAAAAATCCTCTTTGGATTTCTTTCAGTTAGTGAAAACAAGTACTACTGTAGTAAAATGGCATGCTTTTGAAAAGCAGGGAATTCCTGTACCCAATTCTAAGAGCATTCCAAGGGTCTTGGAAGTAATCCATACAATTTAGGGGACATGAAATTTCAGCCTAAGTGTAACCTTCCTAGTAAATATGCCCTGTGAACATATGCATCCTTAGTCACTTCACTCCTGTCTGACTCTTTGTAGCCCCACAGACTACAGACTGCCAGGCGCCTCTATCATGGGATTCTCCAGGCAAGAATGTTGCACTGGCTTGCCATGCCCTGTTCAGGGGATCTTCCTGACCCAGGGATTGAACCTGTGTCTCCTGTGTCTTCTGCATCGTAGGAATATTCTTTCCTGCTGGGCCACCAGGCAAGCCCCAAGTATGCCCTGACTCTCTACACAAAGATATTTTTATGATGCCAAATCAAAGTTTCTACTTACTAAATGACCTAGAGTTATGGTCAATAAAATAATTCAATTTCAAATTTCCAATGAAAAGAATGAGTTTTGTATTTATAACTGCTGAAAGAATTTAAAATGCTTGCACTGGAGGATATGGATGTATTTTGTTCACTTAATATTAGAATATGCAATCCTTGTGGTAGTCAGATATGAAAATTGCTGTGTATATATATTAATACCAACCTAAAAAACCCACAAAAGAAAATCACAACATTGCAAAGTAGCACTGAAGCTGAAGGATGGTATTAGGTTATAGGGCTTCCCTGGTGGCTCAGATGGTAGAGAATCTGCAGGCAATGTGGGATACCTGGGTTCTATCCCTGGGTTGGGATGATCCCCCGAAGAAGGCAACATCCAAGCCAGTATTCTGGCCTGGAGAATTCCATGGACAGAGGATCCTGGCAGGCTACAGCCCATGGGGTCGCAGAGTCAGGCACGACCGTGTGATTTTCATCTATCTATCTATCTATCTATCTATCTATCTATCTATCTATCTATATGTCATATTAGATTATAATGTAGTCATCAAGATGATCTAAAATGTAATGATTAGGTCATTTAAAAATTATCATTGACATAGCCAAAGAATTGATGCTTTTGAACTGCGGTCTTGGAGAAGACTCTTGAGAGTCCCTTGGACTGCAAGGAGATCCAACCAGTCCATTCTGAAGGAGATCAACCCTGGGATTACTTTGGAAGGAATGATGCTAAAGCTGAAACTCCAGTACTTTGTCCACCTCATGCAAAGAGTTGACTCATCTGAAAAGACTCTGATGCTGGGAGGGATTGGGGGCTGTCTCTTATACACATCTAGATGTGTATAAGAGACAGAAATTATACATATATTAGTTCCTTTAATAATTAATATGGGAGTGATCACACACAAAAATTTATGCTAAACCTTAAAAAATATCTAATGTGACACATTTAAATGAATTTTCTGTGATCTCTGAAGAACAATTGAGACACAATATCTTTGAAAATAGATGTCTGCATCTCATCTATAGACCAGTGAAGCACATCACAGAAGTTGCACTTTTTAAATATTTATCAAGGAGATCAGCCCTGGGATTTCTTTGGAAGGAATGATGGTAAAGCTGAAATTCCAGTACTTTGGCCACCTCATGCGAAGAGTTGACTCATTGGAAAAGACCCTGATGCTGGGAGGGATTGGGGGCAGGAGGAGAAGGGGACGACCGAGGATGAAATGGCTGGATGGCATCACGGACTTGATGGACGTGAGTCTGAGTGAACTCCAGGAGATGGTGATGGACAGGGAGGCCTGGCGTGCTGTGATTCATGGGGTCGCAAAGAGTCAGACACGACTGAGCGACTGAACTGAACTGAACTGAACTGATCAAGGCCACATTGGGAAAACAAGCCAAGACACAGAACCACTTTTCCTGAAAGAGTGGTTAAGATCATTAGATCTGTAGTTCACTGATTATGGACTCATGGAAATTCACAACTAACAGGGATCTTTCGAGGACATCTAGCTTAATCTCTACAGACAATGAGAAAGTTGTATCACAACAGAATGGTTTGATGTCTTAATGCTAACTAGATGCAGGACCACAGCCAGGCTACTCTTCTAACGTGTTCAGTTTAATACCTTGTAATTTGAGTGGTTATCTTTTGCTTCTTTAGTCATACCTGAATAAAGAAGAAAATCCTAGCAAATTTGCAAAATTAAGCTTGAAATTGAATTCATAATAAGGTTTATAATGATAAATAAGGTTTATAATGATGTAGCTTAATTACATACTTATACAATTCGATTTCACCCTTACTTCTAATACTATGATAAAATTAAATACAATTATAAATCAACTGCAAACTACACTAAAACTTTAAATAGGAATCTTAGTTTAACATAATTTTTTTTTCTTATACTAAATCAACTCTCATCAACTAAAGGCAGTAGTCAGTTTTGCTTATTTTTAATGCCATCTGCCAGAATAACTGACTTCTACAGACACTTCTATCTGTATAAACTGCTTGAACAGCTTTGATCATAAAGCATGCTTTGGTGAACATGAGTTTCAACTGCATTTCAATTCCATTCAGAGGGAATAATCTATGTGTTTATGTAGTCTCGGTAAATTCATTTCTATTTGTCTGCAATAATTTAGTCCATCGCCACAAAATCTCAGACAGGTTCAAATTTTGGGGCCTGAAGTTTCCACAGTGTAGGAAGCCCATTAAAAAACTGGACATTAAAAAAAAATTGAATATAAAACTGAGACTATTAGAACGAGAAAAGAAGTCACAACCACTTAGACATCTTTAAAATGTGGACAAATGTCTTAAACATAAAAATTTAGAAAATGACATGTTCATCAGTAAGTCCTCGATGATTAAAGATATAAAATGAATTTAAAGTCAAAGCACACATAATTAGAATCAACTGTTTAGGTGAAGTCGCTCAGTCGTGTCCGACTGTTTGTGACCCCATGGACTGTAGCCTACCGGGCTCCTCCGTCCATGGGATTTTCCAGGCAAGAGTACTGGAGTGGGGTGCCAGCCACTGCAATTTCTTCACTGGTGATCATGTGTAAGAGCTTTTGTCACTGGAACTCCTGCATCTTCAGGTCATTTTGAGGCATTGCTGGAAATTGTACATTCTATTTTACCTGGAACTACTGCTGCTGCTGCTAAGTTGCTTCAGTCATGTCCAACTCTGTGGGACTCAACGGATGGCAGCCTACAAGACTCTACCATCCCCGGGATTCTCCAGGCAAGAACACTGGAGCGGGCTGCCATTTCGTTCTCCAATGCATGAAAGTGAAAAGTGACAGTGAAGTTGCTCAGTTGTGTCCGACTCAGTGGCCCCATGGACTGCAGCCCACCAGGCTCCTCTGTCCATGGGATTTTTCCAGGCAAGAGTACTGGAGTTGGGTGCCATTGCCTTCTCTGACCTGGAACTACTAGATTTTAACAACTCAAAATGAGGCAGTACTCAAAGATGGGATCTAACTTGTTAAAATGAGTAAAGTATGTGACTTTACACACAGTTCAAATCTCTATTTTTAGTATTGCAACAGAGAGACTCTAATGAATTTTATAGTATTTCTATAAAAAAAGGAAAATGTGTATCTTACATTGCTAATTTTATATGTTGCACTATCAATTCTGCTGATAGCAGAGATATTATCTTTTACCAAATGCTAAGAACTACATTTTTAGCATTCAAGTTTATAAACAGAAAGTTGAAAGGTTTTTCCATAGACTAGCTTCTTGGTGTCCTAACTTCTTAGCTTCTTGGCCCTAAACCTTTTTTCTCGTTGCCTATAGGCATACCTTATTTTATGGACCTTCAGTTTAAAATAATTCTCAGATATTGCATTTTTTGCTAACTGAAGTTTTGTGACAACCCTGCTTTTTTCCATGTTTTTTCCAACAGCATTTGGTTTTTGTGTCTCTGTGGCACATTTTGGTAATTATCAAAATATTTCAAAATTTTGACCATTATTATGTTTGTTGTGGTGATCTGTGACCAGTGATCTTTGACTTTACTGTGGTAACTGTTTGGGGCATTGCTCAACCATAGTCATAAAAGTGTGCAAACTTACATGATAAACCTGTGTGTTCTGACCACTCCAGCGGCCAGCCATCTTCTTCCCCATCACCCACCCTATCTTCTCTATTCTCTGAGACACAATGATGCCTGTCTCTTATACACATCTAGATGTGTATAAGAGACAGGAGCCATCATTACATNTTGCTCAACCATAGTCATAAAAGTGTGCAAACTTACATGATAAACCTGTGTGTTCTGACCACTCCAGCGGCCAGCCATCTTCTTCCCCATCACCCACCCTATCTTCTCTATTCTCTGAGACACAATGATGCTGAGATTATGCCAGTGAATATCCAGTAAGGAAGAGGCAAATATCTTTCAATTTAAATCTAAAGCAAGAAATGATTAAATTAGTAAAGAAGGCATATCAAAAGTCAAAATAGACTGAAAGCTGAACCACTCATGTTTGTTAGCAAAGGTGTGAGGGCAAAGGAAAAATGCTTGAAGGAAATCAAAAGTTCTAATCTAGTGAACTTGCAAGTGATAAGAAATAAAAACAGTCAGTCTTCTTGCTCACATGGAGAATGTTTCAGTGGTCTGGATAGAAGATCAAACCAAATTCAACGTTCCCTTAAGCCAAAGCCTATCCCAGAGCAAAGGCCTAACTCTCTTAAATCTATAAAGACTGAGAAAGGTGAGGAAGCTGCAGAAGGCAAGCCTGAATCTAGCAGAGGTTGGCTCATGAGGTTTCAGGAGAGAAACTGTCTCAATGACACTCAAGTGTAAGGTGAAGCTCCAAGTGCTGATATAAAACCTGCAGCATTGTCCAGAAAACCTAGTTAAGATAGTTAATGATGGCGGCTAGACTAAACTAATTTTCGAATAGA
The DNA here is from genome assembly GCA_006410675.1 of Oreotragus oreotragus. Lineage (NCBI taxonomy): Eukaryota > Metazoa > Chordata > Mammalia > Artiodactyla > Bovidae > Oreotragus > Oreotragus oreotragus. Next base: position 214,424 of record SJYX01012412.1, on the reverse strand, counting down.
TGAAAGAGCTTTCTGCTGGAAGAAGACATCATCTCGGAATTTGATAGCTAGAGAGAAGTCAGTGCCTGGCTGCAAAGGACAGTTGCCTCTCTTGGTAGGGGCTAATAAAACTGATGATTTTAAGTTGAAAGCAATGCTCATTTTCCATTCCCCAAATTCTACGGTCCCTAACAATTGTGCAAAATGTACTTTCAAAATCCTGCTGCTCATTGTCAATGCACTTGGTCACTCTGATGGAGATACATTAATGCAAAGAGATGAATGTTGTTTTTCATGCCTTCTGGCACAACATCCATTGGCAGCGCAAGGATCAAGGGGTCATTTTGACATTCAAGTTTTATTATTTAAGAAATGCATTTTTAAGCCTATAGGTGCCTTAGATAGTGATTCCTCTGATGGATCTAGGTAAAGTAAATTGAAAATCTTCTGGAAATGATTCAACATTTTAGATGTCATTATAGAATTTCATGATTCATGGGAAGAGGTCAAAATATTAATATTAGAAAGAGTATGAAAGAAATTGATTCCAACTCTCATGGATAATTTCAAAGGGTTCAAGACTTCAGTGGAGGAAGTGATTGCAGATATGATAAAAATAACAAAAGAATTAGAATTAGAAGTGGAGCCTAATGTTGTGACTGAATTGCTACAATTGCAAGATAAAATTTTAATGGATTAGTAGTTGCTTATAGATGAGGAAAGAAAGTGATTTCTTGAGATGGAATCTACTAGTCAAGATGCTGCAAAGATGGTTGAAATGACAGCAAAGGGTTTGGAATATTACATAAACTTAGTTGATAAAGCAGCAGTTTGAGAGAAATCACTCCAATTTTGAAAGAAATTCTACTATGGGTAAAGTGTTAACTAACAGCATTGCAAGGTGCAGAGAAATTATTCATCAAAGGAAGAGTCAATCCAATTGCAAACCTCTTTATTGTCTTATTTTAAGAAACTGCCACAATCACCCCAGCCTTCAGCAACCACAGCTCTGATCAGTGAGCAGCCATCAGTATCAAGGCAACATGTTCCACCAACACAAAGATTCAGTTCAGTTCAATATTACCTTTTGCAAAGCTCTTCTTTTAAAATTCTTATCCAAGGACAAGCATTACACATGTGAATTTTTCACATGTATCTTGAGAAAAAGAACAAAGACTTACTAATAATGCTGATTACTTGAAACTGGAAGTGGTTCTTGTGTTTGTCAGAACTTATAACCATTCACTAAGGGACGGACTAACCATACCTGCACGTGAACGTGTGACTGTCAAGCTTCTACACGTTGCTCTTCTGTCGAGGGACTGCCATCTGATTATGTATTCATGGCCATTTGCTTCCCTTCTAAGTGTGCTGGATGCTACAGAGGGATTCCCTACACCTTAAATTATAAGGCAAAGGGTTTTCTCCATGTGACTGTGATTTTGACATGTACACTTCCCTACAGTGGCGATTCTCTTGGCTCCTCAGAAGCAAAATGACAGTGAAGGACAATCAACTAGCGCTTGTGTGGTCAGTCAAGAATTTCATGGTAGCAATGTGGACTTCCATGATTTCCTCTTAACCTATGTTTTCAGCCCTCCTTCTCTCCCCAAGGTAAATAAGCAAATGGAACACTTCTACAATGATGAGGCCCATTTAGTTTAATTACATTTACTTAGTTTTTAATTAAAGCATTCAATATTTTTTGTTTGACATAACGTACTTGAAGGCAAGACTGTAGTTATTCATTTCTTAACCTTGCTTCACACAGGCACAAGCACAAAAAAAATTGTTGTTCACATTTTCTTTCAAGACCTGTGTTATAATAGCTCATTATTCGTGCTGTGGTAAGGGAGGTGAATGCAACCCACACTCTAATACTAGAGCTTATATAGTCTTAATAATGTTTGGAGAGAGTGAGAAGAAAAGACATCATTCAGAAGGAAGTTTCATTAGAAGATGGTTTTCAGAGGAATATACGCAGCTGAGACTGTAAGGAAAATATTTAAAGGGATTAAAAATACAGAAAAAAAGGTCTTTTGTTGAGACAGGAACTTCTTGTAGAGGACAGGTAAACATAAAATGCCAAGCATTCAGTCAACCTCAGAGACTGCCATTCACGTGGAGGGATAAAGAGTCTCTAAGAGAAAGGGACTGCTGCTGCTGCTAAGTCACTTCAGTCGTGTCCGACTCTGTGTGACCCCATAGACGGCAGCCCACCAGGCTCCCTCATCCCTGGGATTCTCCAGGCAAGAATACTGGAGCGGGTTGCCATTTCCTTCTCCAATGCAGGAAAGAGAAAAGTGAAAGTGAAGTCGCTCAGTCTGTCCGACTCTTAGCAACCCCATGGACTGCAGCCCACTAGGCTACTCCGTCCATTGGATTTTCCAGGCAAGAGTACTGGGGTCGGGTGCCATTACACTGATTGAGGGAATGGAAATTGGAAGCAGCCACTGTGGAGGACACTGGGCAGATTCCTTTGCAATGAAAATGAGAATGCAATTAGATGACTCCCTAACATAACACAAAAATAAACTTCAAATAGATTAAAGGTCTAAATAAAAGGACAGATACTATGAAACTCTTAAGGAAAAAAGCAGAATACACTGACATAAAATGCAGCAAGTTCTTTTTTTCATCTACCTCTTAGAATCAGGAAAAATAAATAAAAATAAACAAATGGGACCTAAT
>SJYX01012412.1:172281-210055 GCA_006410675.1 Oreotragus oreotragus | reverse complement strand
TGTAGTGTGTACATAAGTTGAAATATAAGGTTGTATGCATAAGACTTATTCAGTGTTACCAACCAATGTCCCCTCTGTTAGGAAAAAAAAAACAAAAAACATGGCACCAGTTTATCTCTATTCTAACATGACTCAATCCAGAGCAAACTCCTGCTTCCCTGAAGCCTTCCCAAGGCTCCTAACACAAGTCCAGATTGTATGGCAAGCCCGTTCTAACTCTCTCATGAAGATGCTCCATTGGTCTCATGGTGTGTGGCCTCTGTGTTACAATGAGTAACATAGCCACTGTATTACCTTCGCTGTGGCTGTGTTCCTGGTAGATTTGGCTGGTGAGCACAAATATACTCAAAACAGTAATGACAACAGTTGGCTGCAGTTGAAATGATGGAGGAACCCAGGAGGACCACTCAGTCCCCCATGGTCATGAGTGGTGAAACCATCCCCTGCAATTAGGGGTGAAGACGGTGCAACGGGTTTAAACATATGACTGGGAAAGGAGGAAGAAAAAATGATTTTTAAAAAATTGTAATTTCATGAGTTATATTCAAACGGAGATACCCAAAATGTATTTGAAAGTTAGTAAACAAAAATAGTTCAAAGAGATGAAGGATCAAACCTCAGCTCCATAATTCCACGAGAAGAGTAAATTTATTTCCATTCATCAGAAGTTCCTTGGTATTAATGAAAGGGCCTAAGAAAACAAGGACTATTTATTTAAATGATGCAACTATAGCCACAGTGAAAATAAGGAGCGTGAATAGGACAGATGGCTAGAGGGTTAAAACTTTACAAGATAAATAACTTGTTTTCATTTAAAGCTGTGATTTTCAGCAGTTTTTAATGATGGCCCCTACAATTTTACATATATTCTTTCCAGAAAGACATGGAACCTAGAGTCTTAGAATAACAAGAGAAAGATAAACATCATGTTTATCAGAACGGATAGGGAAGAGTATATACAAAAGTAGGAAGCTGCCGGAAAAAATATATAAAACTGCACTCTCTTCCTGAAAGCATGACAGAAGTTGAAGACGCTAATTGCTAAGGGATAGAATAGTCCTGCGTCCTTCGTGTTTAGGAATTTTTTTATGAAGAGTCGACAAACAATTTAAACAAATTATTTATGTCACTTCCTGTTTTGATTCTACCAGAGATTAATATCTGAATTTACCCTCCCCAAGAAGTGAGAAGAAGTTAACGAAAGCTTTCTACATGGGGACAATTTCAGGTGGCACTTCAGGCTGACTCTAGCTGATGAGTGCTCTGTTACCCACATTAGGGCATTTTAATAACATCTCTAATTCCCTCATCTCTCCTCTCTACCAGTCATGTGGATAAGATATGTATACAGTGGTTTTAAATTGGGGGGCACACAGTCAAGGGGTCTAGACCTGTGGGGGTAACCTGATCTGGGGAAAGGATGTCATTGAGCCTCCAATAATGTGTAAAAATGCCAAAATCTCAGTGCAAGGCACCCTTTATTTCATGCTCTTAGAGTCTACAATTTCCACCTGGAGGACTCAGCAAAACTCCAGCTCCTGATTTACTATATTTAAATATCCATTAGCCAGGGGTGGGAGGCGTAAATTGGGCAGATTGCAATGAACATACATGCACTACCATGTATAAAACAGATGACTAAAAAGAACCTGTTCTAAGGCTTAGATGGAAAGCAAAGGTGAAAAGAAGTTTATTTGACTTGTTGGAGGAGAATGCCAATAGGTTTCAACTATGGTGCAACAATTAGGTAAAGGACATAAACAACAGTCTAGGGGGGAATAAAATTCCCTTATTTGCAAAACTAGTATTTGTTTGTCCTTTTTGATACAGTTCAAAGATACAGTTCAAATGTCTTCTCTGCATCTTAGCAGGCAAGACATTTAAGAAGATTCATAAGCAGTTCTTGGTTGTATGACATAGAACTGAATCACAAAACATATGCTATGATAGACACTTAAAGCTCAACATTCAGAAAACGAAGATCATGGCATCTGGTCCCATCACTTCATGGGAAATAGATGGGGAAACAGTGGAAACAGTGTCAGACTTTATTTTTTGGGGGTCCAAAATCACCGCAGACGGTGACTGCAGCCATGAAATTAAAAGACGCTTACTCCTTGGAAGAAAAGTTATGACCAACCTAGATAGCATACTCAAAAGCAGAGACATTCCTTTGCCTACTAAGGTCCATCTAGTCAAGGCTATGGTTTTTCCTGTGGTCATGTATGCATGTGAGAGTTGGACTGTGAAGAAGGCAGAGTGCCGAAGAATTGATGCTTTTGAATTGTGGTGTTGGAGAAGACTCTTGAGAGTCCCTTGGACTGCAAGGAGATCCAACCTGTCCATTCTGAAGGAGATCAGCCCTGGGATTTCTTTGGAAGGAATGATGCTAAAGCTGAAACTCCAGTACATTGGCCACCTCATGTGAAGAGTTGACTCATTGGAAAAGACTCTGATGTTGGGAGGGATTGGGGGCAGGAGGAGAAGGGGACAACAGAGGATAAGGTGGCTGGATGGCATCACTGATTTGATGCATGTGAGTCTGAGTGAACTCCGGGAGTTGGTGATGGACAGTGAGGCCTGGCGTGCTGCAATTCATGGGGTTGCAAAGAGTCGGACACGACTGAGTGACTGAACTGAACTGAAGAGAAATACTACTAAATGTGTTCTACACAGTGACAGAAACATGTTCTTTTAATCTCCAAAATGTCATCCACATTGATGAATTAACAGACCTGTTCTGCAAGCCTTTTTACTTCCTGCAGCAACACTTCCTGTTACATACTAGTGATGCACAGAGGCACAGTGAAACTTTTCTAATCTCTTTATTATGAGTGTGGGTATGAATGTGAACATATCTGGATTTTTGGCTGAGTTTGCACCACGTTTTTATTGAGTGAGGTCATTCTGACTGTTAATTCAAAGCAAGGACAATCTAGACTATTTTGGTTTTGGGTGTGGAAGGCAAAGAGGAAACAATGTCTTTCAAGCATTTGTAATGCGTCTTAGCAGGCAAGACATTTAAGAAGATTCATAAGCAGTTCTTGCTTGTATGACATAGAACTGAATCACAAAACATATGCTGAAAACCCAAAATGTACCAGCCAATGTGTCTTACACTATTGTAACCATATGGTAGATATACTTCTTCCAATTTAAAAAATATACTACACTCCCATTGTAGCAAGAACAATGACGACAATTATAATAATTATGACTGGGGTCCCACTGTACCTACAGCACTACTCTGATTGTTCTTTGAGTTTCTCTACAGGTTTCTTCTTCCTGAGTACCAACAGAGATAGAGAAGGGTAAGTTTGTTCCTTATCAATCATATGAATGGGAGATGCTCTGTCAGACACTATTGTAACCATATGGTAGATATACTTCTTCCAATTTAAAAAATATACTACACTCCCATTGTAGCAAGAACAATGACGACAATTATAATAATTATGACTGGGGTCCCACTGTACCTACAGCACTACTCTGATTGTTCTTTGAGTTTCTCTACAGGTTTCTTCTTCCTGAGTACCAACAGAGATAGAGAAGGGTAAGTTTGTTCCTTATCAATCATATGAATGGGAGATGCTCTGTCAGTCTTTAAGAAATGCTAACTCCAAGGTGAAATTTTATGAATTCTTTACTTTCAGCATCCTCAAAGGTTAATTCTGCATTCTTTTCTATTCCATAATGTCACTTTTCTGTCTTTCTTAATAGTTATTAAACATTATTTTTTAAAAAATGCTCAAGCAGTGTTGAGAGTCTTTAAACAATGGCAGGTGGTTTTTATATATCCCAGTGTTTCAATTAAATGTTTCCTCATTTAGTTCTTACTTTTTTTTCCATCAGGGTAGATAATGAAAGTTTTAAACTTTTATTTTTTGTGTGTGTGATTAGCTTAAAATCACAAAACTGGTAGAGACTTCTCTAGTGGTCCAATGGTTAAGATTATCCCCTTCCAATGCAAGAAGAATGGATTCAATCCCTGTTTGATGAACTAAGATTCCACATGTTATCATCCCCTCCCCAAAAAAAAATTTTTGCAAAGCTGATGAGTTAAAGACTGAGGCCAGAAATAGTGCCTATTGTTTTTCCATGTCACCACAGGGCTTCCTTTATACGAGAAATGGGATGAGGAAGCAAAGCAGGGTGGTCCAGGATGAGCATCCTTGATGGTACAGGCTATTAATTTGGAATGAAAGGAAAAGGTTTTTAAACTAAAATGGAAGCATGGTTCCTTTGATCTAGTCCATGTTGAAAAAGAGATCAGATATTTTACACTGTGTAAGGAAGATAGTTTTCACAGATCAGCCTCTGAAGCTTATATTAGTTTTTGTATTTGAATCAATAAAATACCTTAATACTGTGTGTAGCATATTTACATAAATTTTCAAGTTGGCGATGATCTTTTTTTAATTTACTGCTTTGTCCCCAATATTGAAAGCCTGTTGATATACTATATTAATGATTAATGCCTTGGTTGATGATAAAAGAAAGATGGACCATTTATATAAATCAAAATTTGCATCTAGAAAGTTATTATAAATTAAGGTTTCCTTTGGTTTTTAATTATTTGACAGTGTTCATCCATAACCACTATTTAATTTCCTTTATCAAATCAGCATATGTATGAGAAAGAGTTCAACTGATATTTACTATCTAACCAGAAAGAAATGTCAGAAATGCAAAAAGAATTAAGTGTAAATGGGTAGTAGACATTATGTTTTCAGAGCATTGGTTTCATATAGACCTTTCTATTAAATGCAGTGATGACAATGTAAATTGTTTTCTCCATAGCCTTCTACTCAGTTATCTAGGGCAGGATAAAATGAAATAAAATGCTGGCACCACTCTGGCCTCTTATCTTTTCCTTCTCCTCCCATGACAATTCTCTGTCAGGTATGTATTAAATATTGAGCCAGGGAAAGAGGAAATGACATCCTTAAACTCCCATGCACTGCTAAGTACAACTATAATTCACATGTAAAAGGATGTTTTCTAAATGTTCATACTTTTTGTGTGTGTTTCCCAAGATTTTACTGTCCACTCCTTCATCCAAACTTAATTTTTCTTCTCATTTCCAATCTCTTTCTATGTCATTCATTGTATATTTTAATGTCAGATTAATTTTTCCCAAACCCTGAATTTTCATGGCTATTCCTTGCCCACAAATTTTCAACGGTTTTCCATGACTTAAAAAAATGTTAAGCTCTAATGTCAAACATCAAAATTCTCCTTAATTTAGCTCAACATTATTCCTGGAATTGCAAGAACACTGGGAGGGTTGTGTCAGTGATCCACATTCATTCTCATCTGTGTTTTGTTACCCCTCATATATCCGACATGCTTTCCATTCAAACTATCTCAATATTTTAGAACCTGGTTTAAGTCAAATTATTTCATTATAGTCTTTTGAATCATTTCAGACTATAGCCTCTCTAACCACTCCCAAACACTCCAAATTAGCTCTCTGTTTTGTAAATCTTTATGCCCATATATTGATACTACTAGAAATTCTGCAGTGTTTTAACTTTGTGTTAGTACATCTCACCTGTCCAAATAAATTGTCCACTGTTTAAAGGAAAAGGATTCTTCTTAACATTTTCATTCTTTATAGAATTTATTCTCATGTTATACAGAGTGTCTTAGATGTTCAGGCAAAATTTGATCTTTGAAATCTGGACTTTACTCTGAACCAGAATTCTTTTTTGTTTGTCTCTCTCTTTGTACGTTATTATCTTTTTTGACCAGGAGAATTAATGAATGAATGAAATCAGTATTTCTGAAATATTAACTTAAGTATAGAATCAATAATAGTGTCAGGATAATAATGGTAAGGATTTAGGGTAGAAACAGTATAGATACCTGAGTGATAAGTATTTGAATCAAGTAAATGTAATGAGAACCTAAAGAACTAGGAATGTTTGAGGGATATTTTGCTGTAATATAGTTGAAAAAACAAATACCTTATATGTTACTGCATTTCTGAATACTAAGCTGGTTTTAGAAAAGGCAGAAGAACCAGAGATCAAATTGTCAACTTCCCCTGGATCATCAAAAAAGCAAAAGAGTTCCAGAAAAACATCTATTTCTGATTTATTGACTATGCCAAAGCCTTTGACTCTGTGGATCGCAATAAACTGTGGATAATTCTGAAAGAGATGGGAATACCAGACCACCTGACCTGCCTCTTGAGAAACCTATATACAGATCAGGAGGCAACAGTTAAAACTGGACATGGAACAACAGACTGATTCCAAATAGGGGAAGGAGTACGTCAAGGCGGTATGTTGTCACCCTGCTTATTTAACTTATATGCAGAGTACATCATGAGAAACGCTGGCCTGTAAGAGCACAAACTGGAATCAAGATTGCAGGGAGAAATATCAATCACCTCAGATATGCAGATGACACTGCCCTTATGGCAGAAAGTGAAGAGGAACTAAAAAACCTCTTGATGAAAGTGAAAGAGTAGAGTGAAAAAGTTGGCTTAAAGTTCAACATTCAGAAAACTAAGATCATGGTATCTGGTCCTATCACTTCATGGGAAATAGATGGGGAAACAGTGGAAACAGTGTCAGACTTTATTTTGGGGGGCTCCAAAATCACTGCAGATGGTGATTGCAGTCATGAAATTAAAAGACACTTACTCCTTGGAAGGAAAGTTGTGACCAACCTAGATAGCATATTAAAAAGCAGAGATATTATTTTGCCAACAAAGGTCTGTCTAGTCAAGGTTATGGTTTTTCCAGTGATCATGTATGGATGCGAGAACTGGACTGTGAAGAAAGCTGTGCACCGAAGAATTGATGATTTTGAACTGTGGTGTTGGAGAAGACTCTTGAGAGTCCCTTGGACTGCAAGGAGATCCAACCAGTCCATCCTAAAGGAGACCAGTCTTGAGTGTTCATTGGAAGGACTGATGCTGAGGCTGAATCTGCAATAGTTTGGCCACCTCATGCGAAGAGATGACTCATTGGAAAAGATCTTGATGCGGGGAGGGATTGGGAGCAAGAAGAAAAGGGGACAACAGAGGATGAGATGGTTGGATGGCAACACCAACTCAATGCACATGAGTTTGGGTGAACTCCGGGAGTTGGTGATGAATAGGGAAGCCTGGCATGCTGCGATTCCTGGGGTCACAAAGAGTCGGACATGACTGAGTGACTGAACTGAACTGGCATCATTTTCAAGTTTTTCAATCATATTTGAACTAATTTTGGTAATTTTTATCACTGAAACATTATTGTAACTCTCCAAAATAGCTATAATATGTGCAGTTGACAGTGTAATTTTGAAAATAAAATACTATTCATGAAAAGCCTTTAAAAGTTTTTGACATAGAAGAAGCATGCTACATCTATTTGTGAAAGTGGTACCTTAAAGTCATAGGTGCAAATATTGATAAAGTAACTCTTTAGTACTTGAAGCTTCAACAATACTTATAAGCAACCATATGATTGTTGATGTATATTTCCTTTTTCCTTCCACTTCCCTATACCCTGACTTCTCACTTTCATATCACTCATTCTGATCTTTAATAGTAGTGGATAAAGGAATCAGTCACCTTCAGTCTGCTCTTTTAGAGCCTGCAAAAGTTTTAATATTGTACAGATAATTGTACAATTGCACAAATAATCAAACTGGTGTATTTTCACTGCAGACAAACAGATATAAGATAAAGTTTGCCTGTGTGCTAAGTCACTACAGTCATGTCTGACTCTTTGTGACCCTATGGACTGTAGCCTAGCAGGCTCCTCTGTCCATGGGATTTTTCAAATAAGAGTGGGTTGCCATTTCCTACTCCAGGGGATCTTCCTGACCCAGGGTTTGAACACATGTCTCGTATATGCCCTGTATTGGCAGGTGGATTCTTTACCACTGTGCCACCTGGGAGGTCCTAGATACACAGATAGATAAACACATATAGATAGATAGATATGGAAATGATTAATAGTTTCCAGATAATGCTCTATCAGATATTTTAATGAAAAACACTCACTTTAAAAAATATTTTTAGTAACAGACTTCCAATGAAGGGAAGTTGGGTTGGTCTAATTGAGTAAGTTAGTGTGTGCAGTCAATACTTATATCATTGACAGATTAAATCCGTAAATGAAAATAAGCAAAACAGAAAAGCTTTTATACATCCTATTCTGCAATTTTAAAGAAAGAAAAATTACACATTGAGGGTATTCAGCATCAAGAAGATGAGATGGAAGGAATAGATATTTGCAAGAGCCCTCTTAGTCTATGGATTTGTAAATTCTGGACCTCCTAGAAAGAAATACAATTAATTTTAGTTGAAGGGAAGTTTTCCTGACAATTGTAATCTTATTTTGAATAATTTCTCAGTGCAGAATCTCTGTGGAATAAACATGAGGCTTGGTTATTACACATGGGCCATAGACAGCAGACACCAGAATTCATAGTCAGACAGCACTCTTATAAACTCAGTTATAATTATTAGAAAGAGTATTCCAAGTTCTTCTACTTTTATCTTTAGAATGTCAACAGTAAAGCTTAGAATATTCAGTTAGGAGGCTTTATATGTGGTGTAGGAAATCATTATTCATTTTTAAGATTGAGATAATTTTATCAATTTTATAGTGTTGGATAAAAAATTATCACAAAAGCTTGGACTTAACATCAGTTTACTATCTCCATGTTTCTGTAGTTCTGTAGTCTAGGCAGACAGGATTGGGTGCTCAGCTTAGGGTCTTGTGCGGGCTGCATGATAAGTCACTTCAGCCATGTCCAACTCTCTGTAGTTCTATGGACTGTAGCCCGTCAGGCTCCTCTGTCCATGGGATTCTCCAGGCAAGAATACTGGAGTGGGTTGCCATGTCTTCCTCCGGGGATCTTCCTGATCAGACCCACATCTCTGAAGTCTCCTGCATTGGCAGGCAGATTCATTACCACTAGTGCCATGTGTAAAGCCCCTAGGGTCTCACGAGGCCTAAATCAAAGTGATAGTAGAGCTGCACTCTACCCAGAAGACACTAAAGCTAAATCTGCCTCCAATATTATTCAGTTTGTTGACAAAATTTTCAGTCTATTTGGTTGTAAGAGTGAGATGTTCATTTCATTCTTGATTTCTAGAGGTCACCTGTATTCTTTGGTTAGTATCTTCAACACCTCATCTTCAAAGCCAGAAATGGTAGGTGAAGGTCTTTTTATTCTTCATGTATCTTTAGCTAGCACTTATTCTATCTTCCTGATTTTTTTTCTTCTGACTTATTTTTATGATTTTTAAGGGATCATCTAATTATGTAACTATATCTGGCCAACTAGAATAATCCAATATAATTTCCTTATATTGAGGTAAGCTAATTAATAACATTGATTTACATCTGCTAAGTGACTTTTATAATATAACACTATCTGACACAGGGGAGAATGAAGAAGGCGGCTATGATTTGGGAGATGATAGTAAGAAGAGGAAATATAAAAGGAAGGGAACTGGAGAATGACTTGGCAAAGTTTTGGCTGCATTTACTCACCCGGTGCTTCAGTTTAAAGAACGAACCATGTCAAGAGTAGTTAAAGGAACTTGATAAAGTAAATCTGTGGCTTCCATGCTCTGTGTTAGGAGGTTGGAAAGAGTTGCTGTTTAACACTGCCTCCTCTCTCAACCTGGAGCATGACCAGAAATATTTGATTTAGCTTTCTCAAGAAACTCATATGTCTCCTGTTATCTAAATATTGAGTTAAATGGCAGTTGCCCCTCCATGAAGCCTGCTGTGTCAAGATGAGGTGATTCTGAGTCAAGGGTTGGACACATGGAGAGCCAGAAAGTGGGTCTGGGTGAAAACCCTTATTTTTTTTTTTTTTTTTTTGTATTTATTTATTTTTTTACAGGAACTCCCTTTTAAAAATATTCTCAATAATAGACTTTCCCTGAAGGGCAGACAGGGTTTGACTTCCTTACGCATCACCCTAATAGTTGTTCCTTGTTCTGAAGCTCCCTTACTGGTCTTCATTTTTCTCAAACAAGCCAAGCTTCTTCTAACTAGAGAGCTTTTGTCTTAATCGCTATTCATTTATATCTTACTGTAACTCTACTTGAACTGTTTCTTATCATTTAGGTTATAAGAATTTAACAATTCTGCCACCATTCAAGAATCTGCAGTCAGCAAGATGTGCAGCTTGACAGAGAAAATGAGTGGACCTTGATCAGGCCATGAGTTACATTATAGGAAAACTCAGGTACGAATGGCAGCAAGGCAAAAAGCTGCTGTTGGCTCTATTTTCAGTTTCTTAAGGAACCTCCATGCTGTTCTCCATAGTGGCTGTGCCAATTCACATTCCTACTAAGAGTAATAGGAGGGTTCCCTTTTCTCCAATCATCTACAGCATTTTTTAGTGCAGGGAACTCTGCTCAATATTCTTTGATAACTTAAATGAGAAAAGAATCTGAAAAAAGAATAGGTACATGTATGTGTATAGCTGAATCATTTTGCTGTACACCTGACACTAATATAACATTGTTAATCAACTGTATCCAATATAAAATGAAAGGATTTGAACAAAGAAGCCCCTTGTGGAAAAGAGGAATGATAGGAATCCAGAGGATTTCTAAATTGCTCATCTTGACCCAGCGACATGTTATACTTTCTCCTTATCCAGTATGAGTCCTCTTGGGAAAAGAAACAAGAAAAATAGTTAACTGAATAATAAGTTTGAGCCTTTAAATAATATGGTCTCTGATTCCACTGTGTGGGAAACTTGGAGAAAAGCTCAATGTGTGGTAAACAACACCTATAATTTTTTTAGTAGGAAAGAAAAAAGTAATCTGAGGTGGGCAACATTTAGCTATTCCACCCAAAAGTTGATGGCACATTTCAGACAAAAGAAGGAAATGGGAACCCACTCCTGTATTCTTGCCTGGAGAATCCCATGGACACAGGAGCCTGGTGGGCTACAGTCCATGGGGTCGCAAAGAGTCGGATATGACTGAGAGACTTCACTTTCACTTTCAGACAACTGAGTGCTGTAATACAGACATTTAGTAGTTAAACTTTATTAGCAAAGCAGTTACAAAATAGTTCATGAATTTCATTTTGTAAACTTTATGAAGTTTCACTACGGAGGTGCTCCCCTTAGAACCAAAATCAAGAGAAAGCTGCAAAATTCAGAGGCGGGATGCACAAATAGTGATTAACTAGTGAGGCCTATCCTTAAGGACATATTCGGAACTTTCTAGATATTAGCACCATATTTATGCAGGAGTATTGACTGTATAAGGAATTTGTCAACCCCACTTTGTTAGTACCTCTAACCATTAATGAGACTCCACCCTAAACATTAGTCATTCTAGTTGAGGGGACAGTTTTACTAATAAAATCCAGTTCCTCAGTGTGATGACAGAAAAACTCATATTGGCTCCCCCTGGAGTATATGCTTTTTGCTATAAAAGTATAATTAAATCATTCCAAGGATATGAATTCTTGATTAAGGCAATAGATGCCTTTATATTCAAAGCTCAAGATAACAGACACATATGTATCATAAAACTATGCAACTTGACACTTTTAAGTAAATGAATATTATAACACATAGTCTCTTAATGTGAATTAATTTTAGCATGAATAAAATCAGATGGTAATGAAAGACGTCTGTGAGGTAACATTAAAGCTAAAACCTAAAGTATAAGAAACAGCTCAAGGGGATTTATAGTAAGATATAAATGAGTAAAATAAGACAAAGTCTTTCTAGTTAGAAGAAACTTGGCTTATTTGAGAAAAATGAAGAAGATTAAGGGAACTTCAGAACAAGGAACAATTATTAGGGTGGTACACAAGGAAGTCAAAGAAGAATGCAAGGCAGGTTAGATCCCGTATGACCTTGCAGCCCCAGGACAGTATTTGTGTATTGCAATAAATGAAATGCAAGTGCATTGGGGATTCTGAGACAGACATAACATAATATGATTTATATTTATAAAGGATTATTCTGGTTCCTAGGGACTGTTGAGAAATAGTATTCTAAAGAAAGAGACAGATTAGAGTCTGGAGCTGTACTTCTGAAAAGATCAAGGTGTTTTGCACAGTTACAGAGAAAGTAGGTTGTAGCAATTCAATTTTAAATAAAATATAAATTTAGCATGACTTACTTATGATAGGATTAGCAATCCAGGCCTGAATACTTGCATCTCTTCAAAATCTGTGTGTTGAAACCTAAACCCCAGTATGATTGTGTTTGGAGGAGGGGCATTTGGGAGATGATTACATAATGAGACTGGGGCCCTTTTGTATGGGATGAGTGCCCTTATAAGAGATCTCTTGCCCATTGTGCCATTGCATATCTTGGACATGCTAGAAGATGGTCATTTATGAAACAGGAAGCATAGATAACAATTTACTGTTGCAGAGTTGTAGATGTAATGATTCTATTTCTTTATTATTTTTATGATAGAACTTTTAAAGGAGGCTCCATGACACTAATTTAAAGAATAGGTCAGTTGCATATCAGATATACATGCATAGGTTTTCTTCTCTTCTTTTCCTGATTCTTGTGGTTTCTCTATAGAAATTGTGTCTATAATTATAAATATTCACACAAATGTGCTTCCTCTATCTGGAGCTGTACTTCTGAAAAGATCAAGGTGTTTTGCACAGTTACAGAGAAAGTAGGTTGTAGCAATTCAATTTTAAATAAAATATAAATTTAGCATGACTTACTTATGATAGGATTAGCAATCCAGGCCTGAATACTTGCATCTCTTCAAAATCTGTGTGTTGAAACCTAAACCCCAGTATGATTGTGTTTGGAGGAGGGGCATTTGGGAGATGATTACATAATGAGACTGGAGCCCTTTTGTATGGGATGAGTGCCCTTATAAGAGATCTCTTGCCCATTGTGCCATTGCATATCTTGGACATGCTAGAAGATGGTCATTTATGAAACAGGAAGCATAGATAACAATTTACTGTTGCAGAGTTGTAGATGTAATGATTCTATTTCTTTGTTATTTTTATGATAGAACTTTTAAAGGAGGCTCCATGACACTAATTTAAAGAATAGGTCAGTTGCATATCAGATATACATGCATAGGTTTTCTTCTCTTCTTTTCCTGATTCTTGTGGTTTCTCTATAGAAATTGTGTCTATAATTATAAATATTCACACAAATGTGCTTCCTCTATACAAATGAATTTCACTGATAACCTGATGACAGAAGTTTCACAATGTGTCTACACCTTTGTGTTGATTTATAAGGATATAACAATATTGCTCTATGTATCAAATAAATATATTCTGTACATCTGGAACCACACATAGCTACACAGACACTCCCATGCACACCCATACCATGTATATGGTATTTATCAATAATAGCTCTTAAAACAAGGGTAAACATATATACTAAAAACAAAATATATTTTAAACATAGAAAATGTCAAAGATACATGCTATTTTGCAATTATAAGTTCATGTCATTAAAGAAAATAGATCTTTTCCAATTGTGGAAAAAGTGTTATAAGTCATAACTCCCTGCTGTGAAATTTTACATACTTGAGTGTATTTGGGAAACAGCATGGCATATGTCCACAATCATAGCAGCATGTATTCCCCAAAAGTATATGTTCGCTAAAAATCAACTACTCTTGAAAAATTAAAAAATGTTCTTATTCTTAAGAGGTTATGAATTATCCTTAGGTAATCTTTATTAATTTGATTGAGAGTTTAAGGCAGAGAGAATTTATCTACCAGGGACATCTGGATACACAAATAATTTGCACTGGACAATGGACAATGCAATAGTCAACACAGTGAATTGGCTGCCATAGGAAGTGACCACAACAAATACAAGCACTGCAGATAAATTGTAATAAGTTTTTAGTGTTTAATATATTTTTCAGAACTTACCTAGTTGCTCTTTTAACTTGACTCTTTATTAAGACATGCCAGATTAATATATAGGAGACTATGTATTGAAATATTTTACTAATGAGCAGAGCAAGTGGAAATAAATGGCTGACACCTGTAGGATATTATGCCATTTTTATGTGTGGAAAATTGCATGGAATTTTGACACTTTTAGAATACAGTTAAAGAGGCACCTCACACATTATGCCATTGACTTTCCAATAAGGCATTAAATTCTTTTTTATTTCTAACATAACTATTTAACTGCTAGACCAACATAACCCTGCCCAAAGCCTCAGTAAATTGTGCAGAAATTTCCATCCCAAAGAGGTAGGATTCAATGGCCTGGGTGCAAAGATCATTATGCAGTGCAGACCACAAGCAAGAGGTTAGTGTCTTCTGAATTTCATGAATAAAATGCTTTTTATCATGGTGGTGCACTCTTCACATTTGCCTAGTTATTGCACATGAAGTACAGCAAACTCAGGCTTGTGCCTAGTTTGAGAGTTAGAAATAGAGGCAAAATCGCTACCACTTCATAGAGATGCTAGTTACTCTTGTCTTCCTCCACAGACAGTCAGGAAGACCAAAGGAACAGTATAAAAGCTCAGAAAGCACATGAATATTATTAAAGTGCTCGTATCTTCTTGGAAGATTAGCCTGATTCATTGGTCTGATTTAGCCACTCCTGTTTCTTCCCAGAGCATGCTAAGGATAAGTCTAATCCTACCCTGGAGTCTCATTTATTAGGTTCCTGTTTTCTTGCACAGTAGTTAGTGACCTTTAGCGGAGAAGACAATGGCACCCCACTCCAGTACTCTTGCCTGGAAAATCCCATGAACGGAGGAGCCTGGTAGGCTGCAGTCCATGGGGTTGCAAAGAGTCAGACACAACTGAGTGACTTCTTTCACTTTTCACTTTCATGCATTGGAGAAGGAAATGGCAACCCACTCCAGTATTCTTGCCTGGAGAATCCCAGGGATAGTGGAGCCTGGTGGGCTGCCATCTCTGGGGTCTCACAGGGTCGGACACGACTGAAGCGACTTAGCAGTGACTTTTAGAGGGTCTCATTAACTTAGTGCTTTTAACTTGATAGACATTGTAAAGTCAAAGATGAGTGACTGTTGAATATATTAATGAATAAATATATGAGTAAATTAATGAAGTATGTACTGATAAATGTAACAGACAGGGTAGATTTTAAAAATAAAATAGAAATAACTATATTCATAGCCCTGGTATGCATTTATATATCCTTTGCTGAATTAATTCAGTCTCTCATCACATCAATTCTGCAGTATTAGGATTTTCTTTTATTGCATCTTTTCTATATGTTTCCATTAATTTTATGGGTATCTGTCTATATTAGGCTGGGTTTTCCAGAAAAACAGAACCAGTAGGAACTGTTTATAAGAAAGAAATTTATTATAAAAATTTGGTCAACCTGGTTATGGAGGCTGAGAAATTCCAAAATCTGCAATCAGAAAGCTGGATAACCAGAAGGCTGATGTCATAGTTCTGGTTCTGGTCCAAAGGCTTGATTATCAGGTAAGTCAGTAGTTGAGTTCTAGTCCATGTCCATATCTGAAGGCAGAAGAAGACCAATGTCCCAGCTTGAGGACAGTCAGGGAAATTGAAAGTCTTACTCAGACTTCTTGTTCTATTCATATCTCCAAGGGAATATATGAGACTCACTTACATTAGGGAGGGAAATTTTCTTTCTTCAGTCTATCACACTAAATATGAACTTTGTCTAGAAACCCCCTCAAAGACACACCCAGCATAATGCTAAATCAAATATCTGGGCACTCCATAACCTAGTCAGGTAGGGACATAAAATTAACTATCACAAATTAGCCACTGACGTACAAAGCCCCCACCCAAATGAGCACTGCATTTGAACATGATAATGATGGGAACCCATCACTTAGAATAGAAAGGAAGAGTGATCCTTAGCCATCGCATTGCTAAAAAATAACTGTGACATAAATTTCACACACAAAATATGTATTCTCTTTATTTTCCTTTGTAGTACAGCACTAAATTAAAACTTTTAAGATTATTCAGCCAAACTAGGTATATAGCAAGTGTCAGATACTGAACTACCTTCTAGCAATACAATAGGAAAATGCCAAAAGATATGGATGTCCTTTTGAAATTCATGCTTTAGTTGAAAGGACAAAGAAGACACTAGCATAGTGTTCATTTTGCTGTCTTTATACAACAGAATGATCTTCAAAAAGAAAAGAAGAAGAGAAAAGGGGTAAAGCAAAAAGAAAACAGTTGAGATGAATGAATAAGAAATCAACATGGATATAAAGACTATTTTAGGTATGTCCAACTCTGGGTCTTTAATATCCCTCAGTGCAAACATTTGCCTTCACTCAAACCAAAATCCTTACTATATAGTTTTCTACAGTAGTAAATTCTCTTTATACTCTTATTTCCATAGCTCCTAGCCCTCATTTTCTATTAAAAACTTTTTTGATATGTACTAGGAACACTTTATCATGAGTTGAGAAGTAGACTACCAACAAATAATGTCATTATGCTTTTTATGGGTAGGCATTAACTGTCAGCATAAATAAGATAAGTTATTCATACAATTCCATAGCAGAGGGAAGTGAAAGTATCAGAGCAATGATATCGGCAAATAACCCAATTCTTTCACTCTCATTTTCCTTCTACAGGGTCACATTGTCTCCTGCCTGGATCCTAGCCCAAATATGGCAAGGGTGGGGTTTCCTAGAGGTACTTCTTCCTCATTCATCTCCAATAGAGAAGAGATTCAATCTGACTGATCTCCTTAGAAGACATGAAAGTGAAAGTGTTATTGTCTGACTTTTTGTGACCCCATGGACTGTAGTCTGCCAAGCTCTTCTGTGCATGGAATTCTCCAGACAAGAATACTAGAGTGAATCCATTCCCTTCTCTAAAGGATCTTCCCAACTCAGGGGTCGAACCTAGGTCTCCTGCATTACAGGCAAATTCTTTACCATCTGAGCCACCAGGGAAGCATGGATGGTGTCAAATTTCTCATAGTCACATCACCTCCAAAATGAATATCTGGGGTTGTTGGGAAGTGGGGTGCTGGTGGGGAGCAGTTGGCAAAGGTTATCATTGCTGTCATAAATATATTTAAAGTATTGGGATATATAACACCAGAACTAAATTCACTAAGAATAAGGTCTAAAACATGTGTGATTTGCAATTGAATCCCTTTGTTATGGCCATAGTTTTAGCATTTGAAATTAACATCATTAATGGGTTAGCCAACCAGTCCATTCTAAAGGAGATCAGTCCTGGGTGTTCTTTGGAAGGAATGATGTTAAAGCTGAAACTCCAGTACTTTGGCCACCTCATGTGAAGAGTTGACTCATTGGAAAAGACTCTGATGATGGGAGGGATTGGGGGCAGGAGGAGATGGCTGGATGGCATCACTGACTTGATGGACGTGAGTTTGAGTGAACTCTGGGAGTTGGTGATGGACAGGGAGGCCTGGCATGCTGCGATTCTTGGGGTTGCAAAGAGTCGGACACAACTGAGTGACTGAACTGNGATGGGAGGGATTGGGGGCAGGAGGAGATGGCTGGATGGCATCACTGACTTGATGGACGTGAGTTTGAGTGAACTCTGGGAGTTGGTGATGGACAGGGAGGCCTGGCATGCTGCGATTCTTGGGGTTGCAAAGAGTCGGACACAACTGAGTGACTGAACTGAACTGAACTGAGGTATTAGTTATCTATATTATATGTATATTATTTTTTAACAATGACCAACAAGGTTAGATAATTTATATGCTGTAGAAAAGTATACATGGAAGTCTCTTAACAAATCCAGTCTGAAGTAGAGTTAAGATAAGCTTATATATCACATGAGAAAATTCTGTAAAAAATAAAATTTTGTTAGTGATAATCACAATCTATATGATGTTAACAGTTATGTAAATTTCTGTCATAATTTTTCTTAGTCTTTACTTAATTGTTCCCAAACATGAAACCAGTGTACAACAAAGATGTGAATGTGAATCTGGGCTCCCTATTCTTTAGTAAATTATTTTCTTTTGCTTTCTCTGTAAAAACAGGTCCATAAGCCTTTTGGGGTTGGCTTCTTGATGGTTTCCATTTAGACATGCCCTGAAGTAATTCCTACCAGGCTTCAATTCCATGGTTACTTTGTCTTTTACAGTTAGACTTGATGATAGTGAAGAGTCCTTGTATGACTCATATTCCATGTTTCTACAAAAGTTTAATACCAAAAATGGACCATGAGGTTCAGCAGCAGAAATATCTCCATAGCAATGATAATTGCAAGTGAAAGAAATTAACACATTTCTTCCTTAAATTATTGCAAATATACAATGAAAATTTCTTGTTAATTCAGCCAGTTCATTTTCATTAAGTTGGGTCCCATTCACTGTGTGGTGAAGGGCATTTATTTTTATTGACTACAGCACTAGACAATCCACTTCATTAGGCTCAGTTAATTTATACATTTCTCTCTCCTTCTCCTCCCTATTTTCATCCTTGCCTTCCCCTCCCTCTCTCCCTTCCTTCATACCTCTCTCCCTCCCTCCCTCTCTTTCTTCCTTCTTTCCATCAACACAGATTTAACTTAATTATGCCTTATCTAAATCATATTTCAGTGACCTGAAATACTGCACTGAGGGGTACAACCCTTTTTTTTCCATGATTCTCTAAAAGATGTGTTACATGACTTTATGCCCTATGTGATCTCATTATGAAGTTGAAGTTAAACTGCTCTTCAGTTCAGTTCAGTTCAGTCGCTCAGTCGTGTCCGACTTTTTGCGACTTTTTGCACGTCAGTCCTCCCTGTCCATCACCAACTCCTGGAGTTCACTCAGACTCACATCCATCGAGTAAGTGATGCCATCCAGCCATCTCATCCTCTGTCATTCCCGTCTCCTCCTGCCCCCAATCCCTCCCAACATCAGAGTCTTTTCCAATGAGTCAACTCTTCGCATGAGGTGGCCAAAGTACTGGAGTAATGATCGCTGTATATGAGCAGACCTCAAATACTTCAATAGTTTAAAATATACTTCTTTAGTCTTTTTAAGATGTCATTTTGTCCAAATGTATATGTCTGCATTATCTCAATTCTTGGCATGTTGCTTTAAAATAACATTGTTTCGAATTTCTCAGATGGCATGGCACTATTCACAACATGTCCATAATATCCAGACAAGTTTGAAAATTCTTCCAGACAAACTGATCCACAGTTATTTTTTAACCACTGATGACTCATTAGTGAGGACAGAACCCTTGGCTTGTTTGTAATTTCCACCCTACACTCAAGTTCATTCAACATGTCAGTTCAACAATGTGTGATGTGTCAACTTCAAAAATTAAACAAGCCAGACAACACAGCACTTGCTCTACAAAGAAATTGGTTTGTTTCCCAACTTTCCATTGCTAGCAAAACTGCTTTGACTTCTGTTTCCCACAAGCCTCGTGTCTGGTTCAATTTCAACTTCTATTTTCTGTTTATTCATCAGAAACTTGCTTTATCAGCTGAGAAACATACCCAAAGATTTTTTTCATTTAAAGATCTTGTCTTTTTATGTAAATGTTTCCATTTCTGACCTAGGGGTTACTGATAATTTAAGGTGCTTTTATTTTCTTTCAGAAATGTTCTTGTAGCATATAAGGGAGATAAATATTCCTGTGTAAACCAAATTATTCATTATTACTTATTTCTAGATCTGAGGATCTCGTTTTCTCTTGCTGTTCTTTGGCACAAATAAAATGTGAATGCTCAAAACTAGAACTGCAAATTAAAAGTATACATGATAAATCATGTACATCTATATGTGTACACAGATGAAAAGGTGTCAAATGAAAACAAAAATCAATTTGGTGTATTTATACACTCCCCTACCCCTTCATGGAAAGATCTATCCATGCTTGGTTAGCTTCCTGACCCTACTTTTCAGCACAGAATTTTATTAATGAAATAACAGAAGACTGAAAGAAAACCAAGAAACTGCTGCTCTTACAAACCTAGTTAGCAAGGGAAAATGAGAGGTTCAAGTAACCCAGCTTGATCTGGGGTGAATCAGTCAGTGTGAAAATGGGTGAGACACCAAATCAACTGTATGGAGAATGAGTCTGGAGAAAAAAGAAAGAAGTTTTAAAACACTTTGATATATCTCATAAACAATACTTGTTATTTTCATATAACACTAAAACAAAGATGTTAAATCACCTTTAATTTTTATTGCTTGATAAGCTAATAAAAGTTAATTACAACCTTGTCATGTCAAGACAGGGTGACAGATAACATTATGCAGGTTACATATATTAACATGTACATTTATACATTTTTTAATAGCTGTTACTTCTCAAGAGAAGAATTGAAGAGGGGTGAAGATTGATTTCTATGTATACTTTCTGCATGGTTATATGGTGAATATTTTAGTAAGCATACATTATTTTGTCAGTTTGAAAATAAACAAATTAACAAATTTTCTATAAAATATGACCTATAGAACACTAACATCTTGTTAACTGGTTGGCAGTTAGTCAGTAAAGAGACATTTATCACCTTGGTGATAATCACTGATGGGATGAAACAAGTATTAGTGAAAAATGATACCATTTCAAATAATGCTACTGAAGAAATTCTAAGAATGTTTACATTATCCGGAATCCACATGAACCTCTCACTCAGATCCACTGCCTCTCAAAAGAAAAAAATAATTTTTTGAAAGACAGTCTTTTATGACCGAGTTATTTCCAATTCTCCTTGAGGTATTAGCTTTCACAATGACCATAATTCATCACTAATCCAGAGAGGTTTTTTTTTTTTTTTTCTTTTATCATATCTTTGAGAGCTGTCAAAAAAAAAACACACAAAACTCTCAAGCTTGTAATCAGTCCTCCAAGGCCCTCAGTATCCTATGATTTTGAAATATAATTTATTTTTGATGTAAATCCTAGTGAGAAGTTACTAGGAAGAGTCATGGATAGAAAAGATTGAGATATGTTACTGAAAATGGGGGAGAAGAGAAAAGAAACTCCTTATAGATAGGGAGGCTGCTCCTTCTTCCTTATGCTGTGTGTGTGTTATGTGTGCTAATTGCTCAGTTATATCTGACTCTTTGCAATCCCATGGACTGTAGCCCACCAGGCTCCTCTCCCACGAAATTCTCCAGGCAATAATACTGGAGTGAGTTGACATTTCCCTCTCCAGGGGGTCTTCCCGACCCAGGGATTGAACCTGGATCTCTTGCATTTCAGGCAAATTCTTTATCATCTGAGCCATCAGAGAAGCCTGTTTATGTTTGGGGAATGCTCAAATAGCAATACTGCCAGATAACAATGCTCTCTTGTACACAGATTCTCAAATATCACATAAATACCTAATGCACTGATCAGAATTAAACTGAAGGACCTCTACTTTGGAGAAGTAAGTATCCCTTACTATAGAGAAGCCAGCACAGATCAGTCATTTTTTAAAGCTGTCTTCTTTAGAACAAATTAGTCATCTTTGCAGAGATATATGTTACATAACTTAATAGAAATGTGTCTTTTATCTCTCTGCTTATTTTCACTCTGCTTACTTAATTTCTATGCAGAGTACATCAAGTGAAATGCCAGGCTGTGTGAATCACAAGCTGGAATCAAGATTGTTGGGAGAAGAAACAACTTAAGATTTGCAGATGATATCACCCTAATGGAAGAAAACAAAGAGGAACAAAAGACTCTCTTGATGAAGGTGAAAGAAGAGAGTGAAAAAGCTGGCTTAAAATATAGCATTCAAGAAACTAAGATCATGACATCCATTCCCCACACCTCATGGGAAATAGATGGGGAAAGGGCTTCCCAGGTGACGCTAGTTGTAAAGAACCTGCCTGCAGATGCCAGTGACACAAGAGATATCTTCTTGGGTCGGGAAGATACCCTAGAGGCAGGTATGACAACCCACTCCAGCATTCTTATCTAGAGAATCCCTTGAAATAATCAGACATGATTTAGCTACTGAACAATAACACATATATTTTATTTCTACTCTAAGACCTACATTTACTTGAACAAGAAAATCAAAGATGTCTTCTTCCTGTCTGGAAGGAAGAACCAATACAGTGTGCTTTGATATCTCTTATCCTAAGATTTAAACTCAAGTGACAAGCAGAATTAGAAATCTTGGAACCAGGTTTATACCAGGAATAGAATAGAGTTCCCAAATCATGCTACAAAAACTAATTATGGATATTTTCAGAAATTAGGACTATAATCTTATACTGAGGAAGGTAGAGAATTACATGCAATATAGTCTCAAATATACTAAGGATCACTTCTTTTTTGTTTATGGAAAAGTGTATGTCCATTTCACAAAAAAATCATCATGTAGACCGAGAGTCATTGCTACCAATGGAAAGGGGAAAAAGACATTTTCTTCCGAAACATCTCCATCAACTCAATTTATCTGACACTCTGGGTCTGCCAACACAATAAAAAAAAAAAAATTCCCTGTTATCAACAGCAGCATTCCTTTGGCTATTTCGAGGCTGAAGTTAAACAATGAGTAGGAATAGCTTTGAAGCTGAAAAATGTTGTAAGAAAGCATGAAAACGTAATGGTGATACTGAGTAATAATGAGGATTGATATGACTGTTTTCTCAGGTGTCAAGTTATAGAAGTGCTTCCAACTTTCTAGATAACTAATGGTAAGCATCTCTGCATCCTCCTACCTTTTTGTTCAAATAACTCATCTATCATGTTTTGAAGTGTTCGAAACATTCTTTCTGGTAACCATTTGCAAGATGTGAAACTTGATATAGGAAATGACAATTGTTTCATTTTTCCATCATTTATCTTCTTCTGATTTTTTTTTCTATTTTAATTTTTTATTATTACTTTATTTTGCTTTACAATACTGTATTGGTTTTGCCATACATTGACATGAATCTGCCACGGGTGTACATGAGTTCCCAATACTGAACCCCCCTCCCACCTCCCACCCCATATCATCTCTCTGGATCTTCCCCGTGCACCAGCCAAAAGCATCCTGTATCCTATATTGAACATAGACTGGCGATTTGTTTCTTACGTGATAGTATACATGTTTCAATGCCATTCTCCCAAATCATCTCACCTCTCCCTCTCCCACAGAGTCCAAAAGTCTATTCTATACATCTGTGTCTCTTTTGCTGTCTCACATACAGGGTTATCATTACCATCTTTCTAATTCCGTATATATGTGTTAGTATACTGTATTGTTGTTTTTCTTTCTGGCTTACTTCACTCTGTATAATAGGCTCCAGTTTCATCCACCTCATTAGAACTGATTCAAATGTATTCTTTTTAATGGCTGAGTAATAGTCCATTGTGTATATGTATCACAGCTTTCTTATCCATTCATCTGCTGACGGACATCTAGGTTGTTTCCATGTCCTGGCTATTATAAACAGTGCTGCGATGAACATTGGGGTACACATGTTTCTTTCAATTCTGGTTTCCTTGGTGTGTATGCCCAGCAGTAGGATTGCTGGGTCATAAGGCAGTTCTATTTGCAATTTTTTAAGGAATCTCCACACTGTTCTCCATAGTGGCTGTACTAGTTTGCATTCCCACCAACAGTGTAAAAGGGTTCCCTTTTCTCCACACCCTCTCCAGCATTTATTGCTTGCAGACTTTTGGATCGCAGCCATTCTGACTGGTGTGAAGTGGTATCTCATTGTGGTCTTGATTTGCATTTCTCTGATAATGAGTGATGTTGAGCATCTTTTCATGTGTTTGTTAGCCATACGTATGTCTTCTTTGGAGAAATATCTATTTAGTTCTTTGGCCCATTTTTTGATTAGGTCATTTATTTTTTTCTGTAATTGAGCTGCATAAGTTGCTTCTATATTTTTGAGATTAGTTGCTTGTCAATTGCTTCATTTGCTATTATTTTCTCCCATTCAGAAGGCTGTCTTTTCACTTTACTTACAGTTTCCTTTGTTGTGCAGAAGCTTTTAATTTTAATTAGATCCCATTTGTTTATTTTTGCTTTTATTTCCAGTATTCTGGGAGGTGGATCATAGAGGATCCTGCTGTGATTTATGTGAGAGAGTGTTTTGCCTATGTTCTCCTCTAGGAGTTTTATAGTTTCTGGTCTTACATTTAGATCTTTAATCCATTTTGAGTTTATTTTTGTGTATGGTGTTAGAAAGTGATCTAGTTTCATTCTTTTACAAGTGGTTGACCAGTTTTCCCAATACCACTTGTTAAAGAGATTGTCTTGATATTCTGGGAGGCGGGTCATAGAGGATCCTGCTGTGATTTATGTCGGAGAGTGTTTTGCCTATGTTCTCCTCTAGGAGTTTTATAGTTTCTGGTCTTACATTTAGATCTTTAATCCATTTTGAGTTTATTTTTGTGTATGGTGTTAGAAAGTGATCTAGTTTCATTCTTTTACAAGTGGTTGACCAGTTTTCCCAGCACCACTTGTTAAAGAGATTGTCTTTGCTCCATTGTATATTCTTGCCTCCTTTGTCGAAGATAAGGTGTCCATAGGTGTGTGGATTTATCTCTGGGCTTTCTATTGTGTTCCATTGATCTATATTTCTGTCTTTGTGCCAGTACCATGCTGTCTTGATGACTGTGGCTTTGTAGTAGAGCCTGAAGTCAGGCGTGTTGATTCCTCCAGTTCCATTCTTCTTTCTCAAAATTGCTTTGGCTATTCGAGGTTTTTTGTATTTCCATACAAATTGTGAAATTAGTTCTAGCTCTGTGAAAAATACCAGTGATTTAAAAAATGTGGTTCCTTGTATCCCTGCCATGTGCTGTGTTGCTGTGCTTAGACGTGGCCGACACTTTGCGACCCCATGAACTCTAGCTCACCAGGCTCCTCTGTCCATGGGATTCTCCAGGCAAGAATACTGGAGTTGGTGCCATTTCCTTCTCCAGGGGATCTTTCTGACCCAGGGATTGAACCTGCATCTCCTGACAGGCAGATATTTTTTACCACTGAGCCATCAGGGAAACCCCCAGGAACAATGGGAAATAAGCTAATGAGAAGTGACTGTGGTATCCAGCCAAGGTACAAGTTCTGGCTGCAACAAAAAAAAAAGTAAATGTGTCTCCCCCTTTTTGCCCAGTTGGCAGAGTATGCCCTTCAGAATATCAATTGGAATGGAATGGGACATACTGTCTGGGCAGTGAAGGTAAGAACACCAGTGAATTCCTAAAGATTCATGATTGGCTTAAAGAATTTCTCTCTCTCTCTCTTTCCTCCTCCCTCTCTGTTTTTCATTCTATCTTCCTCTTTCCTTCCTTCCTTCTTTCTTTTCTCTTT
Source organism: Oreotragus oreotragus (assembly GCA_006410675.1). Classification (NCBI taxonomy): domain Eukaryota; kingdom Metazoa; phylum Chordata; class Mammalia; order Artiodactyla; family Bovidae; genus Oreotragus; species Oreotragus oreotragus. Next base: position 184,880 of record SJYX01012412.1, on the reverse strand, counting down.
CTCTATACATTTTTATTTCCTGTACTCTCTCTCTCTCTCCTTTCTCTATATTCAGTTAGAAAAAAAAAAATGTCCAAGAGACAGATTCCTTTTCAGAAATCCAGTATGATTTATGGGACAGGGACACTTCTCTTCTTTCAAACACCATCTAAGGAAACCTTCATGAAGAAGGTCCTCCAGGGATGTGCTCCCATAAGTAACACCCTTTGTCCATGGAAGAACCCTTGGACTAAAATTCTCTATTAAGATTAAACAAAGATTTTCACTTCCCAACCATGGATCAAAGCCAGGTCTCCTGCATTGCAGGCAGATTCTTTACTATCTAAACTATCAGGGAAGGCATAGCCCCCCTTATTCCCCTTTGGAGACAAAGACAACTCTTTTAGTACGCCTAGTGGGCTTATTTTTTATTTGAATATGTTACTGTTTGAGTGTATGCATTTTTTATTTTTTTATGTGAGGTTCTTATATTTCCCACTCTTCTAATCTGTTTCACTAAGAACTATGTTTCCCCTGTGGCTCGGCTGTAAAGAATCCATTTGCAATGCAAGAGATACAGGAGACATGGGTTCAATCCCTGGGTCTGGAAGATCCCCTGGAGGAGGGCATGGCAACCCATTCCAGTATCCTTTCCTGGAGAATCTCATGGATAGAGGAGCCTGGTGGGCTATAGTCCATGGGGTTGTACAAAGGTGGACATGACTGAAGTAATTTAGCACAGATGTGTATAACTTGTTGTAGTTTACAAAGAGTTTCCATTCTTATTATCTTCTTTAATCCCCTCAACTCAAAGTGGCAGACAGGGTATTTTGAAACTCTCTCCTCCCTTCCCAATGATTAGTAGCTTACGTCTCTGGTTCAACTATTTTATCCTGACTCCTTAAGATACATTAATTCTCTCTATGTGCTTAGTCACTCAGTCATGTCTGACTCTTTGTAACCCCATGAACTGTAGCCTGCGAAGCTCCTCTGTCTATGGGACTTCCCAGGCGAGAATACTGGAGTGGGTTGCTGTGTCTTCCTCCAGGGGATCTTCTCGACCCAGGAATGGAACCGGGGTCTCCTACATTGCGGGCGAATTCCTTACCAGCTGAGCTACCAGGGAAGCCCAGTTCTCTCTATATCATAACCTAGTTCCACCAGCCTTAGCAAGAATATTCAAAGCAGCTGTATATCAACATGTGGTCCAAAATTTCAAGTATTCAGCTAACACAGAGAGTAGTCTTACAAACATGCATATTTCGGTGGCTCACCTCTTGTTCACACTTCTGCACCAGTCAACCCAAAATCTAGATGAACACACTCATACACACACACACAAGTGCTGAAAGGAATTAAAAACTTCCACTTCTTAATAACGTGTAACATTTCAGCATATACGTTCCAACATAAAAATGACCACTATGTACAAATGAATAGCAGAAATTCATGCTAGTTTGGTGAGATAAATATGTATATGAGAAAATTACATTGATTATAGATCCACATTATGAAATGGGGAATTACCACTGGAGAAATAAAAGGGAAAAAAACCAACTCTCCAGAGCTGAATATTAGAAGGGAATTTCCGTTACTCTGTGAGTCTCACTGAAAAGTAACTAAGAGAACCCACAATGCTTGCAGTCTTTGGATTTGAACCTGAGATGGGACAAATATGGCCCCCAGGAGAGTGCATGTATTTCAAATGTACTGGAGGCGGAACTCTCAGCTACGGACCAGAAGGAAGGCTGACCCACCACCACTAGCCAAGCTAAAGGGCTGTGGTGGCCACATAACTCATGGGGGAAATGTGATTCAAAGAATTTTTCTAAGAGGCGATATGAAACAGAAGAGTGAGAACTAGATGGAAGGCTTAGGAGCGCAAGTTTCCAGCCCTGATTCTGTCCCGAGGGCAGATTGATGCTGGGAAAGTTATCCTGCTTCCCTGTGCTTCTTCCCTTTTTAAAGATTTGTTTCTATTTGTTTTCTTTTTGGCTGCGCTGAGTCTGTTATTGCTTGAGGGCTCTCTCTGGGTGTGAGAAGCGGGGGCTACTTTCTAGTTGTGGTGGTTCCTCTTGCTGCAGAGCACAGCCTTTAGGGCACCAGCTTCAATAGTTGTGTCTTGGGGGCTCAGTAATTGTGGCACATGGGCTTAACTGACTCACAGGATATGGGATCTTCCCGAACCCAGGATGAACTGGTGTCCCTTGCAATGCAAGCTGGATGCTTAACTACTAGACTGCCAGAGAGGCCAACATCCTTTTCCTTGACTTTAAAATGAGAATGTTGAATAGGAACTGGAATAGTAAGTAGGCATTTCCTTATGTGCTGACCTCTTTTGCTTTAGCAAAGCCAGAAAGTGATGGTGTGAATATCTTGCCTTTTCCATACCTGTAGAGCTGATCTTTGAGTCATATTCCTGGTTTTGTGATGAAGTTGCCTGGTTGTATGGAGAAAGCAATGGCAACCCACTCCAGTACTCTTGCCTGGAAAATCCCATGGATGGAGGAGCCTGGTGGGCTGCAGTCCATGGGGTCGCTAAGAGTTGGCCATGACTGAGCAACTTCACTTTCACTTTTGGCTTTCATGAATTGGAAAAGGAAATGGCTACCCACTCCAGTATTCTTGCCTGGAGAATCCCAGGGACAGAGGAGCCTGGTGGGCTGCCGTCTCAGAGAGTTGGACACGACTGAAGCGACTTAGCAGCAGCAGCCTGGTTGCAAAGTAGCCTCTTCATTGTTTTTAATATCGCAATCACACAGGCCCACTTTAAAGGCCGTAATTTCTCCTGGCTTTCCACTGAGATCAAAGCCAGAGAAGAAAAATGCAAAGAAAGTATTTTCCTGTGCTGATGGATTGTACACTGAAAAGAAAGTCAAAGTAATCCATCTCCGTCAGCTTCTCTCTTTCCTCTGCTCTCACACACAGTTTGTTTACAAACTCTGCTGACCTACCATGAAGAGCTTCTGTAAGAATCAGGACCAACCAACCACCTGAGCTCCCTGGAGGCCAGGCCAAAAACTCAGTTTGCTTCTGTGCATTCCAGCTCAAGTAGACTGTGTCTCTTTTACGAGTGATGAGTTGTGACGGAGCTGCTGCTTTGATATTGTCCTCCGTGGCCCTTCTGTCAAACGGTAGCCTTGAACCCCACCCTGGGGAGGAAAAAGAGCAGGGAGGTCAATGCGTGGTGGCATCCAGGGAAATGTGTCAGCTCGCAAGTCTTCAGAACCTCCTGCCATAACAGCAGCTGTAGCTTGCAAATGTCTGAACCTGGAGATTTTTCTGCCTCCTTGTTTTGTCCTCGTGTGAAAAACTGTAAGTGGATCTATTCCTGTTTGGCCTCAAAGGCAACCCATTTAACAAGTCAGCCCTGGGCCTGCAGGTATTTGAGAAGCAATACAGCACATCCCCAGCCCGTGGTACTTCGTCTTCCGGGAACTCAGGCCGGCCTGTTTTCAGCCTCACGTGCCCTGCCTCCGGCATTGGGCGTACCACCGCCCTGTCCCCATTAGCGTGTCATTAGTGCCCTTAATGAAAATCCGGTTTTACACACTGAAAAGTGATCTGAAGCAGTCTCGAGGAAACGCTATAAAACCCGCCCCTGCTGTTAGCAGGAGCCTCCGCACACCTGCAGTTTTGACAGGGCTCTTAAAAAACCCTCTCCCCCTGGGTGGAAGGAGGGGCCACAAGTATAACAAACAGTGCAAACAGCTTCATGCCGGGGCTGGGAAGGCCCCCCTCTGCCCCACGTGCCCCATGATGAAGGAGTGAAACATTAAGTTTTTGTCTGAGGAAACTGGTCATTAACCCCAGGAACAGGGATCGTTCTCCAAACCCACCAGGCTTAAACAATCCTCTGTGGTTTTTTCTTTAGGCAGAAGTAAAGAAGTACCAATCACTCATTTAAAATAACCAACTGTTTCATAAAAAACTCAAGTATAAACTCCAGTGTTAGGGAATCTGTTTTTTATACTGTACGATACCGTGGAAAAAAACACAGTCAGTTGTCTTAATTCAAAGACACTATAGAATTGCTGTGTGGAATTAGAAAGTTGAAAGGAAAAGAAATAATTTCATTGAGAGAGATATAGTCCTACATTGAAACACAGAAAGAAGGGGGAGACGATCTTTGAATATTCATATACATTAAGAACAATGCTGATCTAGGCAATTCCTTCAGCAGGGATTCAGCAAAGGCACTTAAAACTGGCTGTGAGGATGGAGAGGAACCAGGTCTGTGCCACTGTGACTGAGACACAGGACAACCACACTGGCAGGAAGAGGACTGTTCCTTCATACAGTAGCTCCAGAGTGGACTCGAAAGTTCAGCCCAGGGCCGTGCTGGATTTCTCAATAACTTTTTATTTTATAGATATATAGATGCGTGTGCATTTCAACAGGACATAAGATCATGTATTAGATACATGCATTATATATATATAGTTGATAACTATATAGTTATATGTATGTGTGTATATATATATATAGTTGATTTTGGTCACTAGTTGTGGCCAACTCATTGTGATCCCATGGTCTGTAGCCTGCCAGGCTTCTCAGTCTATGGGATTTACCAGGCAAGAATATAGGAGTGGGTTGCCATTTCCTTCTCCATGAGATCTTCTTGACCCAGGGAGCAAACCCACGTCTCCTGCATTGACAGGCAGATTCTTTACCACTGAGCCATGTGGGAATCCCTAATATATATACATATACACACATATACTTATTTACTTTTGAAAGACATTTGAATATGGAAATAACCACAGCTTCAGAGCTGCATAGAGTACTGAAAGTGAAAGTCACTCAGTTGTGTCTGACTCTTTGCAATCCCATGGACTCTACAGTCCATGGAACTCTCTAGGCCAGAATAGTAGAGTGGGTAGCCTTCCTCTTCTCCAGGGGATCTTCCCAACCCAGGGATCGAATCCAGGTCTCCTGCATTGCAGGCGGATTCTTTACCAGCTGAGCCACAAGGGAAGGCCCAAGAAAACTAGAGTGAGTAGCCTATCCCTTCTCCAGTGGATCTTCCTGACCCAGGAATCAAACCAGGGTCTCCTGCATTGCAGGCGGATTCTTTACCAGCTGAGCTCTCAAGGAAGCCCAGTGAGTGTTGAAAAGGTGTTTAAAATCAAGCAAAACTATAGAAAATACCTGTATTTTCTATGGCTCACAGTAGTACAGCCTTAAGGCATTGCTTGAAGAAAGAAAACCAAATAAATCACAAAGGAAACTTGTTTTTTCCACCCTTCATGAAGTAGCATTTTTGTTTTTAAGATTTTTTGTTTATGTAGACCATTTTAAAAATCTTTATTGGGCTTGTTACAGTAATGCTTCTGTTTTATGTTTCGGATTTTTTTGGCCCTAAAGCATATGGCTAAACTTAGGTCCCTAACCAGCAATGGAACCTGTGCCTCCTGCATTGGAAAGCTAAGTCTTAACCGCTAGACCACCAGGGAAGTCTTGAAGTGGTATTTTGAGCTCCCTGTTTGAAGACCCCTTCTGAGTACACATTTATACAGTCATTTCCTGGCTGCATATTTCTATTGACATGGAACTCCTTATATCTCAAGTCATCAGAATCTATTTCTCAGTAACTCTTATTTTAAAATAGGTTCATCTTATGTTCTCCCCAAATAAGCCTACCTCTCATTTTTACCCTTTCAACCCAAATTCATCGCTGTTACAGTCCTGAATGAATCTCAGCTTTCTTTCACTGACAACACTTCACATATTTGAAGTGCTAGGAGAAGCATTTTCCTCCCCGTGTAGGGAGTCATGACAGCTCATAAAGCAGTGGAATGAGTAATGGCACGCTCTCTCTCTCAGCTCCCTGTCCATGAGTAAACACCTCTAGAGGTTTCTGGGGAGGTCCCTCCTTCTCTGTTCTTGATATTGGAACTTGATGGGTATGAGGAAGGGATCTTATTTGAGCTGGATGAGCAAAGGTCAGCTCTACATATTCCTTTCTGAGGCGGTCATTCTAAGGTCTAGATTTGAAGAGAAATACTAGGAACTTGGACTATGAGTACCAGAAGGACCATTTTTATAATCTGCAGGGCTCCTGTTTAAGAAAATGATTAATAATTTAAAAGTGTTGATGGCACAGCAGCAAGACCTTGTGCAGTTTCCATGCCCTAGAAGCGGGCTCTGGCTGCTCATTAAAGTGATTCTATTTAATCTAATTTTATAAGTTGTAAAGTTAATATTTCTATCTTCATTGGTCTTATATCCTTGCATTTTTCTTAACTGGCCATAGATTGAAGTCAAGTTTAGTAGAGAGAGGTGTGGTTTGTAAAATCCCTTATAATCATAATAGAAGGCAGGGATTATCTCCCTAGAATCTACTTTTATGCAGGTTAAGAAAGTTTTGACAACTAAATGGAATATAATAAGCCTTTAAATGGTTATTAATGCTCTATGACATGTAAAAAAATTTTAGCATGTAATGAGATGAAAGCAAAGGAAGTATTAAGTATAAAGTTATATATATTATTTAGAAACTCTGCAGACACTGCCTTTGAGAGATGTTCAACCAGTAATGCTAACAGTTGATATATCTGCATGGCAAAACTATGGAGGATTCCTTTTATAACTGTCTTTTAATGTTCTACAATTAATAATTAAACCTGAAGTCACAAGAATGTTAAACATATGATCTGAAATTCTCAAAACAATGAAAGAAAATGTCTCAGGATTAAGTAAACCATTACTCATCAGGATGAAAGTGTCATTTGGGCAGGATGAATCGTAAAAGATGCATCCATTAACATATTGTGGTGAAATCTCAGAACAATGAAATGAGAAAAAAGATGATGGCTTTTAGTGTTTGGAAATTTGGAACAGATTTGTGCATGGAAAAGGTGGAGAAATAAGAAGATCTAGATTGCTATATCTTACAGTGCTATTACGCAAATGTGAAAATAAAGACGTGCCGATTCAGAAATCTTATCACAATTAGGCTTTCTCTAAAATATACAGTACTGGTAGAGTCATTGAAGAATAGGTATAGAATGAGACTGACAGGAATAAAAGTCAGTCTGACTTAAAATTGGGCACATTACATAACCTCTCATACCTCAATTTTCTCAGCTGTAAAATAGGAGTAGAATTCCCCTCATATTTTTCCATGAGAATTAAATATATTAATATAGATTAAGTAGATACAAGAATACCTAATAAAAATAAAATAAAATAATAATAATTGTCACAATAATAATAATAAATATTATCACATAGTTGTTAATATGGGCAGAAGGATACAGAGTTGAAAGTTTTTATCTCACAGGGAGAATGTACAGATGGAATAACTCTAGGCATTTAAAAATTATCAGTTATATTTGACTAGGATAATATATCATGATGACATTGGATTTGTTCCAGAAATGCAAGTTTTGCCTAACACTTAAAAATTCAACCAAGGCTATTCATCACAGCAACATAAAAAATGAATAATTATCTCATTGCATAAAAAGTATTAGATAAAAATTTAATGTCTGTTCATGATTGAAAAGAAACCATTAATAAACTAGTAGTAGAAAGGAAACTTCCTCTCCAGTGTTATTGAGATATAACTGACATATAACATTGTGTAGGTTGAAAGTATACAACATGATGATTAGATACCCATATATCTTGTGAGATGATTGCCACAATAAGATTAGCTAACACAGTATCTCACATAGTTACCACTGTGTGTGTGTGTATGTGTGTGTGTGTGTGTGTGTGTATGTGTATGTGTGTGTAGCATTGTTAATTATAAGGCTTCCCTGGTGGCTAGTCATCATAATATGCACTAGACTCCTAGAACTTATTCATTTTATGATTTAAAGTTTTGTACTCTTTGACTAAAATCTTCCCATTTCCTCTGCCCTCCAAACTGTCATAATCACCAAACTGCTGTCTGTTTCTGTGAGCTCAACGTTTTAGATTCCACATATAACTGAGATTGTAGTATTTGTTCTTCTCTGACTGGCTTATTTCACTTAGCCTAATGCCCTCAAGGTTCATCCTTGTTGCCACAAATAGCAGGATTTAGAAGGGACCTTGAAAATCTAATAGTGCATGGTATTTAACAAAACCTACAATAAACAGCATACTCGATAATGAAATTATCAGTTGTATTCTTAAAAACTGAAACAGAACAAGGAAGCAGTCATGGGCTAAAGGTCCTAGCCAGTTCAATAAGACCAGAAGCATAAGCAAAATGGAAGGAAAGATGTATTGCTTGTAACTAATACCATAATTTTGTACATAGAAATACCAAAATACTGACATGCTAGTTTAAGAGAATGAATTTAATAAACTCCATGGAATAAAAGGTAAGTATAATAATCAAATTTGCTTTTGGATGTCAACAATAAATAACTGGAAATTATATTACAATAAAATGGCATTAAAATAACTTCAAAAACAACAAATGCTTTCACATATACCTAAGAGTAGGTATGGAAAACCTTTACACTGAAATGTATAAAATATTATTAACAAAAAATATGAGACAAAAATAGACCATGTTCATAGAATAGAAGCCTCAATATTTTAAAATTCTCACTTTCTTCAATTTGATTTAAAATACAGTCTGATTTTAAGCAAAATTTCATTGGAGTTTTATGTGCAAGTTGATAAGCTAATTATAAAAATGTTATGGAAACACAAAGGAATTAGATGAGCCATCTGATTTTGAACAACAACAAATTAGAGGACTTGCACTATTAGATATTACGGCCAAATATAAAATTACAGTGATTAAGATGTGGTGGTATTGGTACCAAGTAAATCAATCAATCAAATAAACAACTGAAATAGAATAGAGACACCAGAAGTTGACTGATGTATACATTGTCACCTGATTCATGTAAAACAACACTACAGTATAGCAGAGAAAGGATGGTGTTTTTAATATATGATGTGTCTTTTATAAGTTCAAATGGAAAATAAATGTGTCTTAATTCCTTCCTCACACCATACATAAAATAATTCCGTGAAGTTTAAAAATCTAAATGTGAAAGATAAAAGACAGCTTTTAGGGAAAAGTAATGAGAGAATATTTCTGTAAAATTGTAGTAAGCAACAGTTCTGGTAAGGGGAAGAGTAATGCTTATGAAATGCACTCACAGCCTTCCCTTGTTCATAACCAAAGCCTGCTCTCCAGAAGAAAGGCTTTGCCAGAGCCTTATCTCAGCTGGGAAAGAGTGTAATTTGCAGTCCTTAACTTTCCTGTCTCACCTAGGGAGATGAGGGGGTGGTGGTGGGAATACAGAGTCAACAACGGGCAAGGGCTTCAAGGAAACGGATTGGGATTACTGCAGCTAAGGGGAGGGGAAAGGTTATACCACTATGGAAACACCTGTGAAGGTCACATTTCTGAGACCCAGGTCCATAAGAAAGCCTGAGAGTCAATCATAAAATTGTAGAATGCCAGGTTATAGTATGCCAGGGTGGTTTAGTTATTTTACATTCCAAGTTTGATAAATTTAAATCTCTATGATATCAGAATCTTATCATGACTGCTTTGTCTCTATAAAGTGTGTTTTCTCTTGCTTTTTTTGCAAGGCTTCTAATTTTTTGATGAAAGTGAGAAATTTTGTATTGAGTTATCACTTTTAGCTCCTATTGGAGCTGAAGTAAACAGGCCATTAGTGAGAGGGTGTATGTTAATCTGGCTATAAGTATGCCTTTGTATATCACATGTTGTAGTTATAGGTGGCAGAGTTTTCACATTCCTCTGGTGTCCTTGTTTTTTTTTTCTCTTCTCTTGAGACTTCCTAATTATGCCTCTCAGAGAATCTGTGTCTTGAAGTTTTTCCAGTTGTAACCCACTGTTACACTTGGAGCCCAGTTAGTGTGGTGTGGTGTAGGGGCTGAGTGGGAGGGCATTCTATGTCCATTGACAGATGAATGGATAAAGAAACTGTAGTACATATATACCATGGAATATTAGTCATGAAAAGGAAAACATTTGACTCAGTTCTAATTAGGTGGACGAGCCTAGAGCCTATTATACAGAGTGAAGTAAGTCAGAAAGAGAAAAAGAAATATCTGTTAGCACATATATATGGAATATAGAAAGGTGGTACTGAGGAAACTATCTGCATGGCAGCAATGGAAATTCAGATATAGAGATCAGATTTGTGGGCACAGTGGAGGAAGGATAGACAGGGATGAACTGAAAGAGTAACGCTGAAACATACATTACCATGCATAAAATTGATAACCAGTGGGAACTTGCTGTATGTAGCAGAGAGCTCAAACATGGTGCTCTGTGACAACCTAGAGGACTGGGATGAGATGGGAGGTGGGAAGGAGATTCAAGAAGGAGGCTACATATGTATACCTATGGCTGATTCGTGCTGATGTATGGCAGAAATGACAGAATACTGTAAAGCAATGCTAAACATTCTAAGGTGGAGAGAAGACATTATGTGAGAAGAGATGACTGATGGAAACAGATAGATGAAAACTTGAAAAAAAATAATCTAAAGGAAATGCTAGAAATCAGGAACACTGTAACAGAAATGAAGAATGACTTTGGTGCACCGATCAGTAAACTCAACATGTCTGAGGATTGGGAACTTGCTGTATGTAGCAGAGAGCTCAAACATGGTGCTCTGTGACAACCTAGAGGACTGGGATGAGATGGGAGGTGGGAAGGAGATTCAAGAAGGAGGCTACATATGTATACCTATGGCTGATTCGTGCTGATGTATGGCAGAAATGACAGAATACTGTAAAGCAATGCTAAACATTCTAAGGTGGAGAGAAGACATTATGTGAGAAGAGATGACTGATGGAAACAGATAGATGAAAACTTGAAAAAAAATAATCTAAAGGAAATGCTAGAAATCAGGAACACTGTAACAGAAATGAAGAATGACTTTGGTGCACCGATCAGTAAACTCAACATGTCTGAGGATAGAATTGGTGAGCTTGAAGGTAGTTCAACAGAAACTACCCAAACTAAAACTCAAAGGAAGAGGAATGAAAAAAAAAAAAAATGAAGAAGAAGAACAAACACGCGATAATTAGGGGACAATTTCAAATGTGGTTCAGTTCAGTTCAGTCGCTCAGTTGTGTCAGACTCTTTGAGACCCCATGAACCACAGCACGACAGGCCCTCCTGTCCATCACCAACTCCTGGAGTCCCCCCAAACCCTTGTCCATTGTGTCGGTGATGCCATGCAACCATTTCATCCTCTGTGGTCCCCTTCTCCTGCCCTCAATCTTTCCCAGCATCAGGGTCTTTTCAAATGAGTCATCACTCTGCATCAGGAGGCCAAAGTATTGGCATTTCAGGTTCAACATCAGTCCCTTCAATGAACACCCAGGACTGAGCTCCCTTAGGATGTAGCATCCACATAATTGGAACACCAGAAGGAAAAGAAAGAAAATGGAGCAGAAAAAATATTTGATTTAATAATGGTCAAGAACTGTCCAAAATTATAACAGACTTCAAACCACATAGCAAGGAAGCTCAGAGAACACCGAGCAGAAAAATACCAAACATATACATCTCAAGCCTAAGTATATTGTATTTAAACTGCAGAAAATTAAAAATAAAAAGAAAATATTGAAGTCAGAAGGAAAATAAGAATCACCTTAACTATAGAGGAAAAAGGATAAGGATAACATCAGACTTATCATCAGAGATCAGGCAAGCAAGAAGAGAGGGGAGTGAATTATTTAAAATGTTGAAAGAAAAAACAAACTGATTTAGAATTCTGTACCAGTGAAATTATGCTTAAAAAAGGCAATTAAGGACAAGTAAATCTTTTTCAAACAAACCAAAATTGAGATTAATCACCTCCCCTAAAAAGAATGTTAAAGGAAGTTCTTTACTCAGAGAGAACAGTATAAATAATACATAGCCAAAAGAGTAGTCTCAAAAGAAGTAAAAATAGTTTGAACTAAATACAAATCCAACTTACCAAGATCTTTGGGATGCAACAAAAGTAGTGCTAAGAGGGAAACATTAAAAGAACTGTACATAGGAGAGAACAGGATGGTGGAGGAGTAGGTAGATGTGGAGTACATCTCTCTCCACGGATACATCAGGAACACACCTTCAGACACAGAAGTGCATGCAGAAGACCAGCTGAGAGCAGACAGGAGGACCTGATCAGTGGGAAAGAATATATTAGTTCAGTTCAGTTCAGTCGCTCAGTTGTGTCCGACTCTTTGAGACCCCATGAATCGCAGCACGCCAGGCCTCCCTATCCATCACCATCTCCCGGAGTTCACTCAGACTCACGTCCATCGAGTCGGTGATGCCATCCAGCCATCTCATCCTCGATCGTCCCCTTCTCCTCCTGCCCCCAATCCCTCCCAACATCAGAGTCTTTTCCAATGAGTCAACTCTTCACATGAGGTGGCCAAAGTACTGGAGTTTCAGCTTCAGCATCATTCCTTCCAAAGAAATCCCAGGGTTGATCTCCTTCAGGATGGACTGGTTGGATCTCCTTGCAGTCCAAGGGACTCTCAAGAGTCTTCTCCAACACCACAGTTCAAAAGCATCAATTCTTCGGCGCTCAGCTTTCTTCACAGTCCAACTTTCACATCCATACATGACCACAGGAAAAACCATAGCCTTGACTAGGCGGACCTTAGTCGGCAAAGTAATGTCT
>SJYX01012412.1:149529-171610 GCA_006410675.1 Oreotragus oreotragus | reverse complement strand
CAGTTCTAACTGTTGCTTCCTGACCTGCATACAGATTTCTCAAGAGGCAGGTTAGGTGGTCTGGTATTCCCATCTCTTTCAGAATTTTCCACAGTTTATTGTGATCCACACAGTCAAAGGCTTTGGTATAGTCAATAAAGCAGAAATAGATGTTTTTCTGGAACTCTCTTGCTTTTTCCATGATCCAGCAGATGTTGGCAATTTGATCTCTGGTTCCTCTGCGTTTTCAAAAACCAGCTTGAACATCAGGGAGTTCACGGTTCACATATTGCTGAAGCCTGGCTTGGAGAATTTTGAGCATTACTTTACTAGCGTGTGAGATGAGTGCAATTGTGCGGTAGTTTGAGCATTCTTTGGCATTGCCTTTCTTTGGAATTGGAATGAAAACTGACCTTTTCCAGTCCTGTGGCCACTGCTGAGTTTTCCAAATTTGCTGGCATATTGAGTGCAGCACTTTCACCATGCAAAACTTGGTAGGATGAAGGAACCGGGGAGAAAAACAGGAGTGCTCCTAGGACTGGACCTGCCCTTGGTGGGCAGGGGAACTGAAGCAGGGCTGCTGCTGCTGCTAAGTCACTTCAGTCGTGTCCGACTCTGTGTGACCCCATAGACGGCAGCCCACCAGGCTCCCCCATCCCTGGGATTTTCCAGGCAAGAATACTGGAGTGGGTTGCCATTTCCTTCTCCAATGCATGAAAGAGAAAAGTGAAAGTGAAGTCACTTAGGTGGGGTGCCATTGCCTTCCCCGAAGCAGGGCTGAAGATCCCCATATCAGGGCAACTGTCTGAGTCAGAGGAGAAACATTTAAGACTGAGAGTGAAACAGCTGATCTGTGGCAGCCTAAACGGAATGAGAATCACACAGTCCTTGCTGCAGCCATACACACCCTGGACAGGGACGAAGATCCCCTAGAAGGTGCTGTGGCTGGGAGCTGGAGCTTGGGGATTGTGGAGCAATCCCAGGGCGAGGGCTGCTGTTGACTGTGGAGAGATGGATCAAGGGGATGTGAGGGAGGAGATTGTGGTGGGAAACACCTGGGGAGGAAAGCCAGGCAGCCATGGAAGCGAGGCAATACTGCTGAGTCATGCGTAGTGGATGGAGCCATCACCGTAGCCTCTCTCTCTCTCCACAGGCCAGCATCAGGAGCTAAACAATAGAGAAGCTGGCCCTTCAAAACGCCTGAGGCACTGAACTACAGAGCAGGACCCCACCCAGGGTGCCCCTTTAAGTGCCTGACGTGCCAATCTACAGAGGACCCCAGCTAGGGGGGCCCATCTATGTGCCTCATATGCTGAACAACAGAGAAGGATCCCAGGCAAGGGAGCCCTCTAGGTGCCTGACTTGGTGGAGCTAAGGAGAAAGACTGGCCAGAAAGGCCTTCTGATCGCCAGCTACAAGAAGCTCAAAAAAAGACTCTGATAGGGCCACAACTCCTGTGGCAGAGGCAGTCCTTGTCCCTGCACACGTGGTGCCGGCAGGGTCCCTGCAAGACAAACAGCTGAACCACCTTCACACTCAGCCCACACTGGGTCAGAGTCATCACATGCAAAAAAAAAAAAACTTTTTGCATCTATGCATGCAGGGTGGCTTCTGTCAAGTCCAACACTTTGCGACCCTGTAGACTGTGGCCTGCCAGGCTTCTCAGTCAGTAGGGTACTTCAGGCAACAATACTGGAGCATATTGTCCAATACTGGTTGCCATACCCTTTTAGAGCTCTATATTTCCTGCTGCCCTAGCCACCAACTCCCCTCAGTACCTGGTGCTGCCAGAACCCCGGTGATCCAAGTAGCTGCACCACCTCCACACTGGGCCCTCACAGGGGCAAACCCAAGTTCTCCAGGCAGCCTCAGGACTGAAACCCAGTGGGCGATCCACATGCAGAGGAGGAAATAAAACTACAGTTGAAACTTAGGGGCAATGTGGCTAAGAAAAAAGTCCCAAAACCTTCCCACCAGCTGCACAAGCTGCAGATTAAATCCACGCAATCAACTAGGCAGACTTTGTGTCTATGGAATATATAAAAGGTCACTGAGAGCTCACACACACACACACACACACACACACACATACATACAAAACACACTAGCTCTGGTAGCTGTGGAGGCAAGAACAAACATGGATAGGACCAAATTAGAATCTGAGCTGCCCCCACAGCAGGTCCAGAGACCAGCACAGTGTTGGAGGGCATCTAGGGAGGCGAGGTGGACTGTGACTCCCAGTGAGGGAAAGGACTCTGACAGCAATGATTCAAGAAAAACATTTAATATTCTTATGTTTTGATTTGTTCTGTAGATTCTTTCAGATTTTTTTAAAATTTTATTTTCCCCCTCTGTTGTAGTTGTAAATTTTATTGGCACTATAAAATCCAATTAAGTTTTTGAGCTTCCCTGCCCCATTACATTATTTACTGTTGTTGTAAACCTCTGCATCAATGACAGGCTTTTGCAGTTCTGTGGCATTTTCTTTCTTCCTTTTTTTTCTTTCTTCTTCCTTTATTTTTATTTTCTCTTTTTTGAATGTGAAGTTTTAATTTTTGTAAACTGTTATTATATTTTCTACATTTATTCCTTTGTTTGCTTTTCCTACTATTCTTATCCCCTTGTAGTTAATCTTTAATGTATATAAATCTTCTTTATTTATCTCTGTTTAACTCTGCATATCTATTCTTTCTTTCTTTTCTTCCCTGTCAACATATTTGTTAGTTTTGTTTTCATTGCTTTATTCCCCTCTTGGCTCCTTGCTTTAGTTTTGTTTTCGAGTTTGTGCTTTAGTTAGTTTTATTCTTAACTGGTAGATATAAATTTTTATTTCCTTTGTTTGCCAGGTCAATCTGCTGTACTTTATTTTTGCTGCACTGTTTTGATTTTGTTTATGGGTATATATGTATATTTCATTATTTTAATTATTATTTGCTTGATTTTGTAACTGCCATTTGTCAGGGGTTCATCTTTGATTTCTTGTTTTGGGGTATTTATTTTAATCTCACAATGCCATAACAAACCACATGTGGAATCTTCATTCCTGACCAGAGATCAAGCCATGAGCCTTTGGAGTCAGAGCATTGACTCCAAGGCCTTAGACCACCAGAGAACTAACCCTAGGGAGTATCAAATAGTGAGAACTCACACAAAGGAAACCACTTGAATACAAGACCTGGCATCACTCAACCACTAGCAGCACCCTGTGCAGGACAAACAAAACAAAAATATAAACCCAATCATCAGCATGCAGGATTACTACCACACTCAGGCTTGACCATCAAGGGAAAAACAACCAACTAAACAAACAAAAACTCAGCACAATTATCACCCTATACAAAGCTTGCACAATCACTGGACCAACCTTAGGGGAACAGAAACCAAAAGGAAGAAAGAATTAAACCTTGAAGCCTGTGAAAAGGAGACCTCAAACACAGTAAGTTAAAAAAAAAAAAAAAGAAAAGGCAGAGAAATACTACACAAATGAAACAAAGTAGGAACACAGAAGTCCAAATTAAGGAGAGGAAATAGGTAAACTGCCTGAAAAAGAATTCAGAATAATGATAGTAAAGATGATCAAAAATCTTGAAAACAGAAAGGAGAAAATGAAAGATTCAATTAACAAAGACCTAGAATTAAATAATAAACTTAGAGAGATAAACAACACAATTACTGAAATTAAAAATGTTCTAGAAGGAATCAATAGCAGAATATTTGAATCAGAAGGATGAATCAGTGAGCTGGAAAGTAAAATGGTAGAAATAACTTCTGAAGAGCAGAATAAAGTAAAACACATGAAAAGAACCGAGGATAGTCTCAGAGACCCCTGGGACAATATCAAACACACCAACATTCAAATTATAGGGGTCCCAGAAGAAGAAGAGAAAAAGAAAGGATATTATAAATTTTTAAAGAGATTATAGTTGAAAATTTCCCCAACATGGAAAAGGAAATAGTACATCAAGTTCAAGAGGTACAAAGAGTCCCATACAGGATAAACCAAGGAGAAACACACCAAGACACACACTAATCAAACTAACAAAGACTAAACACAAAGAAGGAATATTAAAAGCAGCAAGGGAAAAGCAACAAGTAACATACAAGGGAGACTTCACGTGTTTAACAGCTGATCTTTCAGCAGAAACTCTGCAGGCCAGAAGGGAATGGCAGGATATACTTAACGTATTGAAAGGGAAAAATCTACAACTAAGATTACTGTTAACTGCAATAATCTCATTTGCAATTGATGATTAAATAAAAAGCTTTTCAGACAAGCAAAAGTTAAGAGAATTCAGTACCACCACTCCATCCTTACAACAAGTGTTAAAGGGGCTTAAATAGTCAAGAAATACAAGGCAAGAAAAAGAGATACAAAATCAACCCCAAACAATGAAGAAAATGGCAATAAGAACATATATATCCATAATTATTTTAAATGTAAATGGATTAAATGCTTCAACCAAAAGACACAGGATGGCTGAATGAATACAAAAACAAGACCCTACAGGATAAACCAAGGAGAAACACACCAAGACACACACTAATCAAACTAACAAAGACTAAACACAAAGAAGGAATATTAAAAGCAGCAAGGGAAAAGCAACAAGTAACATACAAGGGAAACTTCACGTGTTTAACAGCTGATCTTTCAGCAGAAACTCTGCAGGCCAGAAGGGAATGGCAGGATATACTTAACGTATTGAAAGGGAAAAATCTACAACTAAGATTACTGTTAACTGCAATAATCTCACTTGCAATTGATGGTTAAATAAAAAGCTTTTCAGACAAGCAAAAGTTAAGAGAATTCAGTACCACCACACCATCCTTACAACAAGTGTTAAAGGGGCTTAAATAGTCAAGAAATACAAGGGAAGAAAAAGAGATACAAAATCAACCCCAAACAATGAAGAAAATGGCAATAAGAACATATATATCCATAATTATTTTAAATGTAAATGGATTAAATGCTTCAACCAAAAGACACAGGATGGCTGAATGAATACAAAAACAAGACCCATATATACGCTGTCTACAAGAAACCAACTTCAGACTTAAAGACACATATAGACTGAAAGTGAGAGGATGGAGAAATGTATTCCATCAAATGGGAAGCAAAAGAAAGCTGGAGTAGCAATCCTCATATCAGACAAAATAGACCTTAAAATAGAGAAGATTACAAGAGATAAGGAAGGACACTACATAATGATCAAGGGATCAATCCAAGAGGAAGACATAACAATTGTAATTATCTATGCACCCAAAATAGGAGCACCTCAATACATAGACAAACACTAACAGACATAAAAGAAAAATTTGAGAGTAACACAATAATAGTAGGAGACTTTAACACCCCATTCACACCCATGGACAAATCATCAAAATAGAAAATTAATAAGGAAACACAAGTCTTAAGTGATATATTAGATGAGATGGATCTCACTGATATATTCAGGACATTCCATCCAAATGTGGAAGAATACACCTTCTTCTCAAGTCCACATGGAATGTTCTCCAGGATAGACCACATCTTGGGTCACAAATCAAACCTCAGTAAATTTAAGAAAACTGAAATTGTATCAGGCATCTTCTCTGACCACAAAGCTATGAGACTAGATATCAATTAAAAAAAGACTGTAAAAAAAACACAAACACATTGATATTAAGCAATATGTTTCTAAATAACCAACAGGATACTGAAGAAATCAAATGGGAAATCCAAAAATTTCTAGAAACAAATGACAAAGAAAATCCGACAACTCAAAACCTATGGGATGCAGCAAAAGCAGTTCTCAGAAGGCAGTTTATAGCAATACAACCCTATCTCAAGAAAGAAGAAAAACATCAAATAGACAACCTTACTTTATACCTAATACAACTGGAAAAAGAACAACAAGAAAAAAATAATCCCACAATTAGCAGAAGGAAAGAAATCATAAAAATCAGAGCAGAAATAAATGAAAAAGAAAGGAAAGAAACAATAGTAAAGATTAATAAAGCTAAAAACTGGTTGAGATGATAAACAAAATTGACAAAACTCTAGCCAGACTCATCAAGAAAAAAAGGAGAATCAAATCACACAAAATTCAAAATGAAAAAGGAGAGGTTACAACAGACAATGCAGAAATACAATGGATTATAAAAAACTATTATGAATAACTATATGGTGATAAAATGTATAACCTGGAAGAAATGGACAGATTCTTACAAAAGTTCAATCCTCGAAGACTGAACCAGGAAGAACAGGAAATTATGAAAAACCCAATTACAAGCACTGAAATTAAATCTGTCATCATAAATCTCCCCCAAAAACCAAAAGACCAGGACCAGATGGCTTCACAGGAGAATTCTATCAAACATTTAGAGTAGAGCTTATGCCTATCCTTCTAAAAGTCTTTCAAAAAACTGCAGAGGAAGGAACACTTCTAAACTCATTCTATGAGGCCACTATCACCCTGACACCAAAACCAGACAAAGACAACACACAAAAAAGAAAAATACAGGCCAGTATCACTGATGAACATAGATGCAAAAATCCTCAACAAAATTTTAGCAAACAGAATTCAGCAACACATCAAATAGCTCATGCACCATGATCAAGCTGGCTTTATTCCAGGGATGCAAGGATTCTTCAAAATATGCAAATCAATCAGTGTGATACACCATATTAACAAATTGAAAGATAAAAACCATATGATAATCTCAATAGATGCAGAAAAAGCCTTTAACAAAATTCAGCGCCCATTTATGATTAAAAGACTTCCAAAAATGGGCATGGAAGAAACATATCTCAACATAGTAAAGGCCATAGATGATAAGCCTACAGTAAACATTATTTTCAATGGTGAAAAACCGAAAGCATTTCCCCTAAGATCAGGAACAAAACCACTTTCATGACTATTATTCAACATAGTTCTGGAAGTCCTAGCTACAGCAATCAGAGAAGAAAGGGAAATAAAAAGAATCCAGATCAGAAAAGAAGTAAAGCTCTCACTGTTTGTTGATGACATGATACTACACCTAGAAAACCATAAAGGTAGTATCAGAAAATTGCTAGAGCCAATCAGTGAATTTAGCAACGTTGCAGGACACGAAATCAATACACAGAAATCATTTGCTTCTCAATAGATGCAGAAAAAGCCTTTAACAAAATTCAGCGCCCATTTATGATTAAAAGACTTCCAAAAATGGGCATGGAAGAAACATATCTCAACATAGTAAAGGCCATAGATGATAAGCCTACAGTAAACATTATTTTCAATGGTGAAAAACCGAAAGCATTTCCCCTAAGATCAGGAACAAAACCACTTTCATGACTATTATTCAACATAGTTCTGGAAGTCCTAGCTACAGCAATCAGAGAAGAAAGGGAAATAAAAAGAATCCAGATCAGAAAAGAAGTAAAGCTCTCACTGTTTGTTGATGACATGATACTACACCTAGAAAACCATAAAGGTAGTATCAGAAAATTGCTAGAGCCAATCAGTGAATTTAGCAACGTTGCAGGACACGAAATCAATACACAGAAATCATTTGCATTTCTATATACTACCAATGAAAAATCAGAAAGAGAAATTAAGGAATCAACCTCATTCACCATTGCAACAAAAAGATTTAAATATCTAGGAATAAACTTACCTAATGAGACAAAAGAACTGTACACAGAAAATTATGACACTGATGAAAGAAATCAAAGATGATATAAACAGACGGAAAGATATTCCATGTTCCTGAGTAGGGAGAATCAATATTGTGAAAATGCCTATACTAACAAATGCAGTCTACAGATTCAGCGTGATCCCTATCAAATTGCCAATGGCATTTTTCATAAAATTAGAGCAAAATGTTTCACAATTCATATGGAAACACAAAAGGCCCCAAATAGCCAAAGCAGTCTTGAGAAAGAAGAATGGACTTGGAGGAATTAACCTTCCTGACTTCAGATTGTACTAAAAAGCTATAGTCATCAAGACAGTATGATACTGGTGCAAAAACAGAAATATAGACCAATGGAGCAAGACAGAAAGCCCAGAAATAAACCCATGCACCTATGGGTACTTTATTTTTGACAAAGTAAGCAAGAATACACAATGGGGCAAAGACAGCCTCTTCAATGAATGATGCTGGGAAAATTGGACAGCTACATGTAAAATAATGAAATTAGAACACTTCCTGTCACCATACACAAAGATAAACTCAAAATGAATTAAAGATCTAAATGTAAGACCATAAACTATAAAACTCTTAGAGGAAAACATAGAACAGTCAATGACATAAAGCAAGATCCTCTATGACCCACCTCCTAGAGTAATGCAAATAAAAGCAAAAATAAACAAATAGGACCTGATTAAACTTAAAAGCTTTTGCACAGCAAATGAGACTGTGCTGCTGCTGCTAAGCCGTGTCAGTCGTGTCCGACTCTGTGTGACCCCATAGATGGCAGCCCACCAGGCTCCTCCGTCTCTGGGATTCTCCAGGCAAAAACACTGGAGTGGGTTGCCATTTCCTTTCCAATGCATGAAAGTATAAACAAGGTGAAAAGACAACCCTCAGAATGGGAGAAAATAATAGCAAATGAAACAACTGACAAAGGATTAATTTCTAAAATATACAAACAGCTCATACAACTCAATACCAGAAAAACAAGCAACCCAGTCAAAAAGTGGGGAAAAGACTTAAAGAGACATTTCTCCAAAGAAGACACACAGATGGCTAACAAACACATGAAAAGATGCTCAGCATTGCTCATTATCAGAGAAATGCAAATCAAAACTACAATGAGACATCACCTCACACCAGTCAGAATGATGATCATCAAAAAGTCTACACACAATAAATGCTGGAGAGGGTGTGGAGAAAAGGGAATGCTCTTGCACTGTTGGTGGGAATATAAATTGATACAGCCACTATGAAAGACAGTATGGAGGTTCCTTAAAAAACTAGGAATAAAACCACCATATGACCCAGCAAGCCCACTCCTAGGCATATACACTGAGGAAAATAAAACNGTGTGGAGAAAAGG
Organism: Oreotragus oreotragus; assembly: GCA_006410675.1. Lineage (NCBI taxonomy): Eukaryota > Metazoa > Chordata > Mammalia > Artiodactyla > Bovidae > Oreotragus > Oreotragus oreotragus. The sequence continues at coordinate 162,612 of SJYX01012412.1, read as the reverse complement.
GAATGCTCTTGCACTGTTGGTGGGAATATAAATTGATACAGCCACTATGAAAGACAGTATGGAGGTTCCTTAAAAAACTAGGAATAAAACCACCATATGACCCAGCAAGCCCACTCCTAGGCATATACACTGAGGAAAATAAAACTGAAAAAGCTTCACGTATCCCTTTGTTCATTACAGCACTATTTACATTAGCTAGAACATGGAATCAACCTAGATGTCCATGAACAGATGAATGGATAAAGAAATTGTGATATGTGTACACAATGGAGTATTACTCAACCATAAAAAGGACCACATTTGAGTCAGTTCTAATGAAGTGGGTGAACCTAGAACCTATTATACAGACTGAAGTAAGTCAGAAAGAGAAAGAGAAATATAATATTCTAATACATATATACGGAATCTAGAAAAATGGTACTGAAGAATTTCTTTACAGGGCAGCAATGGAGAAACAGACATAGAAAATAGGCTTATGGACAAGGGGAGAGGGGAGGAGAGAGTAAGATGTATGGAAAGAGTAACATGGAAACTTGCATTACCATATATAAACTAGATAGCTACCAGGAATTTGCTGTACGGCTCAGGAAACTCAAACAAGGGCTCTGTATCAAACTAGAGGGATGGACAGGGAGATGGGAGGAAGTTTCAAAAATGAGGGAATATATGTATACCGATGGCTGATTTATGTTGAAGTTTGACAGAAAGCAACAAAATTCTGTAAAGCAATCATCCTTCAACTTAAAAATAAATAAATTTTTAAAAATCTGTTTAATCAAAGAAATGAGAAAACATAGAAGCAAAGGAAAACAGTCAAAGGAGATCAATTATTAACTGTTTAGTCATTAAGCATAGTCAAGGACTTTTAGTTCATCCCCAAGGCATGGCACCCCACTCTGGTACTCTCGCCTGGAAAATCCCATGGACGGAGGAGCCTGGTGGGCTGCAGCCCATGGAGTCGCGAAGAGTCAGACACGACTGAGCAACTTCACTTTCACTTTTCACTTTCATGCATTGGAGAAGGAAATAGCAACCCACTCCAGTGTTCTTGCCTGAAGAATCCCAGGGACTGGGAGCCTGGTCGGCTGCCCTCTATGGGGTCACACAGAGTCGGACACGACTGAAGCGACTTAGCAGCAGCAGCAGCAAGGGCTATAGATAATATTGAGCCATGTCTTGTAAGCTGTGTTATACAGACTGCAACCCTACCAGGTGAAAGAAGTTAACACGTGATGCCCAAGCTGTAGACATGGTATAAACTACCACAATTCCAACTGGCCTCAAGGAATGGGACTGACCCTGGAGCTGAAGATTGTGTGTGTGTGTGCTGGGTCATTTCAGTTGTGTCCGACTCTTTGCAGCCCTATGGACTGTGGCCTTCCAGGCTCCTCTCTCCATGGAATTCTCCAGACAGGAATACTGGAGTGGGTTGCCATGCGATCTTCCAGGGGATCTTCCCAACTCAGGGACCGTACTGGCATCTCTTATGTCTCCTGCATTGATAGGAGGGTTCTTTACCACTAATGCCACCTGAGAAGGCCCCAGAACTGAAAGTTAACTGTACTTAAAACAGTCAAGATAATGTTGGTCAGATCATTACATGACCAATTTTAAGATGACCATCAGAACTGACTCTGCTGTTTCTACATGTAACAGCTCCCTGCTGCTGTGACTGCTAAGTCGCTTCAGTCATGTCCAACTCTGTGCGACCCCATAGACGGCAGCCTACCAGGCTCCCCTGTCCCTGGGATTCTCCAGGCAAGAACACTGGCGTGGGTTGCCATCTCCTTCTCCAATACGTGAAAGTGAAAAGTGAAAGTGAAGTCGCTCAGTCGTGTCCGACTCTTCGAGACCCCATGGACTGTAGCCTACCAGGCTCCGCTGTCCATGGGATTTTCCAGGTGAGAGTACTGGAGTGGGGTGCCATTGCCTTCTCCAAACAGCCCCCTAGCTTGTGTCAATGAAAGTTCTTGCTTACTGATCGTAAGTGAAGGGGAGTCGACCTTTGGACAGGAGTCCACCCTGCCCCACCCCCTCACCCCACTCCCAGTTGCCAGCAGGCTTGGGAAATAAAGCAAACTTTCTTTTTCACCAAATAAATAAATAAGGAACTGTACATAAGCACTGTACCCTAGTTAATAAGTATGTATTCAATGGAGGTATATTTTAGCAGTTCGGATATAACTATTTATATATGTGTACTGGAATTGGAAAATTAAGTAAATGGATGGTCAATAGTGACAGCCAGGTTTTTCACTGTTGGATTGGGCAGTACTGATAAGCAAGGGGAGAGGTCTAGAAAGAAACATGTGGAACTGGGCTAAAGTTGGAGACATAGGTATAAACTCCTGAGCTTACTATAAATATAGATGCTACACATAGAAATACTTATAGATATTTATATGTACATAGGTTGGCATACACATGTAGTTTCAGGCTCTGTCACCTGAGTGGACTCCTGTACCCAAAACACACAGTTTGTTTTGTGTTTTGTAGTGCCATAGAGTAAGGAAGTGTGATTTTTTTTTTTTTTTTGAGAAAACATGGTGATGACACAGGAGCTAACTGAGAGAGCTCCTAATGACCGAAGCTGTAATGAGTTGAACACATAATACACAACCATGTGTTGTATTATAACCCAAAATATAAAACAAATATGCATGAGTCAATTTTGATATGAATTAATAGTTTAACAAATAAATAAATTGAGAATAGATACATTTGTGCAAAAAATTACAATTTAATTTATTTAATTGCAATTTATTTATGTTGATCCTCTAGGGAGGAGGAATATAACCTCCTAGTCCTTAAATGTGGGTTATGCATAGAGACTGCCTTCCAGAGAGTATAGTTTAGTGATGAGGAATAAAGAGTAACTTTTCAGGGCACAAACACTGCCTCAGGTAGGTTGTCAGGGTTAACATCAGCAGTGGTAAGTCATATTGATGATATATACTTTTAACATAATGAGATAAGAATGACACTTGACCTCTGTGGCCTTCCTTCTCAAAACCCACAACCTCAGTTCAATCCTGAGAAAAACATCACAGAAATTCCAACAAAAGTACTACTCCTGAAAGCTTCAGCAATATTCCTCCAAATTGTCAAGGTCATCAAAAACAGGATCACTCTGACTGTCACAGTCAAAAGGAGCTTAAAGAGACACGACTACATGTAATTTGGCGTATTAGGTGGGATTCTGGTACAGAAAAAGGACATTGGGTAAAAATTAAAGAGAGCTGAATAAAGTATGGACTTTAAACACATTGTAAAATATTCATTACTTGTGACAAATGTCCCATTCCAGTGTAAGATGTTCACAGCAGGGAAATCAGATGTAAAGTATATGAGAAACCTCTGTACTACCTGTGCAGCACTTTTGTAAATCCAACACTGTTCTAAAATAAAACCAATGATAAACAGTTATAAAGGGGTAAAGGTAGATTCAGGTGAGAAGAGAAAATGAGGGTAAAAAACATGACAAGCATTAATTATAGAACATATCTCTATTTTGGGTAAGAGATTGTTCTGATTTTGCTTGGTCTCACTCATATTAATGTAAGATTTTAATAAGGGGAGATTGGATATATGGGGGCTCTATAAATGTTTCTAGCCTTACAGTGTTTCTGTAAATGGAAAACTTTTTTTTTTGGCAGGGATCTTAGTTGCTTGACAAGGGATTGAACCTGTGTTCCCTACAGTGGAAGAACAGAGTCCTAAGCACTGACTGTCGTTATTGTTTAGTTGCTAAGTCGTGTCTGACTCTTTGCGACCCCATCAACTGCAGCATACCAATTCCCTGTCCTTCATTATCTCCCAGAGTTTGTTCAAACACATGCCCATTGAGTCAGTGATGTTATCTAACTATCTCATCCTCTGCTGCCCCCTTCTCTTCTTGCCTTCAGTCTTTCCCAGCATCAGGGTCTTTTCCAGTGAGTCAGCTCTTTGCATCAGGTGGCCAAAGTATTGGAGCTTCAGCTTCAGCATCAGTCCTTCCAATGAATATTCAGGGTTAATATCCTTTAGGATTGACTGGTTTGATATCCTTGCAGTCCAAGGGACTCTCAAGAATCTTCTTCTCCAGCATCACAATTTGAAAGCATCAATTATTTGTAGCTCAGCCTTCTTTAAGGTCCAACTCTCACATCTGCACATGACTACTGGAAAACCAACCACTCTTGGAAAACTAACCACTGGACCACCAAAGAATTCCTTGTGAATCTATCTTAATATAGTTCATTAAAAATAAATAAATTGGAGAATAAACATGTCTTTTAAAAGGAGCACACATTTACACTGGAAGGTTTGGGGTGATTGTGTTAGGCTGTGGTTTATGGGTCAGCTGGGGAAGTTTTGATTCACCTGCTTTAGTCTTTTTGGAATCCTGGCTGTGAGACACCATTTACCCAGGTGATACTCTTCTCCTGATATCAGGATTGCAAGAAGCCAACTAAACAAACACATCTGAAGCCTTTGTTCATCTTATATCTGCCAATATCCTATCAATAAAATCAAGCCATATAGCAAAGCCTGAAGTCAACAAATGCCAACCATGAGACCATGGCAAGAATGTAGGTGTATAATCCTACCACAAGGGAGAAAAAGAAAACCACAGTGATATGAATGAACCGAAGTCGCTCAGTCATGTCCAACTCTTTGTGACCCCATGGACTGTAGCCTACCAGGCTCCTCCATCCATGGGATTTTCCAGGCAAAAGTACTAGAGTGGGTTGCCATTTCCTTCTCCAGGGAATCTTCCCAACCAAGGGATTGAACCCAGATCTCCCATATTGCAAGCAGACCCTTTACCGTCTGAGCCACCAGGGAGACTGGTGATACAATTGACTGCAAAATACATCAGACCTGAAATACCGACGCCAGTCTTCAACAAAAAGAACCAATTTGAAGGGTTAACATTATAAGATATCAAGATGTATTACAAAACATATCAAAATAGCGTCATATTGGCATGAGGACAAATAAATATTCCACTTCAGTATAAGGAAGAGTCCAGAAACAGACTTACTTATTATAGCAAAGAAGATATCAGAGGGCCTTGGTGCGAAGACTTACCACATAATATTGATGATTACAGGTGGATTATAGATCTAAATATAAATGGTAAGTTAATAAGGCTTCCAGAAGATACCATATTTAAACATCTTTATAATTTTTGGTAAATAAAAGATTTATTAAATGACACCAGAAGCACAGAACATGAAAGTTGATAGTTGTGAGAATGTGGTATCGTGGAGTCACATTTGCATGTTAAAATTAAATGTGATGACAAATTTTTAAAATCAAAATTTTAGTTGTATTGACTGATTTGCTCCAATTTTCTGTTTATAATATTTGAAAATGTGAACCTTATTATCTGAGGTTCAGAGTATAAATATATGCTGTACGGCCATGAGTGTGGCATGTTAACTTGGCATAATTCTTAGTGAATTCAAGAAGGGTTTAATTCTGTCTTGAAAAATAAACTAATAAATGAAAAATTAGGGGAGGTTTCAGTATATGATGTATGTTTAGTAAATGGTGGATAACTTCTAGTTGTTCAAGAAATAGCCTTGGGTGCTACCATGTAACAGAATTCTCAGCTAGAACGCCTGCTGCTTTGAACCTATTTTGACATTTCCCATGTTCTGAGAAGTGCTGATGTTAACAAATTTCTGTAATTTCTTCATTTCTTTAGATAATGCCATTTTATTATTCCTTTAGAAACAACTTCCTATTTCACTTGAAAAACCACAATGAAATGTTTTATGAGTGTCATGAGGTCTCCCTAGCAAAAGACTCATGCTAATGCTTCTTTGTTCAGAAGGAACCAGACTGCCAAATTTCAGAGAATTACAGTATTTGATTTCTAGATTAGCAAGGAATGAAATTGTTCTTTTTTTTCTTTTTTTTTTCATCCCTGTTTGAACAACCCCAGCTTAGGAAGCTAAGTTTTGCTGTTATTGCTGATTTTGTGTTCATTCGCCATCTCACAAGAAGATCATGAATGTTAAAGGAAAGCAGCGGAAGTCTATCTTATCATATTCCTTATCACCCTTAGCAGCGCCATCTTCAGACTCACTCAACATCTGATGTATCTCCTAGCATACTTTCCTAAACTAGGAAACTCTGATGAATTGTAGACTGGTACTCACCATGACAGCCATGAAGGAGTAAAGACAGCATGACTGGCTAACAAATCATAGTCCTCCTCTCATCTGATTTTTCACTTGAAAACAGAGATTTTTGTCTTTACAGCAGTCCAGACAAAACTCTTCTAGCATGTCCCATGATTGAGATGCTTTGTCATAACACAAGCTCTCCATGAAGGTTATAGTCATCCATGTAATGAAATCATAATATTTACTATGTGTTCACATGAGGTGCTAAGGTGGGGGATTAGTCACTTATTACTAAATAACAAAATGAACACAAACTTAGTGGCTTAAGACAACACACCTTTATTATTTCAGAGTTTTTAAGGGTCAGAAGTCTGGATACTACCTAACTGAGGCCTCTGCTTCCAGGTTCCATAGGGTTTTAGTCAAAGTGTCAGCTCAATTGAGAAACTATCGACTGCCACGTTTATGCCGTTGTTGGCAGCATTCAGTCCCTCGCAAGCTGCCAGCCTGAGCCTTAGCTTCTTGTTGGCTGTGACTAGAAGTTACCTCCAGCTCCCTGCTGTGTGCATGGTACTCTCCAAATCAAAGCTTATTGCATGGCAGATTGCTTCTTCAAAGCCAACAAGGAAGAGAAAGTTTCCTACCAAGATGAGTTAAACACCTTATAAAACAAGATCACATTCAGGAAATGATATATTTAATACATTCCTTCACTTTTGCCATGCTCTTAGTTGGAAGCTATTCACAGTCCTATGCACCAAGGGAGGGGCTCACACAAGGGTGAAAAACAGGAGGCAAGGATCATGGAGCCACTCTAGACACTGTCCACCAACTGAGTGATGCTCCAGCCTTCTCTTCTCTTTCCCTGGCAACCTGACCCTACAAGATGGCTCATAAAATGGAAGAAACAAAGGTGGATGCATATTAGATCTTCAGTTACCACTTGGAATAAAACCCTGAAGGGTCACCTCATCCACAGTCGATTTTGACTAAGCAAGAAATTTGAGAACTTTTATAGTCTGACTTTAAAAAGAGAAGAAAACCTTAACCTGATCCATGAAGGAAAAGGAAAAGAAGAATGACATGGGCTATTAAGGTAAGTTTTTGAAAAAGAATGAAAAGATCAAATGTGTCAAGATAGACATGCACTGTATTAAAAGCAGTCAATGTTCCATGGAGATTTCTGATGGAGGGAAAAATGAGTCTGACTGAATGCAGTGAGGAAGAATGGATATCAATGTCAAATAGAAAACAAAAAACTTGATATAATAAAATTTCATATTATTATTAAATGATATAAAGAATCAAAAATAAATAGTTTAAAAGGAGTAACATTAATAATATGAAAAGAAGTAGTATCCACAATGAATTTTATGCTTTTTTGGGCCATGCTCTGTGGTGTACAGGATCTTATTTCCCTGACCAGGGATAGAACCCATGCCCCCTGCTTTGGGAGCACAGAGTCTTAAACCCTGGAGTGCCAGTAAGTCTCTGAATTTTATACTTTAATGAAATATTGAGGGCAAGGTCTAATTTCTGTTTCTTCTTCTCAAAAGTCATTGTATAATATCCAGAAGAAAATATATTTTATTATGGAAAGAGAACAAATAAACCAAAAATATAATTTTCAGAATACAACAGAATGTGAATACATTTTTGATTGAAAAAATATGACTTTTATATAATTGTATTAAAGCCACTACTTTATTCCAACTATGATAAAGAAACATTAAATTCTTTTTGTTCTTAATGGTGAAAAGTCTTGAAAAATTGGCCCCTAAATCAGTGGTTCAAAAACTTTCACTTATCATCACCTGATATTGCTTGAAAAACTAAGAAACAGGCGGATTCCTGAGTTCCACCACTAGGGATTCTGATTCAACAGGACTGGTTCAGGGCCTGATATTTTCATTTCTAACAAGCCCTCAGGTCATACTTACTAATGATCAATGGCTCACCCTTTGTAGCTGGTGGGCTGACAAATACTCAAATGGTGCATATGTCAGATGGTTAGTAACTAACTTTTTTTCTACAGCTATTTTTGAGGAAATACTAGTTACAATTTATGCCAAAATGCATAGGAAAAAAATTAATTAACTGTGACTGGCTCTCTAGCCATGTGGCTTCAAAAGTCCAGTTTTCCAAAGAAAAAGAATCCAAAAGTTTTACTTCTGATTATGGGATAAAATGGTAAGCTCCAGAAATGTAGGTCAAGTGTCTACACTTAAGACATTCAAATAATTGTTAATATATGAATGAGTGAAAAGCATTTGTATTTCATGGTTTGATATGGAAACATATCAAGAATTGTCCTAAAGGGGAGATAATCTGATCTATCATGTGTTATCTTAAGACATAGTGTCATAGGACAGTACCAAAAATATCTTTATTGCTTCATGCCCTCTGCTCTGTGACTTTGTAATCCTTCCAACAGGAAACTTTTTTCCAAACCTTGTCTCACTCCCCACCCCATGACCCTAGTCATGTCTTGACTGTTCTCATGACTTGTCTTGGCCAATAGAATGTGGAGGAATTTATGTTTAATTTTGAGTCTAGACCTTGGAAAGCTTGTGTACGTCCACTTTCTCTCATAACCTTTCCACTACTGTGTGGACAAGTCCAGACCAACACCAGAGGAAAATGACAGATGAGGTAGAGCAGATGAGGCCAGGCATGGTGAAACACAAGATAATCCAGCCAAAATAAACCTCCCCAAGTCACAGACAACCACAAACACATGAATGGGACCAGACAAGACCAGAGCAACCGCCTACCTGAAACAAATACATATGATCTCTAACTAATGCATGTTGGTATCTCACCTCAGTTTTCTTTTTGCACCTAAATCCATCTTTACCACTTTAGCATTGTTTATGGGGACAGAGAAAGGAGTTGGCCTTGGTCACATTTCATTTGAGTTTTAAGCTTAAGTGACCTCTAATTTTGAGAGTCAGGAGAATCCCAATCAACGTGCTTCAAGAGTAAAATGTAGAGGAGAAGGCTACCTGGTCAGCACGTAAATTAACTGAGGTACTTTCACACAATGTAGTATCATGTACAATGAGAACAGAGAAACTACAAGTCCACACAGTAGTATAAATAGATTTCACAACAAAAAGTTGAGTTAAAGAAATGAGACACAAAGGAGCACTAAAACTAAACTGTATGTTTAGTTTTAATATTAGTTTTAATATTCAAGGCAGGGTTTCCCTCTGGAGGCAGCCCAAGTGTACTTCCGGAAATAGGTAATGACTGACAGCTGAGTACACCAGGATGTTGATAATGTGAAAATTCATTAAGTTTTATGTCTAGAGTATATAGTCTCTTTTCACTGTTTAATCTTCAGTTTAATGCTTATAAAAACTACAGAGGAAAAACTACTTCCTCATTGATGAGGTTAATATGTCAAACTCTTGTCTTTTTTTTCCTGCCTCAGTTCCGTGACTTTTCAATGTTCTGGAGGGAAAGGAAGGAAAGGTAACTTGGAGGAATAAAATAAATGTAGGGAGAAGAGTTCCTTAGAAAGAAATGACAGAATTATCTCCTTCAAGGAAAAGAGTCAACACACACAATTATATTAAATGTACTTATTGAACATTTACTAAATGTCAGGCACTGTTCTAGGTAGGTGGGATAGATCAGGGAACAAAAATGACAAAGATCTTACTTCTATAGAGTTTATATTCTGATGGGGGAGGAATGGAGGGAGAAGACTATTTTTTAAAAAGTAACGAATGTATAAATTATGTTGTAGTTAGAAGACAATCAATATTTTGACCCCAAAAAAATGGTGATCAGGAGTGCTAAAAGAGAACTGGCTTTATGTGGTAGTGAAAATGTAATGTTTAAATAAAGACTTGAGGGAAATACCTAATGATTTATATTCCTCCTGTCATTTGATTATCATGAAACAAAATTATTTTCTGACCATTGGGTTCCTGTTGCCCCTCATCCAACCCTTGAATTGTCAATGCACACAGCTGAGTCAGTCTGAGAATATCACCCAAGCATAGGTGAGCCAATCCCTGTAGTCCTGAGCAATGTTTATAAAATCAACTGAGATATAGATTCTTGTCATTTTACCTACTTTGGTATAGTTTGTTTCCCACTTTTGCATTTATCATTATCTGCATCCTCTAAAGTATTTTACAGATACAGCCAAACAGAGAACTTGGTGTATTTTTGTTATTTATGGAGAAGTTGCTTGATATTGTTGGGTTTAAAAAAATATTTTAAGTAGACTTAACTTTTTCAGATGGCTGGATGGCATCACGGACTCAATGAACATGAGTCTGAGTGAACTCCGGGAGATGGTGATGGACAGGGAGGCCTGGTGTGCTGCGATTCATGGGGTCGCAAAGAGTCAGACATGGCTGAGTGACTGAACTGAACTGAACTGTCCCTTTCTCTTCCACCCCACAAGCAGAGCCTCCCTAACTATCCACATCCCACATTAGAGTAGTACACTTGTTATAGTCAATAAATTTACATCATTTCACCCCCAAGTCCATGGATCACATTAGGAAGCGCTCTTGGTGTTGTACATTCTATGGATTCTAATGAATGTGTGATAACAGGTATCCCCCATGTAGAATCATTGAAAATAGTTTCATTGCCCTAGAAATCACTTGTGCTTTGCCTGTTTATCTCTCCCTCCCTCCTAACACTTGTAAATCACTAAAAATTTTACTGTTTCCATAGTTTTTGCCTTTTGCAGTATATATAAAGTTGACCCTTGAACAATAAGAGTTTGGACTGAGGTCCATTTATTGCTCAGTTGCATCTGACTCTGCAAATCTATGGACTGTAGCCTGCCAGGCTCCTCTGTCCATGTGATTTTTCAGGGAATAATACTGGAATGGGTTGCCATTTTCTCCTCCAGAGGGATCTTCCTGACTCAGGGATTGAACCCAAATCTCCTGCATCTCCTGAGTTGGCAGGTAGATTCTTGACCACTGAGCCTCCTGGAAAGCCCAGGTCCATTTAAATGTAGGTACTTTTCAACAGTAAATACTACAGTATTACCCTGTCCACAGTTGGTTAAATCCACAGATGCAGAAGAACCTGGATATGGAGGGCTGACTTTAAGTTTTATGTGGATTAACCTCCAAGTTGTTCAAGGGTTAACTTGAATCATTCAGTATGTAGCTTATTCAGATTAGATTCTTTGACTGAATAATATATATTTAACCTTCTGGGTCTTTTCATGGCTTGAGAGGACATTTTTTAGTGCTGAATAATATTTCATTTTCTGGATGTACCATAGTTTATCCATTAACCTACTGAAGCACATATTGGTTGCTTCTAAGTTTTTAAAATTATAAATAAAGCTGCTCTAAACATCTATGTGCACATTTTTTTGTATAGTTATAAGTTTTAAACACATTTGAGTAAATGCAAAGTGTGATTGTTGATAAGGATAGGTATAGTTTTGCTAGAAATTTCCAAAATGTCTTCCAAAGCGGCTTTACTATCTTGCATCCCCATGAGACATGCATGAGAGGTCCTGTTTTTATACATCCTTGTCAGCAATGGTGGTGGTCAAACATTTTAACAGGTGTGGAGTGGTATCTCCTTGTTTCAATTTGCATTTCTCTGATGACATATGGTATGGAGCATTTTCTCATAGGCTTATTTACCATCTGTATATCTTCTTTTGTAATGTGTCTGTTTAGGTTTTTCCGACTTTTTAAAAATAAAATAGTTAATTTTCTTATTGTTGAGTTTTAAGAGTTCTTTGTATACCTTGGATGATAGTCCTTTACTTGATGTATTTTTTTTTTTTTGCAAATATTTTCTACCTATCTATGGCTTGTCTTCTCATTCTCTTGACAGTATCTTTCACAGAGCAGAAGTTCTTTCACTTTAAAGAAGTCAAAGTTATCAGTTATTTATTTCATGGATCATGCCTCTGGTGTTATATCTAAAAAGTCATCACCATACTCATGGTCATATATATTTTCTCTTATGTTAGCGTCTAGAAATTTTATAGTTTTGCCTTTCACCTTTAAATCTATGATCAATTTTGAGTTAATTTTTATGAAAGGTGTAATGTCTATGTCTGAATTTTTATTTATTTATCTATTTTTGCATGTTCATGTTCAATTATTCCAGCACTATTTGCTAAAAAGATTATCTTTTCTTCACTGTATTCTCTTTACTCCTTTTCCAAAGATCAATTGACTATATTTATGTAGCTATATCCAAGCTTGGGGGCTTCCCAGGTGGTTCAGAGGTAAAGAATTCATCTGCCAATGCAGGAGATGCAAGAGACGTGGGTTCTATCCCTGGGTCAGAAAGATCCCTTGGAGTAGGAAATGGAAATCTGCCAATTTTCTTGCCTGGAAAATGCCATGGACAAAGAAATCTGGCAGACTACAGCCTAGGGGGTCGCAAAGAGTTTAGTGACTGAGAACGCACACATATCCAAGGTTCTATGCAGTTTTCATTCATTTACTCGTCTGTTCTTTTGCCAGTACCAAACTTGCTTGATTACTCTAGCTGTCCTGAAAGTTTTTCAGCCCTCTGACTTTGTTCTCTATTTTGAGTCTTTTAGCTCTCCAAATAAACTTTAGAATCAATTTGTCAATATTCACAAAATATCAATAACATGCTGGATTGCATTGAATTTATAAATCAAATTAGCATTCACTGACATCTTAATAATATTGAGGCTTTCTGTTCATGAACATGGGGTATCTCTTATGTAATTCTTTTTTAATATAAATTTATTTGTTTTAATTGGAGGCTAATTACTTTATAATATTGTATTGGTTTTGCCATACATCAACATGAATCTGCCACAGATATACACATGTTCCCCATCCTGAACCCCCCTCCCTCCTCCACCCCCCATACCATCCCTCTGGGTTGTCTCAGTGCACCAGCCCCAAGCATCCAGTATCATGCATCGAACCTGGACTGGCAATTCATTTCATATATGATATTATACATGTTTCAATGC